>JANAVB010031216.1:12153142-12478878 GCA_029216955.1 Iris pallida | reverse complement strand
ATAATATGGATATATATATATATAGATATATATATATATATATATATATATATATATATATATATATATATATATATATATATATCCTGATATATAAGAATGCTCAAAAACCAGACATCTGGTTTTATAATATAAAACCAGCCAATAGTACAACCGTAGGATCGTATTTAATGGCTAGGATTAAAATTATGAAACATGTGTGGGTAATATATTAAAAGATCAGGGGTTTTTGAAAATTTCTATGGACTAATTTCATCTCTTTTCTTTCTCACGTAATCTCTAGCTCACGAATTCTTTCTCTCCCCTTTCCTTTCTCTCACGAATTCTCTCAGACCTTTCCTTTCTCCTACGAATCCTTTCCCAACCTTCCATCTTCTCCACTCCAAAAATTCGGATAATCTCACGCAGGCTTCCATCGAACCCCTCATTCTATCCAAGCCTCCATCGAAACCCTAGGTCGGCGCCCCCCTCCTCCTCGGCGTCACCTCCCTTAGGGCTGAGCGTACTGGATTAGGGTTCGAGCAAGTGAGCGATTGCGGGGATGAAGCGAGCCTAGCACAGAAACCTCTCGTCGACGGCCAAACGAGCCATCACGACGGTGGCCGAATGATTTCATACACCTCCCCTCTCTCTGCGGGAACCATAAACATGATTCCCGACCCAAGTATTGCGGAGATGGAATTTGATGTTCCTTTTCTTTCTCAAGGTTATGTCTCTCAACCGTCCTCACCGACACCATTGGAGAGGTAAGATTTTTTTAATTAGTTAAAATTAAAAAAAAGTAGACATTGCATCTTCACATGATGCTTCTTTGGCTTGAACCTGGATTGCCCAAACCTAGTTAAGTCCCGTTTTGGGGGTGTTAGAAATTAAATTGGCAACATACTTTTATTTGATCGAATCTATCTCTACTACATGTTTTATATTTAAGCATATTCACATGTTTTAATTGGAATGCCAAATACTCGTCAAGCAGTTTGATTTTCTATTTTATTTTTACAAGTGAAACAATATGTATAAAATTGTGGACTTCTGCAGATGTTTGTTGGCGATGGAGCCAAACCTGTTCTGACTTGGCTGGTTTAGAATCTTAGATAATGTTTTGAGTGTGTTTGAATTAACTGTTAAGATTTTGGGAGATGAAGACATGATCACTGTCACTTTTCTATATTTATTGAGATCCTTTGCTTTCTTTTCTAAAACCTTAATGATAATGAACCTTCTTTCACAGTTTAGCTCTTTGCATTTGCTATGATCTATGTTGGAGAAAATGTACTGTTAGATAACTAATGTAACATAAACAATTTGTCCTTAATTCCTAGGAGCAACAATTAGATTATAAATAATTTGTTCTGCATTTACATTGCTTCTGTAATATCTTTACAAAAGTCAACTTCTATGATCAAGGTACGAGGCATTGAGTTAAACTACAATTTCTTGTTGGTATGTTTTCATATACAGGACGGAAGAGCCATCCATTCAAAGATTTTTTCCTCAAGTTCCAGAGAGCCAAAAACCCAGGAAAGGGCAAGAGTTTGAAACTTGGGAAGATGCATTTGAATTCTACAATACATATGCAAAGCAAGCAGGTTTCAGCGTTAGAAAAGATGGGGGCAAGAAAAAAAAGGGTACTGATATGTGGACTTGGAAAAACTTGTATGTTCCAAGGAAGGAGAAACGAACTTGTGTCATGAGAGAAAGAGGAAGAACTCTGAAAATAAGAATTTAAGGAGGCGAGGAAGAACTCGTTGTGATTGCAAAGCCAAACTGAATATCGTTTGGAATAAGCATAATGCTCTTTATCGTGTCTCAATTTTCACAGAAGAGCATAGTCATCCACTTTCAACTCCCGAAAAGTTCACTTTTTAAGGTCGCACCGAAAAGTTTCAAGTGTTGCAAAGGATCTAGTAGATGACTTTGAAGCTGCAAATGTACCAACAAGCCAACAACTTCGGTTAATGGCAAAACAAGCAGGCGGGATTAAAAATATGGGCTGCACTGAGAAAGATATCAGAAATTATAAAAGGACTAAGAAAGAAAAAAGAAAGGGGCATGATGCGAGGTGCTTGAAAGAGTACTTTTTATCAGAAAAGGTGAAGAACCCTTCATTTTATTTTAAAATTATGAAAGATGAACACAACAATATGACTAGATGTTTCTGGGTGGACTCTGTTGCAAGAGAAGCTTACACACTCTTTGGTGATGTTGTGGTGTTTGATACTACATACAACACTAATGAATATTCCATGATCTTTGCTCCACTCACAGGGGTTAACCATCATGGTCAAACTATTGTACTAGCATGTGCTTTTTTAAGCGGTGAGTCGAAAGAGTCATTTACTTGGTTGTTTAAACAATGGCTCAAAGTTTTTCCAACTCCACCAAAAGTAATAATTACTGACCAATGTCCGTCAATGATGGAGGTGATACCTGAAGTTCTTCCAACTACAATCCATCGTTTCTGTATTTGGCATATCATGAGTAAGTTTTCAGATAAACTTGGCCCACTAGCTACCAAACTTTATTATGACTATTTCAAAGACAGTGTGTATAATTCAGAGACAACGGAAGATTTTGAATAAAATGGAAGAATGCTTTAGAAAAAAGTGGTTTGGCCGATGATCATTGGTTGAAGATTATGTATACAATTCGTGAGAGTTGGGTTCCCGCCTATCTCAGAGATCATTTTCATGCTGGAATGTCAAGTAGTCAAAGAGCAGAAAGCAATCATTCTTTCTTCAAGAAGTATATCGATAAAAGAAATTCGTTAATGCTTTTTATCACACGATTTAATATGGCAATTGAACGCCAAAGAAATGAAAGAGTCAAGAGCGGATCATGTTGATATTTATGAATGTCCAAAATTGTTAACAAGGATGCCTATGGAAGAGCAGATGCGTGGTGTCTATACGCGAAAATATTTTCAATTGTTTCAAGAACAGGTTGTAGAAAGTGAAGTTTATTTTGCAAAATTGTTAATAATGATGAATTTCATATGGTATATGAAGTTCATAGGATTGATATACAGATGTCCAAAGTTCGAAATCTTGTATATGACAAATGTGTAAAAATTGCAAAATGCAGTTGCAAAAAATTTGAATTCGATGGAATCCCATGCAGACACATAATAGCTTTTCTGAAAATAAATGGAGAGTTTCGTTTGCCTGAGAATATATTTTGAGAAGATGGACTAAGAGTGCCAGAGTTGGAATTGGTAGGGGCAAGATGGTTTGGAACTCAAATCTGGAGCCGAGTCTCTCATGATGCGAAAGACAATGTTGTCTCATCTTTCGTCTTCGATAATTGATCTTGCTTTGCAAAGTGCAGAAGGGACTGAATATTTAAAAAAGATTCTGGAATCTTCATGATTCACATTAAAGGCATTATTGCAAATATTAATGTTGAAAAGGAGCCGATGGAGAACATTGAGTGCTCAGAGATCATCAATGAGCCACTTGCAGTCAAGGCAAAAGGATCCGGAAGAAGACTTAAATCTTCAAAAGAGAAGGCAATGGCGAAACCTAGACTTTGTCGGTCATGCAATCATCGTGGAGTGGCCCATGACTCGCGAAACTGTCCATTGTTGGCTGATAGGTAAATTTTTGAATTGGAATTATGTTTGTTAATTTAGTTTGTAATGCTTAAGAATATTCTATTATTGCTATTGGATGTTTTTTAAATTCGCATTCTAATCTAATTCAATTTATGCTTAAGTAATAATATTATGTTTTTTTTATGCAGGACATGATTTGCTGTTTGGAGGACTATGATTTCATCACTTTTGACCTGGACAAAAGAAAAAAGAAATTACGCATGAAGATTTTTTTGGATAGTATCTTTACTGGGATTAGTAGTTTGATGCTTCACCTTTTAGACTTTTTGTAAGGAAAATTTTTATCCTATTAATGAGTTGCAATGGGGTTTATAGACTTTTTGTGTAAGGAATTCAATGAAATTTTTGCTTAATTTTTTGCTGTGCTTTAATTTATATGTTGCTAAGTCTGATAGATTCACATATACACTTTGTTGTGCTTTAATTTCTTTGTGAATGTGACAGTGTATCAACAATTTTGCAAGCGACATCAACAAGTGCCAATTTTACCTGGACATGCTAAACGAGTTCTGTCGTGGCCCTGGTGCAATGCAACTGTTATGTGATCTATGGATTTTTTTATGATCAATAATTTGGAACTTCTTGCTGCTTATATTTATGGCATAAACATTAGTTCAGTCATGTAGCTGTTATGAATGCCCATATAGCTGTTATTGATGCGTGATCTGAAGCTCTTATTTACCATGTTTTGAATAAATACATCGTACAATGTATTGAATCATCGTAGCAAAGGGATGCAGTGAGCAAGTAGATCCATCTTTCTGTGCTTTAATATAACCAAGTCTTTTTTTGTGTTAGGACATGTAAAACCTAAGTAGGCAAAAGTTAATTTTTATTATAGATTGATCGTCCCAACTGTGGCATGAAGTCCAATTTTGGAGGAAATAATTAGTCTGGTTTGATCCTTTATGTTGGACACTCTGCATCACCAGTTTGAATAAAAAAATTAACATCCTAACCTACAGTATTGAATTCCTAAGATATCATATTCAAAACCTGCCAAATCCATATTAAATAGAAGTATGAAAATATTAGAAATCGGAACCTTTGAGCTATGGTAGGAGACTGGTGTCCATGCTAGGGCCTTTCCATCTGTTTTAAGGAACGAAACATCCACAACAGAACACCAACTTGATCAGTTCCAGTTGAGTCGTAAGCATTTTTTTATTTTGCTTATGACGAGTAAAGTTTGATTTCCATATAATTTGTAGGTTTCCTGAATGCATTTAGCTGATGGACAAGTAAATTGCTTAAGATGACGAGGGAATTAGATAGCAAATATTGTATGTAAATTTTAGCAGCTCCATGCTAGTTTGGTATATTCAAACTTCTCATTGTAGGTCAACAGTGGAACTTGGTATACTAGTGACAATCAAAAGCAGCAATATGTCCTTTGTACAGATCAAAGCAGTAATAAGGTGAATCAGCTCATGAGAATTCCAAAGCGTCAGATGGTAGTGGTAGCAAAAAAGTGGTAATTTCTTCTTTCATATAAAAAACAAATGTATACACCATTTGCATTTGATAACTTGCCCATCCAACAGAAGAAAAAAAAACTAAAACAATCTAATATATACATTCAGAGTATATATAGCATGAACAAGAGTTGGCAGAGTAAATTTAGAAATGCAGATCTGTATTAAATGAGTAGTTCTACTTATTTGTACAATCACACAAAATCAACTACTCATGTACACAACAAGTACCAGCACGATAGCCAATTTACAAAGTAATTTAGAGAAATACAAAGTAATTTAACAACACAGCTTCAAGTATCCCCTCCTTGCGCGTACTGACGGATTGCGTCGGGTGGCCCAGCACGTCGAAAGTGTGGCCGGCGTTGGCATCCCGGACCGTCAGCCGGACCTTGACCGCCACACTCAGCACCGGATGGTCGACCACTCTGCAGTAGCCCAATTCCTCACCGTCATCCCAAAGCTCCTGCCCCCGGTGGACGACACCTTGACCCGCTCCGCCAGAACGCACAGAGAGGCTCTGATCCTCTCCCTGAGCCTGCCGACCTTTCCTATCAGGTCTTGCTCCAAGACGAGTGAGCCGGCGCCGGCAATCTTGATCGTCAGTCGGACCACCACGCCCGGCACGGGACTGACATCCTATTTCAGCACCAGACGGTCGTCCGATCCGTAGTAGTAACAACAGCCAGTCGTCCCGGAGGAACAGCGCCAATCTTGCGGAGACGTCAACGTCACAGTAGGGCTTCTTGACCACCCTCTCATTGAGCCTAATGACCGGCTCACTAGCGTCCTGCTCCCCCAGGAAGATAATCGACGGGGTCCCCGCTCTCCTAATCTTGATCCCCAACATCCACCGCTCCCCGGCGCCGGCGGGCTTGTGCACCACAGCGTCCACCGTCGATTCATACGCCACCCCCTGGTCGGACGGCTCGTCGCCGCCGTGGTACTCGTCCCTGAGCTCCTGATCGCCGCAGTCGACGAACAGCAGCACCTGCCAGTCCGCGGGGGGCGCAGGGCCCAGCGGACCTTCTCCCGGAAATCGACGATGGTCTCTCCCGCCTCCTGGCTCAAGAAGTGCTCGGCAGAGGTGCCAACGACCCTGACCGTGGTGGACTTGACCAGCAAGCGCATCTGCAGGTGGTCGGTCACCCGATGTCGGCTAACGACTTGCTGTCGGTGTCGTCCTCGTCGGAGGGGAGGGCGAAGTCGAGGCGGTCGACGGGGATGCCCTCTGTCTCGTGGATCCTCTTCTTGAGCGTGGCGATGGGCTCGTTGATGTCCCACCGGAGGGAGAACTCGACGTTGGGGACGTCGGAGACGAGGGTGAGGCGGAGGCGCGGTCCCGGGACGGGGTCGACGCGGAGCGTGACCGGCGGGGCGGCGGCGTCGAAGAGGCCGTCGTAGGTCTCGGCCAGCTTCGTGTCGTCGAGGTGCTTGCGCTTGAAGAAGAGGCTCTGGCTGGCCACGGGGAAGTCTTCGCACCGCTCGATCGCTTCCTTTATCTGGCCGACCTAGGGTTTCCATCCCCGCAATCGCTCACTTGCTCGAACCCTAATCCAGTACGCTCAAGCCCTAAGGGAGGTGACCGCCGAGGAGGAGGGGGGCGCCGACCTAGGGTTTCGATGGAGGCTTGGATAGAAGTGAGGGGTTCGATGGAAGCCTGCGTGAGATTATCCGAATTTTTGGAGTGGAGAAGATGGAAGGTTGGGAAAGGATTCGTAGGAGAAAGGAAAGGTCTGAGAGAATTCGTGAGAGAAAGGAAAGGGGAGAGAAAGAATTCGTGAGCTAGAGATTACGTGAGAAAGAAAAGAGATGAAATTAGTCCATAGAAATTTTCAAAAACCACCCTTATCTTTTAATATATTACCCACACATGTTTCATAATTTTAATCCTAGCCATTAAATACGATCCTACGATTGTACTATTGGCTGGTTTTATATTATAAAACCAGATGTCTGGTTTTTGAGCATTCCTGTATATATATATATATATATACATACATGAATGCTCAAAAACCAGACATCTGGTTTTATAATATAAAACCAGCCAATAGTACAACCGTAGGATCATATTTAATGGCTAGGATAGAAGTGAGGGGTTCGATGGAAGCCTGCGTGAGATTATCCGAATTTTTGGAGTGGAGAAGATGGAAGGTTGGGAAAGGATTTGTAGGAGAAAGGAAAGGTCTGAGAGAATTCGTGAGAGAAAGGAAAGGGAAGAGAAAGAATTCGTGAGCTAGAGATTACGTGAGAAAGAAAAGAGATGAAATTAGTCCATAGAAATTTTCAAAAACCACCCTGATCTTTTAATATATTACCCACACATGTTTCATAATTTTAATCCTAGCCATTAAATACGATCCTACGGTTGTACTATTGGCTGGTTTTATATTATAAAACCAGATGTCTGGTTTTTGAGCATTCCTATATATATATATATATATATATATATATATATATATATATATATATATATATATATATATATATATATATATTTATTTATTTATTTATTTTTTTATTTTTTTGGGGGGGGCCCGGGGGGGGGGGGGGCAGGGGGGGAGGTGTCCGGCAGCGGGTGCCACCCGGGGCCGCGGCCAAAGCCGCCCAGCCACCCCGGGTGGAAGGGAATGCTCGAACCCAGCCCATCCCTAGGGGAGCCAACCCTCCTAACCACAAGAGCTAGGCCCGCCGGACAGTATATATATATATATATATATATATATATATATATATATATATATATATATATATATATATATATATATATATATATATATATATATATATAGTCATAACCCGTGCCCATCGGGCACGATTCATTTAAGGTATTCCTCCTCAAAATCTTGGACCCCCAATTTTAAACGAACAATAATAATTATGAGGCCCCCGTCAAAATATTAAATCCCAACCACTACTGGATGTGAATTTTCTTTGGATTCTCCATAAAACTCCACTCTCAATAATGCTCATCCACAACCATTATGAGTGCAAACCCCACTCTTTGGATTTCCCATAAAACTCCACTCATCCACAACCGTTGATTCACCAAGATTAAATTCCAACCACTCTTTATCTTGGCACAGTCATCCACAACCGTTGATTCACTCATCCACAACCGTTAATATTAATTTTTTTTTAAAAAAATTTACATTAATATTAATTTTTATGTTAATATTAATGTTAATGTTAATATTAATTTTAATGTTAAATTTAATGTTAATTTTAGTATTTAATGTTAATATTAACATTAATATTAACATTAACATTAATATTAATATTAATATTAACATTAAATTACGGATTAGAGTGAGGGAAGTTTTTAGGGGGCTTTCTAAGCGGGGCTTTTGATCCGTTTCCATATATATATATATAAGCCTAAAGATGCATCAATATTAGTCCACGCGATTGAAGTTAACCAACAGAAATTCACAAAAGATGTGCTTATTTTAGCAGACTGTGAAACTTAGAAACATAACAACCAACAATCTCAAACACATTGCGCATTTTTCGTGTTACTTGTTACGAACTTCCCTGAGCTCATCGATCAACCTGTTGAGGTCCTTCCACGACGATCCACCCTCGGCCACCGCAGCCTTTGCGACGCTTGCCATCTCCTTCGCAACACTGCCTGCCCTCGCAGCTCCTCCCCCTCCCTCCATGAACTGCGAAAATCGCTCTCGCAATCGCTCCGGCCGGCACCTAGCACCTTCTCATCCTCCCTCGTGCATCGTGCCCCGCCGAACACCCTCCGTCCTGCCCCCCACACCTCCACCACCAGCCGCTCGTTGATGAACTGCTCGAACATCAGCGGCCAGGTCAGCATCGGCACCCCCGCTGCGGCCGACTCCAGCACCGAGTTCCACCCGTCGTGCGTCAGGAACGCGTCCACCCTTCCGCCACCATCCCCCTCCCTCCTACCCTCCCCTGCCACCCTTCCGGCATCCACCTCTCGGTGCCGCCCGTCCTCACCACCCACAGGAACGGCCTGTTCGACTCCTCCAGCCCGACGGCAATCTCGGCCAGCTGCTCGTCGCTGAACCGGCACCAGCTGCCGAAGCAGACGAACACGACGGACCCCTCCTCCTTCCCGTCGAGCCACCTTAGGTACTGCCCGTCGCCGCCAGCTCCCTCCGTAGCAGCATCGGCATTCTCCCCCCTCGCGAGGGCGACGGGCCCTACGAACCACGCCCGGCGGCAGTCGGTCCTGCGGGAGCGGTCGCAGTACTCCTGGCTCGAATTCGTAGCAGGTGTTGACGATCACGCCGAAGCAGTCCAGCTGCGCCTTCTTCATCATCGGCCACGCCTCGGTCATGTGGTCGACGGAGCGGACGAACTCCGGAAGCTCCGTCCTGGGCATCGCAATCGTCGGTCCGGGGAGGTTCTTGACGGCGACTACTGCATTATTATCGGCCTTGTCCCTGTGATGATTGTAGAGGGAGTTCATGACCAGCTGGGGGAAGACCCGACCGCGTGCCACGTGATCCTGACGATGCCGATGTCGTTGGCGATGTCGGTAGTCCAACTGAAGGGGACGTCGGCGAGGACCGCAGTCGGGGGAGTGGTCGCGGAGGAGGCAGCTCAGTGCGCGGGGCGCGAGAGGCCGACGGCCTTGTAGAGCCTCCAGTCCTGTCCGGCTGGGGACGGAGGAGAGGTTCTCGAGGCCCGGGGGGAGGCCGCACTGGTCGGAGGGGAAAGGGTAGAGGAGGACGTTGACGGAGGAGGGAAGGGAGGGGCGGAGGAGGTCGACGTTGGCAGGGGGTGAGGCAGAGGGTGGGCTCCACGTCGAGGCGGAGGGAGAAGAGGGCGGCGAGGTCCGCCATGGGGATCATGTGGCCGGACGCGAAGAACAGGAGGAAGAACACCCGGAGCTTGGTGTTGCTGCTGGTCTTTCTGACCTTCTTCTCCTCGTCCTCCTCCTCTCCCCCTCTTCTGGGATCCATTGACACTGCATATTGAGGTTGAGATTGAAGATTGCAATGAATATATGCGTACGAGAGATGAGAAGTCAGATGGAATGGAGACTTCTCTTGAACTTTAGAAAATGGAGAATAATAAACACCAGTTAAATAACATGGATAATGGAGAGTAATAAAGACTTAAATTTTCAATATTAAATTCCAACCATCAAAATATTAAATTCCCATCTTTGGATTCCCCATAAAACCCCACTCCCAATAATGCTCTTCACCATAAAACCCCACTCCCAATAATGGTCTTCCCCATAAAACCCCACAACCGTTGATTCACCAAGATTAAATCCCAACCACTCTTTATCTTGGCACAGTCAGCCCTAGGATTAAAAAACCTTTGTGTTTTGTATAAGATATATATATATATATATATATATATATATATATATATATATATATATATATATATATATATGGAAGCGGATCAAAAGTCCCCTTAGAAAGCCCCCTAAAAAAATTTTCACTCTAATCCGTAATATTAGAATACCCTATAGCTTAGCTCACATTTCGCTTTTAAACTTGGTTTGTAATAATTAGTTAATATTCAATTGGCTGAATTTGTCTCCAGTTACTTTTGCGTTAGGAATGTAACTAAGTGACATTTTGGACCTATTCTAGATTCTTTCTATATAGAAGTTGTGATTAATCTGATTCAATATAATATAATTTTTGAAGATGATTAAAGGTTTAGAACAGCTTACTACGCTATGCATTGCGTAGGCTAGAAGTGTCTGACTCGTATCCAGATATTCCGGAGCGGGTCGTGACAGGTCCGGGCCGGTCGAACCTGCAAAACCTGACCAGGCCGACCCGGTTCGACCGATTTTTTTTTACCGTTTGGAGGCCAAAAAGTCCCTACCCCCCATTTTAGTTGTTTTAGAACATCTGAAGGGTATTTTGGCCATTTTGTTGAAAATGACCGAAAATACCCTTATAACAACTCCTTTTTTGGGATAAAATAGGTCATTTTGTACTAAAAAAAATCTATAAATAGGCCATAAATCTTCAAAACTAATCACACCAATAATTTTTTTTTCTCTTACAATTTTTACAAACAACCTAGTGTGAAGAGGCGAATTATATCATGGATAATGATCAACTGCCACAACAACTACAAAATCAGCAAGCGCAAGATCAGCAACCGCAACCTGAACCACAACCTGAACCGCAACCCGCACCGCAACCTCAACACGCACCCCAACAAGAGTTTGAGTCAGGATCGAAAATTTGGCATTATTTTAGCGAAATTTGCAATGAGCGTACAAGTGGCGATACCGAAAGAAGATACTCCATTAAAGTTCTTGTCGAATGTTTGCATTATAGGAAACGATTCAAATAGGACCATAGCTATGGTGCAGGAAAAAACAACGCAGACATTTAAAATCATGTATCGACATCTAGTAATCTTGTATGAGTCATTAATTGCAGTTTATGTACTAGTTATCTTGTATTAGTCATCAATTTTCAAATTATACAAATATTTTATTAGTCATTCAATTCATGTTTCATTTAGCAAATTAATTGTGCAAATTTTCTAAATTTTATTATATATGTACATTTTTTATAAAAAATTTTCGAAACATTATTAAAAATATTTTTAAATTATACTCATTTAAATTGTACTAATTTTTAATTTTAAAATTTTATTACATTTTGTAGTCTTATTATACAAATTTAGTTTTTAAAATTGTACGTTTTTTAATTATACAAAATTAAAAAAAATCTTTCTTAGAAAACTCTTTTTTTTAGAATTTTTTTTAATTTTTTTAATTTTTTTAATTTTCTTTTCAAAACATAAAAAATTTATTGGTTTTTTAAATCCAAATCGGGCTGTCCAGTCCAACCCTGAACCGGCCCGGCCAAGTCTGGTTCAGCTCGGCCTGCTATAAATCGGACCGTGAGTCCGGGCTGAATTTAGGGTTCGCTGACCTAGACTAGTCCGGACCGGTCCGTCTTCTAAACCGGACTTTCTAAACTGGACTGAGTCCGACCCGGCCCAGATCCGATCAAATCCGGACAAAATCGGATCCAGGACGGTCTAGCTCGGTCCAACTTAACACCATAAACTCCTACTAATCCAATCCCGTAGACCGGCACCGGCAGAATCAATACAAAACTGTAAATATAGAGATGTATAGGTGGAAGTTGGGTTTGTGTTTGGAACTTAATTGCTCAGTGCAGTTATTGGTCACATGCATGCATGCATGGCTACTGTATGGGTCACATGCATGCATGCATGGCTCTTATTCTAATTTATCCATCATTTCTTTGTCTGGATGTTTTGTTGGTTTACATACCCTATCGATATATAATATATTAGTCTACATGTATGTATTTTACATATATTTGAATTAGAATATTACAAGGTAGTGTCTATCTTTTTCAGGTGACTATTTATATATATGTGTTTTTTTTTACAATGCCAAAAAATTTGAAGTACTAACTTTGTTCTTTTTTTTTTATTTTCTATTGAGAATGATAACATTTGGAAAATGTTAAGAACAAATTTTTTTTATTAACATTGGAACACGAAAAGTTGTATGAAAAAGAAAAATACATAGCATGTAAACTTTATTGTTTTGACTCTTAAACATAAATGACATCAAGGTCTTTATAAAATACTTGAGGGTATTTTAGGAATTCAAAATTTTCACCACCAAGTTTTCATATATATATATATATATATATATATATATATATATATATATATATATATATATATATATATATATATACTAGCATGTGTGCACGTGCCTTGCACGTATTTTAACATTTTTTTAATTAACTTAGGAAGATTCTTTAGGAAGACCAAATGGTAGTCTTCATAATTACTAAGTTGTCCTTATTAAAATTAATGAACCATTTTTAATTAGTATAGACATGTAAGGGTATTTTCGGAATTCAAAAGTTTCACCATCAAGTTTTCATATTATATAGTAGAATATATATATATATATATATATATATATATATATATATATATATATATATATATATATATATATATATATATATATATATATATATATATATATGGGAGCGGATCAAAAGTCCCCTAAGAAAGTCCCCTAAAAAAATTTCTCACTCTAATCCGTAATATTAGAATACCCTATAGCTTAGCTCACATTTCGCTTTTAAACTTGGTTTGTAATAATTAGTTAATATTCAATTGGCTGAATTTGTCTCCAGTTACTTTTGCGTTAGGAATGTAACTAAGTGACATTTTGGACCTATTCTAGATTCTTTCTATATAGAAGTTGTGATTAATCTGATTCAATATAATATAATTTTTGAAGATGATTAAAGGTTTAGAACAGCTTACTACCTTATGCAGCGTAGACTAGAAGTGTCTGATTCGTATCCAGATATTCGGGAGCGGGTCGTGACAGATCCGGGCCGGTCGAACCTGCAAAACCTGACCAGGCCGACCCGGTTCGACCGATTTTTTTTTACCGTTTGGAGGCCAAAAAGACCCTTTACCCCCATTTTAGTTGTTTTTGGAACATCTGAAGGGTATTTTGGCCATTTTGTTGAAAATGACCGAAAATACCCTTATAACAACTCCTTTTTTGGGATAAAATAGGTCATTTTGTACTAAAAAAAATCTATAAATAGGCCATAAATCTTCAAAACTAATCACACCAATAATTTTTTTTCTCTTACAATTTTTTACAAACAACCTAGTGTGAAGAGGCGAATTATATCATGGATAATGATCAACTGCCACAACAACTACAAAATCAGCAAGCGCAAGATCAACAACCGCAACCTGAACCACAATCTGAACCGCAACCCGCACCGCAACCACAACACGTACCCCAACAAGAGTTTGAATCAGGATAAAAAATTTGGCATCATTTTAGCGGAATTTGCAATGAGCGTACAAGTGGCGATACCGAAAGAAGATACTCCATTAAAGTTCTTGTCGAATGTTTGCATTATAGGAAACGATTCAAATAGGACCATAGCTATGGTGCAGGAAAAAACAACGCAGACATTTAAAATCATGTATCGACATCTAGTAATCTTGTATGAGTCATTAATTGCAGTTTATGTACTAGTTATCTTGTATTAGTCATCAATTTTCAAATTATACAAATATTTTATTAGTCATTCAATTCATGTTTCATTTAGCAAATTAATTGTGCAAATTTTCTAAATTTTATTATATATGTACATTTTTTATAAAAAATTTCGAAACATTATTAAAAATATTTTAAATTATACTCATTTAAATTGTACTAATTTTTATTTTTAAATTTTATTACATTTTTTAGTCTTATTATACAAATTTAGTTTTTAAAATTGTACGTTTTTAATTATACAAAATTAAAAAAAATCTTTCTTAGAAAACTCTTTTTTTTAGAATTTTTTTTAATTTTTTTAATTTTTTTAATTTTCTTTTCAAAACATAAAAAAATTATTGGTTTTTTAAATTCAAATCGGGCCGTCCAGTCCAACCCTGGACCGGCCCGGCCCAAGTCTGGTTCAGCTCGGCCCGCTATAAATCGGACCGTGAGTCCGGGCTGAATTTAGGGTTCGCTGACCTAGACTAGTCCGGACCGGTCCGTCTTCTAAACCGGACTTCTAAACTGGACTGAGTCCGACCCGGCCAAGGTCCGATTAAATCCGGACAAACTCGGATCCAGGTCGGTCTAGCTCGGTCCAACAACCCCATAAACTCCTACTAATCCAATCCCGTAGGCCGGCACCGGCAGAATCAATACAAAACTGTAAATATAGAGATGTATAGGTGGAAGTTGGGTTTGTGTTTGGAACTTAATTGCTCAGTGCAGTTATTGGTTCACATGCATGCATGCATGCATGGCTCTTATTCTAATTTATCCATCATTTCTTTGTCTGGATGCTTTGTTGGTTTACTTACCCTATCGATATATAATATATTAGTCTACATGTATGTATTTTACACATATTTGAATTAGAATATTACAAGGTAGTGCCGTATTTGTCTTTTTCAGTTGATTATTTATATATGTGTGTTTATTTTACAATGCCAAAAAATTTGATGTACTAACTTTGTTCTTTTTTTTTATTTTCTATTGAGAATGATAACATTTGGAAAATGTTAAGAACAAATTTTTTTTATTAACATTGGAACATGAAAAGTTGTATGGAAAAAAAAAATACATAGCATGTAAACTTTATTGTTTTGACTCTTAAACATAAATGACATCAAGTCTTTATAAAATACTTGAGGGTATTTTAGGAATTCAAAATTTTCACCACCAAGTTTTCATATATATACATACTAGCATGTGTGCACGTGCCTTGCACATATTTTAACATTTTTTTTAATTAACTTAGGAAGATTCTTAGGAAGACCAAAGGATAGTCTTCATAATTACTAGGTTGTCCTTATTAAAATTAATGAACCATTTTTAATTAGTATAGACATGTAAGGGTATTTTCGGAAATCAAAAGTTACACCATCAAGTTTTCATATATATATATATATATATATATATATATATATATATATATATATATATATATATAAATTTCTCACTCTAATCCGTAATATTAGAATACCCTATAGCTTATATAGCTCACATTTCGCTTTTAAACTTGGTTTGTAATAATTAGTTAATATTCAATTGGCTGAATTTGTCTCCTGTTACTTTTGCGTTAGGAATGTAACTAAGTGACATTTTGGACCTATTCTAGATTCTTTCTATATAGAAGTTGTGATCAATCTGATTCAATATAATATAATTTTTGAAGATGATTAAAGGTTTAGAACAGCTTACTACGTTATGCATTGCGTAGGCTAGAAGTGTCTGACTCGTATCCAGATATTCGGGAGCGGGTCGTGATAGGTCCGGGCCGGTCGAACCTGCAAAACCTGACCAGGCCGACCCGGTTCGGCCGATTTTTTTTTATCGTTTGGAGGCCAAAAAGTCCCTTTACCCCATTTTAGTTGTTGTTTTTAGAACATCTGAAGGGTATTTTGGCCATTTTGTTGAAAATGACCGAAAATACCCTTATAACAACTCTTTTTTTTGGGATAAAATAGGTCATTTTGTACTAAAAAAAAAAATCTATAAATAGGCCATAAATCTTCAAAACTAATCACACCAATAATTTTTTTTCTCTTACAATTTTTTACAAACAACCTAGTGGGAAGAGGCGAATTATATCATGGATAATGATCAACTGCCACAACAACCACAAAATCAGCAAGCGCAAGATCATCAACCACAACCTGAACCACAACCTGAACCGCAACCCGCACCGCAACCTCAACACGCACCCCAACAAGAGCTTGAATCAGAATAAAAAATTTGGCATCATTTTAGCAGAATTTGCAATGAGCGTACAAGTGGCGATACCGAAAGAAGATACTCCATTAAAGTTCTTGTCGAATGTTTGCATTATAGGAAACGATTCAAATAGGACCATAGCTATGGTGCTGGAAAAAACAACGCAGACATTTAAAATCATGTATCGACATCTAGTAATCTTGTATGAGTCATTAATTGCAGTTTATGTACTAGTTATCTTGTATTAGTCATCAATTTTCAAATTGTGCAAATATTTTATTAGTCATTCAATTCATGTTTCATTTAGCAAATTAATTGTGCAAATTTTCTAAATTTTATTATATATGTGCATTTTTTATAGAAATTTTCGAAACATTATTAAAAATATTTTTAAATTATACTCATTTAAATTGTACTAATTTTTATTTTTTAAATTTTATTACATTTTTTAGTCTTATTATACAAATTTAGTTTTAAAAATTGTACGTTTTTTAATTATACAAAATTTAAAAAATTCTTTCTTAGAAAACTCTTTTTTTTTAGAAATTTTTTTTAATTTTTTGATTTTTTTTTTCAAAACATAAAAAATTTATTGGAATTTTAGATCCAAATCGGGCCGTCAGCCCAACCCTGAACCGGCCCGGACCAAGTCTGGTTCAGCTCAGCCCGCTATAAATCGGACCGTGAGTCCGGGCTGAATTTAGGTTTCGCTGACCTGGACTAGTCCGGACCGGTCCGTCTTCTAAACCGGACTTCTAAACTGGACTGAGTCCAACCCGGCCCAGATCCGATCAAATCCGGACAAAATCGGATCCAGGTCGGTCTAGCTCGGTCCAACTAACACCATAAACTCCTACTAACCCAATCCCGTAGGCCGGCACCAGCAGAATCAATACAAAACTGAAAATATAGAGATGTACAGGTGGAAGTTGGGTTTGTGTTTGGAACTTAATTGCTCAGTGCAGTTATTGGTTCACATGCATGCATGCATGCATGGCTCTTATTCTAATTTATCCATCATTTCTTTGTCTGGATGCTTTGTTGGTTTACATATCCTATATATATATAATATATTAGTCTACATGTATGTATTTTACACATATTTGAATTAGAATATTACAAGGTAGTGTCGTATTTCTGTCTTTTTCAGATGACTATTCATATATGTGTGCTTTTTTTACAATGCCAAAAAATTTAAAAAGTAATTTTGTTCTTTTTTTTTATTTTCTATTGGGAACGATAACATTTGGAAAATGTTAAGAACAAATTTTTTTTATTAACATTGGAACATAAAAAATTGTATGGAAAAAGAAAAATACATAGCATGTAAACTTTATTGCTTTTACTCTTAAACATAAATGACATCAAGTCTTTATAAAATACTTGGGGGTATTTTAGGAATTCAAAATTTTCAACACCAAGTTTTCATATATATATATATATATATATATATATATATATATATATATGAGAGCGGATCAAAAGTGTCACGACCCGCACCCACCGTGAGGGTACGAGTACGTAACAACGTCCAGCCTACGCCGCAGTGTCGGCGGTAGAACGCTGTTCTAGGTCATGAACTATAACTTGCATAATATGAATACTCTCCATAAGGAGGCCAACACAGAGGTACAACTCAATCACAACCTAAGGTAGAATGATAAAGATAGATAAACATGAAATCCAAAAGAGATACAGGAGATAGAAGTCTAAGTGTCATAATCCTAGAAATACATCTCAAAACTCAAATACAGTAATCCACAAGTAAATACAACTCAAGACAACTAAAATAACTATCTATACAATCTTTACTGCGTCTCCTCTAGGCTAGCAGGCAACCTCCAAGCTATCTGTAAAATTTATCAACATGTCCAGTCAGGACAGGAACGAGCACATCTCATCTAGAAAACCCAAGTAAATGACAGAGAACTATAAAGCAGTTATAGACAGTTGTATTGATGAATATGGCAGTTTATATTCAGGTGATGGTATGGAGAGACAGATAAAGTACAAGAAAAGTAAGTAACTAAACAAGAGAAGAAATCATAGCAATAAAGACTGTAAAATAAAATCTAGCTGAACTAGAGTAACATAATGAGTTCAGATGGTATAATATAAGTCGAGTGTAATCCCAATGTGAGTCTAATATAAGATGAGTCGAATGTAATTCTAATCATTATTCTAATAAGGTGAATCGAATAAGATGATACGAATAAGGTGATACGAATAGTGATTCACATGATGTTCTAATAATGATTCGAATAAATTCTTCAAGTGTGCTTTAAAATACTTAGTTAGACATGTAAACGGCTATGGGTAAATCCGGCACATCACACACCTGGCCGGGTGTGGAATGGCTATCGTTCGAATATATTCACAGGGGGTGGTTCGAATAGTAGGAATGTTCACATGTCTAATCAAGTATTTCTCCGTCCATCTAATACAAATGAATCCAAAATTCGACACATCAATCGAATAAAAGTCCAACCAACATATGAAGATACGAATAGGGTGATTCGAATAGTGATTCGTATGGTGATTCGTATGGTGATTCGAATAATAGAGGTAAGACGAGTAAGTATGTGTGTCGTATACATGGATTCAGAAATAAAAATACGTGTTTGTAGCAGAGAATCATATACAGCTAACTAGAACTGAAGTACAGTAATTGACAAATAAATAAGAGAACTATCAGAGAATGTACTCGCCTGATGTCTGAATGTCCAAAGTAAATATACTGTCTGAGGAGAGGTGTCTGGCTCCTAATTAGAACAGCACAAGTCACAACATGTCCAGAAGGGTAATATAAAGCACTACAATGCATTCTACATGAATCTAGGTCAAACTAGGCCAAAGTCAACCCTTGGTCAACTTTGGTCAACTGCACTAGTCAAACTAGGTCATGTCCTAACCCAGTAAGTCTTACTAGGCCTAACCAAGACTATCCTAGCAAGCATACATCAATACAAGGCTATACAAGCTAACATACACCCAACTCTATATAGCATGCAATTATTCAATACTCAAATAGACAAGAATTCACATTGGATATACACTAGGTAATCTATTACTTTAAGCTATATATGTCTACACATATATAAACATGCATATATTAGTATTCAACATTAGGTCTATATTCATGGCATTTCAAATGGTTATATAAACTTATATATTACAACACAATATGCTAACATATATATAATATACATACATAGCTAAGTTAACTATATTCATAAATACTTATTTAAGAGGCTATGTGTGTGTATGTGAACATGGCAAAGGGGCAAGTGAGGGTTAAATGGGCATACATAGTGTATACATATCAAAGAGTGTCAAAGTGTAAGTGAACAATGTGTCAAGTGTGATAGTGTCAACATAGTGTAAGGGGGTACATGAGGTAATATAGGATTTGTGTTAACATAGAACATTACATTCATGCTTGCATTCATTCATCATTCATTTATTCTCTTGCACTACTATATGCACTATACATTACATACTATGGAACCTACATATTCATTACAAGCCATACTTATACATGCTTACATTAGATAGGATACTTACACCTCATACATCATTTATTTAAACATTTACTCATGCTTGCATTCTCTATTTAGTTACATAATGTATATACATTAACATGGGTTAAAATCAAATAGAACATTATATTACACACAAGGGTGCACAAAATACATATGCCGAATAGTAACTCCTACTAATAATGAATACTGTACCATCTCAGCATGAATTAAACTCTATGTTTAAAGTATTTTATAGATCTATGTGTTAGCTTTCCAAAACTTTAAACGGATCGCGTTTTCGTTTCCGAAAACTCCCGGAATCGCAAAAACACCGAGAACGCGTTTATTTTTCGTACAGCTGACACTCAAATAATTCTCCAGAAAGTTACAGAAAGAATTAGGCCTATTAATACATGTTTTTGGAAAGCTAACTTCAATACGCTTCTTTTAAAAAAATGGGAGATTAAACTGAACTTTGAGCTAGAAGTTATGACATTTCGAAGTTAGGGCTGAAATTAAAAACGTGGATAAAAATCATGACGGATTTAGATAGTTTGAGCCAAAAGAATACACAATATATATCCTAATTATCCACAACAATAATAGCAATAATAATATGAGGAACCACACTCACAAAATTGATTATATAATCATCATGAACCATTTATTACATATATAAATATAGATACACTCTCATTACAATATATATATAAATCTATATATGTAACATGAACACATCCACAACACAAAGGACACTCCTATGACCTCCAAATGGACACAAAATAGACACAAATGGAGATACAACCATGGGGGTCATTCCTATGGGTTCAAAATAGACCTATATGCATGAGGAAATGAAAAGGAGAAGGAATTTATACCTCCCGGTAGATCGAATCGAAGAAAAACCTTCCCGGAGCGACACCGACACGTAGAGATTCCAAAAGGACACGAACGAGCTCCGAATCCTCCCAAACTTGGGTAGCTTCCTCCTTGACTAGAATGGAGAAGGAAAGAAGAAGATTTGGTGGTGAAATGGAAGAATTTGGTGGAGAAATTGCTAGGAATTGCACTCTAGGAATTTAGGGAAGAACAAGAGAGAGAAAAATAGATGGATAATGACAAATGGGAGGCTCAAACCTATCCTTATTGTGGCTGGCCATAAAGGTGGTTTTGTCCTATTAGTAAAAGTCCAAAAGCCCCTACTAACCTATTCTATGAGTATTAGGAAAGGGCTAATTGGTTGGGGCTAAATTAGTCATTCTAAAGTCTCTAATCACACTAACCTTATCCATAATAATTAGTCTAACCTCTAACTAAAATATTTCTATCATGTGGACTAAAATTAATATCATGTGGGCCATGCCTAAGTAGTGTGTGGGTCCCACTAGAGTCAAACTACCCCCGGATCCCCGTTTCAAGTCGGATTGAGTTGAAATTTGAACCCGACTCAAATAACCCCAAAACAATATCATAAATAATAAAATAATATCAAAATAATTCAAAGAGGCCAAATGCAAAAATATCCTTAGGCCAAAAATGATATTAAAATATCATAATCACATGGTTAGGCTCTAGGTCAAAAATCTCTAGGATTTCACTAGCAAAACGTCAAAACCACAAGTCATTGATTTAAATAATTTTAAAATGATTTAAAATCACCTAAAATCATATCATGAATTAAATATCATTATTAAAATAATTATAAACACGAAATTTCAAAATTACCCTCAATCAGGAAATTAAAATAAAATAAAAAAAAATCAATCCAAAATTTAGGGTGCTCACATCCTACCCACCTTATAAAAATTTCGTCCTCGAAATTAAAATATTTGTAATCCTTCTAGGTCAAACCCCCACAATAAAATCCCAGAACTTAAATAAATCATACCATCAAAAGGACGACATACAGGGTCATGACATACGGTGGTAGTGAAAGTCTCATCTAGATATTCTAGTAATGCTAAACAAAAACGGTCATAGGGTATCAAAACACACATGCAATCTAGGGTGCTAAACAAAAGTTACAAAAACAATAAACCATCAAAACTGTAAGGCAGTCTACCATCCTATATGAAAACTGATACTTATCATAAAAATAAAAAAAAGTAACTACCCATTATCTTTAAAGGGTTCAGAAAAAAAGAAAAAGAAAATCAAAATCAAAGTTAAGGAATGAAAGCCAATTCCATGGAAAATTTCCAATCACAATACTTATTAAGAATATTTAGTCTTGATACGATCTAAGTTGATCAAATTGGGGGAAATCAAAATTTAGGCAATATGGAGGACAGGTTCAACAAAGTCTGAAATCGAGCATACAAGGATAGAGATTCAGGTCACAATCAAATTTAATTCAATTAAGTACAACCCAAGATATAAATATGATAAGAAAAGATAATCGAAGTCGATTTGGTCGGATTAAGGAAACTAGGATTCAATGATATTGAAAAACCCCTTTTAGAGAAGACAGGAAAAGATTTCATACGAAGTCAGCAAATCATCCCTCTCTAATACTATCAGTTTAACATTTGCTAAACCATATTCTTTTTTTTTTCTCACAAGTCCCAATATGAAAATCAACCTCTATATAACTATCATCGAAATTTTATAACCTTCAGTCATCTAAACCTTTACCACAATCACCATAGACAAAATCTTTAAGTTCCAAAACATTTTCCACGAAACATACCCCTCTTTTTAGGAGTCAACACTTATTCATTTAATCAAAATTTCAAATTCCTTCACCTCGTTTTAAATTAGATTCGAAACCTCTAAATCCAGTTTATGGAATCCTTGGACTTGTTTAAATCGAGTCTCGTATTCACTAAACTCCAATACCACTATGTCACACAAAATTTATTCTTTTTTTATAAATCAACCTTCATATTTTCTTCAACGTTCACCTTCAAATATTTTTTTTGAATTCTACAATTTTCTTCCAATCATCTAAAATAATTTCTATAACGTAAAATTCTTGTGTTCTCTCTGTCTCTAGTCACCATCTTACAATATCTAGTTCAATTTCGCATAATCATTTTATTCGATTAAATTCTCCTTTCCATCTCTAAATTTCTACATAGCCTTGTAATAATTCCCAAGAATCAATAACAAAAATTTTTAAGTTCTCAAAACTAGGTTGACTTTAAACATCCTCATTAGTTTTGAAATACATCCATGAATTATTCATAACCCACTTTCTGTGATTGTTTCTAAATTGATAACATTTATCCCTCGATTTTATTTTAAACCTTTACCACATCTCCATTTCAAATTTTTCATATTTGACATCCAACACTCTGATTCCTACAAAATTATCATATGATAACCAATTACATCATTTCCGAACTAGATGATTTATATCACTTCCTCAACATTTCTCAGATAAAAAATGATATAAAGATTCAAGAGTTTTCAAGGTATAGCTGACAGAATTATATATGAGACAGGGAATTGATATAATCAGGACAGGTATGTAAGACAAGGAATGATGGTAGTAAAAATATTGGCAGGAAAAGAATGATAATAGAATCTGTTCTGCTTATCTATTTAAAAGAGGGACCCATTTTTTTTTGAAACAAGAATTATAATACCAAATCCAAAATAAGTCCTAGCAAAATCATTGGTTTATTGTATTAAGAAGAAATAAATTTTGTAAGAAGTTACACAAGGTTTATAAAAATAGCTAAAGCTACATCCTAAGTAAACAATGAGAAACAAAACAAACAAAACAACGATAATTTCTTATCTTTTTTTTTGAATGACTGAAACAAAAGTAGCAAAAACATGTTCGAAAATATTTAAGGTACAATCTGATAATCATATGCGTCTATCCAAAATCATGGTACTCTAAATCCTCGTCATACTAGTGAGCAAGGCTACGATAATCAGATAGTCCTTGACTTATGCACATACCTCTAGAATCATGGTATTTAACATTTTCGCGATGCCGCTAGCTTGGCTGCGAAAACCTTAAATTTCCACACCCGAGAAATATATCCAAAATCAGACTATATGTCCTCACCATGCTGGCTAATGTGACTATATAAGACAAGATTTCCATAACTTAGATGACCTAGCCCATATAATTTTATCTTGCCAAAAATTAAATTAAATCAACAATGAATACAAAAAAAAATCAAATTTATCAACGAAAGATCAAAATTCAGAAATGAACAAAATCCTTCAAATCATATAACTACAAACTCGGATGCTACAGCTAACATCAAGATTCAAAATTCCACAACCTTCATCAAATTCAATAAATACAAACTCAAATTCAATAATAATACATCAAAATCAAATTCAACAACAGAAAGTAAAGATAAATCAAATCAAGGAAAAAAGAGTTTTCAAATCAGAGTTAAACAAAATTCTCAAGGGTCGTCCCAGGAATCTCTCAAGGGATCCTAATTGTGATTGAGTATCTTCAAGATATATCCTATTCTTATTGCAGGCTGTAGTGGTACTCAAGTTCGAATACCACTACATAAACTCGACCTGCATGGGCCACCACTAAAAACGTGTCACGACCCGCACCCACCGTGAGGGTACGAGTACGTAACAACGCCCAGCCTACGCCGCAGTATCGGCGGTAGAACGCTATTCTAGGTCATGAACTATAACTTGCATAATATGAATACTCTCCATAAGGAGGCCAACACAGAGGTACAACTCAATCACAATCTAAGGTAGAATGATAAAGATAGATAAACATGAAATCCAAAAGAGATACATGAGATAGAAGTCTAAGTAATCCTAAAAATACATCTCAAAACTCAAATACAGTAATCCACAAGTAAATACAACTCAAGACAACTAAAATAACTATCTATACAATCTCTACTGTGTCTCCTCTAGGCTAGCAGGCAACCTCCAAGCTATCTGTAAAATTTATCAACAGGTCCAGTCAGGACAGGAACGAGCACATCTCATCTAAAAAACTCAAGTAAATGACAGAGAACTATAAAGCAGTTATAGACAGTTGTATTGATGAATATGGCAGTTTATATTTAGGTGATGGTATGGAGAGATAGATAAAGTACAAAAAAGTAAGTAACTAAACAAGAGAAGAAATCATAGCAATAAAGACTGTAAAATAAAATCTAGCTGAACTAGAGTAACATAATGAGTTCAGATGGTATAATATAAGTCGAGTGTAATCCCAATATGAGTCTAATATAAGATGAGTCGAATGTAATTCTAATCATTATTCTAATAAGGTGAATCGAATAAGGTGATACGAATAAGGTGATACGAATAGTGATTCACATGATGTTCTAATAATGATTCGAATAAATTCTTCAAGTGTGTTTTAAAATACTTAGTTAGACATGTAAACGGCTATAGGTAAATCCGGCATATCACACACCTGGCCGGGTGTGGAATGGCTATCGTTCGAATATATTCACAGGGGGTGGTTCGAATAGTGGGAATGTTCACATGTCTAATCAAGTATTTTCCCGCCCATCTAATACAAATGAATCCAAAATTCGATACATCAATCGAATAAAAGTCCAACCAACATATGAAGATACGAATAGGGTGATTCGAATAGTGATTCGTATGGTGATTCGAATAATAGAGGTAAGACGAGTAAGTATGTGTATCGTATACATGGATTCAGAAATAAAAATACGTGTTTGTAGCAGAGAATCACATACAGCTAACTAGAACTGAAGTACAGTAATTGACAAATAAATGAGAGAACTATCAGAGAATGTACTCGCCTGATGTCTGAATGTCCAAAGTAAATATAATGTCCGAGGAGAGGTGTCTGGCTCCTAATTAGAACAGCACAAGTCACAACATGTCCAGAAGGGTAATATAAAGCACTACAATGCATTCTACATGAATCTAGGTCAAACTAGGCCAAAGTCAACCCTTGGTCAACTTTGGCCAACTGCACTAGTCAAACTAGGTCAAACTAGGTCATGTCCTAACCCAGTAAGTCTTACTAGGCCTAACCAAGACTATCCTAGCAAGCACACATCAATACAAGGCTATACAAGCCAACATACACCCAACTCTATATAGCATGCAATTATTCAATACTCAAATAGGCAAGAATTCACATTGGATATACACTAGGTAATCTATTACTTTAAGCTATATATGTCTACACATATATAAACATGCATATATTAGTATTCAACATTAGGTCTATATTCATGGTATTTCAAATGGTTATATAAACTTATATATTACAACACAATATGCTAACATATATATAATATACATATATAGCTAAGTTAACTATATTCATAAATACTTATTTAAGAGGCTATGTGTGTGTGTGTGAACATGGCAAAGGGGCAAGTGAGGGTTAAATGGGCATACATAGTGTATACATATCAAAGAGTGTCAAAGTGTAAGTGAATAATGTGTCAAGTGTGATAGTGTCAACATAGTGTAAGGGGGTACATGAGGTAATATAGGATTTGGGTTAACATAGAACATTACATTCATGCTTGCATTCATTCATCATTTATTTATTCTCTTGCACTACTATATGCACCATACATTAGATACTATGGAACCTACATATTCATTACAAGCCATACTTATACATGCTTACATTAGATAGGATACTTACACCTTATATATTATTTATTTAAACATTTACTCATGCTTGCATTCTCTATTTAGTTACATAATGTATATACATTAAAATAGGTTAAAATCAAATAGAATATTATATTACACACAAGGGTGCACAAAATGCATATGCCGAATAGTAACTCCTACTAATAATGAATACTGTACCATCTTAGCATGAATTAAACTCTATAATTAAAGTATGTTATAGATCTATGTGTTAGCTTTCCGAAACTTTAAACGGATCGCATTTTCGTTTCCGAAAACTCCCGGAATCGCGAAAACACCGAGAACGCGTTTATTTTCGTACAGCTGACACTCAAATAATTCTCCAGAAAGTTACAGAAAGAATTAGGCCTATTAATACATGTTTTTGGAAATCTAACTTCAATACGCTTCTTTTAAAAAAAACGAAAGATTAAACCGAGCTTTGAGCTAGAAGTTATGACATTTCGAAGTTAGGGCTGAAATTAAAAACGTGGATAAAAATCATGACGGATTTAGATAGTTTGAGCCAAAAGAATACACAATATATATCCTAATTATCCACAACAATAATAGCAATAATAATATGAGGAACCACACTCACAAACTTGATTATATAATCATCATGAACCATTTATTACATATATAAATATAGATACACTCTCATTACAATATATATATATATATAAATCTATATATGTAACATGAACACATCCACAACACAAAGGACACTCCTATGACCTTCAAATGGACACAAAATAGACACAAATGGAGATACAACCATGGGGTTCATTCCTATGGGTTCAAAATAGACCTATATGCATGAGGAAATGAAAAGGAGAAGAGATTTATACCTCTCGGTAGATCGAATCGAAGAAAAACCTTCCCGGAGAGACACCGACACGTAGAGATTCCAAAAGGACACGAACGAGCTCCGAATCCTCCCAAACTTGGGTAGCTTCCTCCTTGACTAGAATGGAGAAGGAAAGAAGAAGATAAGGTGGTGAAATGGAAGGATTTGGTGGAGAAATTGTTAGGAATTGCTCTCTAGGAATTTGGAGAAGAACAAGAGAGAGAAAAATAGATGGATAATGACAAATGGGAGGCTCAACCCTATCCTTATTGTGGCTGGCCATAAAGGTGGTTTTGTCCTATTAGGAAAAGTCTAAAAGTCCCTACTAACCTATTCTATGAGTATTAGGAAAGGGCTAATTGGTTGGGGCTAAATTAGTCATTCTAAAGTCTCTAATCACACTAACCTTATCCATAATAATTAGTCTAACCTCTAACTAAAATATTTCTATCATGTGGACTAAAATTAATATCATGTGGGCCATGCCTAACTAGTGTGTGGGTCCCACTAGAGTCAAACTACCCCCGGGTCCCCGTTTCAAGTCGGATTGAGTTGAAATTCGAACCCGACTCAAATAACCCCAAAACAATATCATAAATAATAAAATAATATCAAAATAATTCAAAGAGGTCAAATGCAAAAATATCCTTTGGCCAAAAATAATATTAAAATATCATAATCACATGGTTAGGCTCTAGGTCAAACAATCTCTAGAATTTCACTAGCAAAACGTCAAAACCACAAGTCATTGATTTAAATAATTTTAAAATGATTTAAAATCACCTAAAATCATATCATGAATTAAATATCATTATTAAAATAATTATAAACACGAAATTTCAAAATTACTCTCAATCAGAAAATTAAAATAAAATGAAAAAAATCAACCCAAAATTTAGGGTGCTCACAAAAAGCCCCCTAAAAAATCTCTCACTCTAATCCATAATATTAATGTTAATGTTAATATTAATGTTAATATTAATATTATATATATATATATATATATATATATATATATATATATATATATAGGGGTACTTTTATTCAATAACAAAACTGATTACAACTCGCTACATACTTTACAAGCTATAAGTTACTCACAAGCTATCCCTGGCCCCCGTGAGGCTAGCATCCGTATCTATGTTGTTTATAATTCCTTGTATAGTCATAGCTACACCTTCAAATATTCTTCTATTTCGCTCACGCCAGATGTGCCATACTGTCGATAAGAGTTTGATTTTGGCTTTGTTGTATGCTCATAATACATGTCTTTTGAGTCCCAGTATATCCTCAAATACTCCCAAGAGATCCTCTCTACCTGTAACTGACATGCCATGATTGCTCGTGCACTTTTGCCAAATGTATCCTATCGTAGGGCACTGGAAATATATATGATCCTGTATTTCCTCCCCTCCTCTGCATAAAACACAGGTCATATGTGTGCCTATGATACCAAACCTAGCCATCATTTCTCCAGTGAGTAATCTGTCTCGAATTGCTTTGTATGTACAGAGCTTCATCTTCGTGGCCACTCCTCGGTCCATACAATATCAGCCCAGTCTACCTTTGGTCGCCGATCCTGAACCTGGTCGTAGACGACTTTGGTTGAGAATTTTTCGTCACTCGTGCCATCCCATGTCCACGGATTGCCATTATTGCATGAATGAATGGGAATGTTACTGATCTCCGTGGCATGCTATTGTCCTATCGGGCGTTCGTTGAGTTGCCAACGCCCATCATGGATAAGAGCAGCTAAAGACTCATCCTGCCTGCAAATTTCAAATATTGGCCAGTCCCATCTTTTGATCATACTAGAGTGCTTGAGCCAGGGGTCCTTCCAGAGATTCGTACTGCAGCCATCACATATAATCATGCTAATCCTTGCTTTTACTTTGGTATGTACGCGTATAATATTTTCGTACATCATCGAGAAATTGTTGTTGAGATCTTGAGTCCAGATGTTGGCGGAGCGTAGGTACCGGTTATGGGACCATATCGCCCACATAGATTTATTCTCTAAGAAATGCAAGTAATCTTCATGAGAGCTACCTCTGGAAGTACTCGAAGTGATCGCAAGCCGACACCGCCCTCTCCTTTGGTTTGACATAGTTCCTCCAAGCTATGGCATGCATACCTCCATGCCAAACATAATTAGCACACATCATCTCTATTTTTGAATTGTTTTCTCAGGAATGAATATAACTTGAAGCCAATAAAATGTAATAGCTATATTACTGACCTTACAAGCTCCATTCTTTCCCCTGAACGATAGGAGTTGGGCCTGCCAACCTTCTAATCTACCTTGGACGTACTGAAGCAGTCCCTAGCAATCTGCATCTCGAGCATAATTAGTCGATAGAGGTAGACCAAGATACCTCACAGGTAGATTGCCATTTTCTATCTGAAATAGTGTAGCCCATCTCTCCTTCTCTGGGCAGTCGTATTTGAAGTAGATGTGGCTCTTCTCCCTGTTGAGCTGCAGCCCTGATAGATTACCAAACTCCTCTAGAACCTCATTTAGCCCTTTGATGCTAGTCTCTGATGGTTTAATGAATACAAGAAGGTCATCAGCGTATATCAGGTGAGAGACGATTGGTGACACATTACGATATAAGGGTACAATCCTTTTTTGATGCACTACAATATCCATCAAACAGGTATAGTACTCCATAATAATGGTAAAGAGGTATAGGGATAGTGGGTCTCCCTGCCGTAGACCCCAGTTGCTGCCAAAGAATCCTCGTTGTCGGCCTGTGATCAGTACTGAGAAGTTGGGGATAGAGATGCATTCTCTGACTCGATCTACCCACTGTTGGGTATCAGACCAGAACGAATCGAACCTAGCTCTGATACCAATTGTTAGGCGCATGCAGAAGCGTTTGCCAACCCACCTGACCAAAATCAACCATGTCTAACAAACACCAAGCAAAAGATAAAGACAAGTATATGTTGGTAACGTACGTCACCTGGAAAAATCTTAACATTTTATAACTCAGATGAAATTACAAGATTGACAGAACTCACGTTGATCCCTTTGTCCTAATAGGTCCAACCCCCTCACCACTCTCAAGAAGAAAAATAGAAGTTACTCCCAAATTACAGTACTTTAGCGACGGCCATTTAGCGACGGAAATTTTCCGTCGCTATTACCGTCGGATCACCGACGGATTTGTGACGGACTACCGACGGAAAGCAGTGGACAATTTTTTTTATTTTTTTATGTCCATATCCGTCGCTACGCCGTCGATAGGTCGTCGGCCAAGTAGCGACGGTTTTATATCCGTCGCTAGAACGTCGCATATTTTGGCGGCAAAAGCCTAAAATATTGGCGCGAGATTTGACTGACGACTTAGCGATGGAATAATCCGTCGCTACTCTGGCGTGAGATTTACTGACTACTTAGCGACGGAATAATCCGTCGCTACTCCGTCGCTAAATTTACGCTCCAGACTTAAATTGAAACGACAGGGGAAACTTTTTCATTCCTCCCAAATTTCACTCTCTCTCCTCTCTCTCTCTCTCTCTCCCGCGGTGATCGATCGGCGACCCCCTCTCCTCTCTCTCCCGCGGCGGTGATCGGCGATCCCCACTCCTCTCTCTCTCCCAAAGGTAATCCCCTCTCCCTCTCCCTCTCTCTCTTTCTCTCTCTCTCTCTCTCTTTCTCTCTCTCTCTCTCGCGCGTGCGCGCGGTGGTCGTGGGTGCAGCGGGCCGGGGGCGTCGGGGGCTGCGGGGGCGGCGTCGACTGCGGGGGGCGGCGGTGGCGGCGGTGGCGGGGGGTGTGGAGGGGGCGGTGGGAGGGGGCGGGAAGCGTTGGAGGGATGGGGGCGCGCGGGGGCTGGCCGCGGGGTGCGGGGGGTTGCGGAGGGGGGCTGGCCGTGCGCGGGGGGCGGGGGGGCGGGGGGCGGGGGGTGTGGAGGGGGCGGTGGGATCGAGGGGGCGGGCAGCATTGGGGGGGGGACGATTGGGGCGGGGGCTGGCCGCGGGGTGCGGGGGGAGGTATGTATGGAGGGGGGCTGGCCGCGGGGGGCGGAGGGTATGGAGGGGCGGCGATGGGAGGGGGTGGGGGGTGTGGAGGGGGCGGTGGGAGGGGGCGGGCAGCTGCCTCCGTCACTGCCTCTCTCCTGGCTAGCGACGTCATTTAGCGACGGCGACCAATAACGTCGCTATTTATTGAAAATAGCGACGTCATAAAAATAACGTTGCAAAACGTCGCTGGCTAGCGACGTTCTGCGACAGGCATAAATATTCGTCGCTGATGAGCGACGAATAGCGACGTATTATTAAATCACGTCGCCATGTGGGAAACTTCCTATTTGGACACATCAAGTGTTTGATTTATTGTTGGAATAAATATTTTGTATATTTATTCTCAGATTTTAGATGTGTTCTTGAGAGTATCTCATGGTATCATATTGCCTATATATATATACCATTGCAGCAGCAGCAGCAGTTAAATGCAGCAGCAGCAGCAGTTAAATGCAGCAGGGGGGGAGGGGGTCGGGCATTGTTGGGGTGGCTTACTGCATCCATATTGCACCTGCCCAGCTCATCATCCCTTGTGTGCAGTCAGATGATACCCCTACTACTATTTTGTCCTGCATACTATAGTTATATGTTCAGTCACAGTTTATAACTAGTGTTCTTTCCATAGCAGTAGCAGACCCATTCGTTTGAGTATCAGTCCAATATTGGTCCTATATCACTTGGGTATGTGATAGACCTTAGACTTCATCTTTTCCTTTTTAAATGAATTGTCTACACAAATAAGTACTTATCAAAAATCTGTTGTTTTCTGTGTATGGAGTGTTTTGTTGGCATGGGATGATGGCTTTTGAATTACATTGGACTAAAAACTGAGAATTAGTACACTGTTTGTGTTTACTGATTTAAGGATGATTAAATCATTAGGTTTAATCCTATGTCATGTCTGGGTTTAAGTTATATGTTATGATTCATGTTGGCATGGGGATTTTGGTTTTTGAATTTGAGCTGTTACATTCTTTTACATTCTGTTACATATACTTACCAGATGACACCCATGACCCGAGGAGTGGCACGTCGTTTGAAGAAAACAGTGAATGCTGAGGTGGCTCCTCCTACAGTTGAGGAGGAAGTGGCACTGGTTGCTAGTGAGATCGGGAGTTCTAGTCATCCAGCACCGGTAGCTAGTAATGCCGAGAGTGCTTTTGATGCAGTCCTGGCAAGGGACGACGCCTCTCCTCGCACCAAAAATCTCGCTTTTCGGAGGTGGTTGCGTGAAAGTATCACTGAGCGTTTGCGTGAGCAGCGTGGCAAGCATTAGCTATTAGTACTTATTTATATTGGACTATTTTTATTAGGTTATTTTTGTTTTAGACTATTTGTATTGGACTACATATATGAATTAGAACTGTGTCAATCTCTGGATTATATTGGACTACGACACCGCGGTAACATAGTTCCTGCAGCCATTCGACTGGCGAGGCAGAAACTATGTATCCGTAGATAAAGTGGACTGTCCTCCGACCCTCATCCCTCGGCAATGATGATACGACAACCAACCGGAGAGGATACTCTGAGAGATCCATCTGGGAGGGACGTATAATCTGAGAGATCACCTTTACAAAAATTATATCAGTAGTAGGATTGAGTGCTGGAGGAGATGTTATCAGAGTATACGTCCTACTCAGATGGGTCTCTCACCGTTACTATTTTTTTTCTGACAGCATGGTGGATGTGCTCCGTCCACAGATTCTGGCTTCGAGCCAAAACTTTGTTCCGGAGCTCAAGTGGACATCTTTGGTGTATAGCTCGAGGGAAAGGTTCCTAACAGCATGGTGGTCTCCTCTGTCAAAGTATCCGTGCTCATCCCACATGGGTTGTGGGACGAGCACGGATACTTTGACAAACGAGACTACCATGCTGTCAGGAACCTTTCGCTCGAGCTATACACCAAAGATGTCCACTTGAGCTCCGGAACAAAGTTTTGGCTCGGAGCCAGAATCTGTGGACGGAGCACATCCACCATGTTGTCAGAAAAAAAATAGTAACGGTGAGAGACCCATCTGAGTAGGACGTATACTCTGATAATATCCCCTCCAGCACTCAATCCTACTACTGATATAATTCTTGTAAAGGTGATCTCTCAGATTATACGTCCCTTCCAGATGGATCTCTCGGAGTATCCTCTCCGGTTGGTTTGTGTTCTGAGCCATCCGTTCTCACAGAGGGTCCTTTTTTGGATTCTATATTTTGTATTTTGGTTTCTGTATTTTGGTTTCTATATTTTGTATTTTGGTTTCTGTATTTTGTTACATTCTTCAGATACTAGATACGATAAGAACATATACATTCTTTTACATTCTGTTACATATACTTACCAGATAACACCCATGATGGGTGACCAGGACATAGTCCCTGCAACCATTCGACTGGCGAGACAGAAACTATGTATCCGTAGATAAAGTGGACTGTCCTCCGACCCTCATCCCTCGGTAATGATGATACGACAACCAACCGGAGAGGATACTCCGAGAGATCCATCTGGGTAGGACGTATACTCTGAGAGATCACCCTTACAGAAATGATATCAGTAGTGGGATCGAATGTTGGAGAAGATATTATCACAGTATACGTCCTCTCCTCCACGATGGCTCTAGACCCATCTGCTCGTCCCTGCTTCCATTCTTCTTATTTGACTCTCTCAGCCACACATGATATCTAGCTCAAGTGTAGAGTAGGCGAAAAAGAAGGGGACAGGAATAGGAGGGAGAAGCAGCACAGCCGGCGGCATGACCCGGAGGAAGTATAGAGGTTTTCTTCAACATACGTAGGAGAACTATAAGGATTTATCTTTTCACAATATGTCATCTTGTCAAAGACCCTTAATGTGACAACTATGTTACCGCGGTGTCGGAATATTAACATGTCATAATTTTCTAAGCCGTGTGTTTTGACATAATCATCCCAACTCTTTCCTCCTGTGTCGTAATCTCGCATTATTACATAGAACTGAAATCCGGTTGGGAGGATTATGTCAAAACACACGGCTTATAAAATTATGACATGTTAGTCTTTCGACACCGCGGTAACATGGTTGTCACATTTAGGGTCTTTGACAAGATGATATGCTGTGTTTACATATATCCTTATAGTTCTCCTACGTATGTTGAAGAAAACCTCTGTACTTTCTCCGGGTCATGCCGCCGGCTGTGCTGCTTCCCCCTCCTATTCCTGTCCCCTTCTTTTCCGCCTACTCTACACTTGAACTGGATATCATGTGTGGCTGAGAGAGTCAAATAAGAAGAATGGAAGCAGGGACGAGCAGATGGGTCTAGAGCCATCGTGGAGGAGAGGACGTATACTGTGATAATATCTTCTCCAACATTCGATCCCACTACTGATATCATTTCTGTAAGGGTGATCTCTCAGAGTATACGTCCTACTCAGATGTATCTCTTGGAGTATCCTCTCCGGTTTGGTTGTCTTCTGAGCCATCCGTTCTCACACTTAAAATACAGGGATTGGATTCTGTGTTTCGTATTTTCGGCGAACCCAGGAATTGGATTCTGTATTTTGTTTTTTGGTTTCTGTATTTTGTTTCCAGCTCCATTTGCATTAATCTACGGTACGACATGGTGATCAGGACATATATAGTTCCTGCAGCCATTCGACTGGCGAGGCAGAAACTATGTAGCCGTAGATAAGTTGACTGTCCTCCGACCCTCATCCCTCGGCAATGGTGATACGACAACCTATCACTATATCTTATATAGTAGTAGATGATGTCTTAGTATTACATTATGTGAGTTTATCTTGATTCTGTTACGTTCTTCAGATACTAGATACGATAAGATCATATACTACACCATATGTACAGAACATAGATGATTCACACTAATGTATGCTAGAATGAATTTTGGGTTGTGTATTCTGAGCCATCCGTTCTCACACTTGAAGATAAATTTTCAGTATAACGACGGATATTAGGTTACTCTTCAGTATAATTGATGTCTATTCTTGGATAATTGGTGTGCATTAAATTCGTATGTGCATATTTCGTCTATGTGATTTTTGGATATATACCTACGCTGGGTTATAAGCGATGATCTGATATACAAAGGAGGTGCTGCCGAAATTTTTGTAGACATTTGGATACATTGTATGTTCGGATATTTTTTTTATGTTTGGATAATTTAATGTTGGATATTGAATATATTGTGTTGGTAATATTTTGTTGGATATTGGTGTCGGATATGGATATTTTGCATATGGATATATGGTGTTGGATATTGGATACGTTGGATATTCGTGTTGGATATGGATATATGGTATTGTATATGGATATTTTGCATGTTTGATATTGTGTTGGATGTGTTGTATAAACAGGAAAGAGTCTGTTTGCAGTATTTTTTTTTTCAAAAATTAGAAGTTAGCGACGGACTGGCGACCACTCAGCGACGGATAGTCCGTCGCTAACTGGAGAAACTGAGTTTAGCGACGGAGTGGCGACGTAAAAACCGTCGCTACCTGGAGCATTTCAATAAAGCGACGGATTGGCGACGGACTATCCGTCGCTAACTGTAGGAATTTAATGTATCGACGGATTGGCGACGTAATATCCGTCGCTACCTGGAGTATTTTACATTGAGCGACGGTTTAGCGACGGAATGTCCGTCGACCTGGTTCTGTTTGATGTCCATAAATTTTGCAGTTAGCGACGGATGTTTTGTCGCTAATATGACGCTAATCCGTCGTACACCTCGGCGGATTAGCGACGGCATAACGACGACCTGCCGTATGAGAAAATCTCTGATACGCTTTTACCGACAAATTTACGACGGATTAGCGATGGATATTGCGTATCAGAATATCACTGATACGGTTTTGCCGACTCTTTAGCGACGGATTTTTCCGTCGCTAACCCTATATCCTGATACATGTTTTGACGAAAGCTAGTCGGTAATCCGTCGCTATATATATTTAAATACGCCGACGGTATTCCGTCGCTAAGTCGTCGCTGAGCGACGGAGTAGCGACGGACGGATATGTTTTAGCGACGAGGTTATTCCCGACGGCTGTTTTACCAAAATATCCGTCGGTAATCCGTCGGTATTTATTTTTGGCGACGGACTACCGACGGATAAGGCCGTCGGTAAATCCATGTATTTTGGTAGTGAGTGTAGAGGCTAAAAATCAAGTTGCGCCATATTATCAACTTGCGCCACCATCAACTTGCGCCTCCATCAGGTTGTGCCAGAGGCAGGTTGCGCGAGTGCCACATGGTAGTCTCCTAGAGAAACTATAACGGCCATCATCATTATCTGACAGCTAACAGCACAAAAATCGAAAGAAATCCATTCGAATCTCGCGTAATGCGGTGTTCGAGAAGATCTTATCAGTTATTAATGACATCTAGCAGCTCGCTTATTGTATCAATGTGTGCGATAGTCAGAATGCAGCACAAGTTGCCGAGTTGCGCCCACGCGCAACCTGACTGACCAAGTTGGCGCAACATAAATCCAACTGATGTCCAGAAGCAGGAAGACGTGGTGCACATGCTACTAATCTCGTAAAACGTATCTACCATATTGCCCACGATCACGTGTATCTCACTCAAACGATGCCATACGTCTTTTGCAGTTGGTATAACCGCTCGCACAGGTGAACAGAGACACACAACCTAAGGTTCGCGCAACCCAGAATAACTGCTAAACAATTATTTCAAGAACTATATAAATAGAGTTTCAAATCAGTTCTAAAGCATCACTAATGATCATAATCTACTGATAAAGTGCTATGGCTTCTTTCAGAGGCTCGTGTCTTCGATATCACATCGTCCAAGGGATAAAATGATCGTCTTCTGATCAAATTTCTATAGTTGTACTTCCCCAAAAATCAATTGTACTCTTGTACCTTTTTCTAAGTTTGTAATCAAACTTTTGTTTTTGCAAACAAAATGGCAACTCTGCTGGAGACGACTTTCTCCTCTGACGAGAAAGTGACAACTCAATGTGATACCGCGTTGATTGGCAAGACGCAGAAGACTTTGGTCGTTTAAGTCGACCAAACCACTTACGAGGCTATGGTCAGTGCTGGCGGTACCAGGCACACCGTCTTGCTGCTAAGTGCAAAGCACGCACCATGTGGACTCTCACGTTTTCTCTGCCATCTAAGGCTCCTGCACAACTTGCGCAGACAGCTTCTCGGCCAACCAAGGTTCCTGCACAACTTGAGCAGACTATCTCTCTGCCATCCAAGGCACCTGCACAACTTGTGCAGACTATCTCTATGCCATCCAAGGTCCCTGCGCAACTTGCGCAGACTGTCTCTCGGCTAACCATGGCTTCTGCACAACTTGCGTAGACAGCTTCTTAGTCAACCAAGGCTCCTACTCAACTTGCGCAGATTCCTTCTCTGCCAACCAAGGCTCTTGCGCAACTTGCGTAGATTCCTTCTTTGCCAACCAGAATTCCTGCACAACCTGCGCCTGTGACATTTCAGACACAAAACAGAGGGAAATGCTCTTTAGCTAGTCTTTCTTCAAATTTGAACTTGGCAAGGAATATACATATTCCAGCCTCATCACAGAATAAAGGAAAGCGTCATTTGACATTCTCTAATTCTTCTCCAGTCCTTGACTCGACAGAAAGTGTCTCTGATGGCGCCTATGCGCCAGCCAGTGTAAAAGCCCTTTTGGACAGGAACTCTACTCCTCTGAACAGAGACAATCAAATCTCTGCTAAGAAAGTGAGTTCTGTTCCAACGGAACTTTCTGTTGCTTAGTTACGCCAGAGCAAACACATGAGTACCGGTTGTACAACACAAAAAGGACTTCTGCCAAATCCCAGTGAATGTGAATGTGGATAGCTAATTCATACATCTCACGTATGGGTTAATCGAATCTTAAAAATGTGGATAGCCATCTATGATGTGCCGTATTAGCTCAGCCGTTCACATATCAAAAGGTGTTTCAAACGTACTGTCTGTTTTACTTGTACATGTTCATTTATAGTTGTCTTACATATTCTTTCTAGTTGTGTTTCGTACATGCTTATCGTTTTTAGTTCATACACGTGTTATTTTATTTTCTACTGTAATATCTCTACTGTCTAGCTTATTTTGTATTAAGTTATATTATTGCAATAGGTTTGTACTTTACTCCTTTCCTAACTAGATCGTTGCAGGTGACTTGGCATGCTTCCTACTTTGCGCTAAGGGCCAAACAACGGAGATAGAGATCTTGGGGGTCAACCTTAGATTATAGATAGATTAGTTACATTTTTTGAAATGTTTAGTGGGTTTGTTCCCGAATACTATTTCAATGTATTATTGAATTTGTAATGGAATAGTTGTTGTGAATGAGCCATTTGTATTTGAGATTGACTATGAGGTCTAGACAACGTACTACCGCCGATGCTGCGGTGTAGGCCGGACTTGGCTACGTACTGGTATTCTGAAAAATGGGAGCAGGTTGTGACATGTCACTTTTGCTACACGTAGTATTTTATGGATTCTATTCATAATATTCGTGATTTTGTGATTTTTGTGCATCATGTTTATCGTGATTCGTGATTCGTGATTCGTGCATCTTATATGTCGTAACCTGAATCCATGAATGCTAGTTGTCGGACGGAAAAATACCTTAGTAGCGTGTGAACTATCCTATCTGTTCTTCGTGTCTAATCATGTGGATAACAATCATACATCTCACATATGATTTGTCGTATTGTGTGGATAGCAAATCGCACATTCTTGTGTGTGATTTGTGGTATTACCCGAGTCGTTCACATGTCGAACTTGGTATTTTGAAACACATAGAATAAACGATTGCTTGACATAGTTTATTATCTAGTTCATGTCATATTTCTCTGTTTTCTTCTAATATTCATTGCTTTGCATGTTTCTATTTAACTGCTAGTTTAGCTTTACATCCTTACTTGTTATCATTTATCACATATTCTAACTCTTATATATAGTCACTATCATGGTATGAAATGTCTATCAGTTTTTGTACTTGCTCCAATCTGACTGGTTAACCACATTTTTAGGCGAGGGTTTAGAAGCACTTTGCCCCACTTATTATGGATTGTTAGAGGACCTTATTCTTGAGACTGATCCCATCATTCTGGAGGACCAGACAGTTGCAGAGGTCGTGATTCCGGCAGAGGACAGCCTAGTTTACATTCATAAATTTTGATCTGGATTTGCCTCCGGAATTACATACTTGGGTTGTATATATATATTTGGGATATGGGATTTTCTTAGATGTTAGATTTTCTGGATTATGTTTTAGACTCTGGATTATGACTTTATGCATTTCCTTAGATCTTTTTTGTCTTAGTTGTTGTGATTGAGTTATAGTTATCATCTTATTCTTAACTCTGGATATATATCAATTGTGTTTGATATGATCATACATTATTGCATGTAATGGAATATTATATTTAGGTTTTAGACAGCTTTCTACCATCGATGCTGTGGCGTAGGATGGACGTACCATCAATAAAATCCCATATGCTGGAAAATTGTTGATGGCCCACATGAGCATCGCTCTCATCTAAAAGTTCTGCTCCATCGATATATCATACGTCTGAACGCCGAACTGCCACGATTGTTTTAACTCATCGACCAATGGCTGCAAGTAGATTGTAAGGGGTCAAATCACCGACGGTAGATTGTAAGGGGTCAAAATTACTCTCATTTATACGGAGACTTCATGCATATCCATAATAGTAGATTGTAAGGGGTCAAAATTACCAGCCAAAAAGAGTAATAAAACCTCGAATGTCCGAAAGAAGTGAACCCATCAGAACATAAAGCCAACCAAACATTCCTAGGCTCCACAGCAAGTCCAAGTTCATATCGATCAAAATGCTTCCATGCCTCTCTATCAGAAGGATGAGATAATTCTTCTTCATCCACCTTCTGTTCTTTGCTATGTCATGTCATGTGTTGTGCAGTATTTATGGACATATACATCCATTGCAATCTCTTTGTGATCGAGAAAAAGTGCATGTATTTGTAGGAATGCAACCTTGCCCGGGCATTTAATTTTCTTTTGCCCCGAATTGGCTTGCACCGGTCTTCGTGACAGAAAATACATCTATCTTTATCATTGTTCTCCTAGTAGTACAACATGCAACCTTTTTGACAACAATCTACTTTTCATAGTCTAATTCGAGTTTCTGTATCATCATCTTCGGCTTGTAAATTTTTTAGCAAATTCTTCGATCCTTTTGGCTGAAACTATCTAACAAACTGAATTATCCGGTCGTAGCATTCCTGCAGTAAGTTAAAATCAGACTAGATGTTCAACAGATGTATCACCTCGATAGGACAGAATTAGAATCATAAGCCGGGTATAACGGAGTATCGGCATGCTTGAACATATCGTAGAACTCCTTTACATCAGGATTCAGATCATACGGATGAAAACTTGGACATGGTGCATCAAATACTAACTCACATGCCAAGTTTTGATGCCGATATTCGAAGTGATCTCCGAAAGTGGACTCTCCTATCTCCGTATTGAAGGAGAACTAATATTGCAGAACCAAAGGTTCTCCATAAGTCGTCCATTCGTTGTAGTTCAGTACAAAACCCTTATTTTAGAGGTTCTCTCTCACGAGATCAACCTCTTTGAATGGTATAATATTATATTTCACACAAGAGCACTTTATGAGCCTTTCTTCCAAGAAATAAGGTTGACTACTGGCGTATCTAAGAAATTCTTCGACATCCACCTTGAAATCATCCGTCAAACCAATCCTGCTATCATATCGCCGATTGTACATCAGCGAAAGGTCAACTAAGTATCGACTCATTGATTTCTTACACGTGAATGATTCTGCACGTACCATATGTAATCGAACAATATGGATTAGATACTAATTAATGAGAGACTCGTGCCAAAAGTCTAAAAAGTTTATCTACCATCACGAATAGTAAGGAACATAGTAGCTAGCATAAAACTAGAACAACACCTGTTTAGTCTTATTTCTTAAAAAAAACTCAAATTCCTAACCCTAATTCTATTTCATCCCTAATTGTAGGACCCTACACTTCCTAACTCTGACCCATTGTAATTTCATCTTCCTTTAATAACTCTAATCATAAACCGAACATATCCCGCAAATATATTTGTTTCCTAAAGAATTCGTATAATAAAAAGTCAAATATATAGAAGTATGGGGATCATAGTAATTCTCTTCGACATCATCATTTAAGATGCAAATTAAATGTCAACAAACTTAGTTTATATTTTTCCCTTGATGAATTTTTTGAACTCAAATTCCAAGATATACTCACAACCATAACCAATAATAATTTTTATTTTCTTCTTCATATAAGTACAAATTACATCTCCTACTTTCATATGATGTATTCTTCTTTTCTTCTAAAATACCACAAGATGATCACCATATGAGATTCGTTTTCTCATACCAATACACATATATAATAGAGAAAATAATAATACTTTAACTAAATGAATATCGTATCCATGTCAATGAAAAATATATCATGATCGTATCTATGTTCGTGTTGTGTATATGTTCATATCCCACACAAGTTCTATCTCTTACCTCAATATGTTATCAACGACTGTATCTATGTCTCTGTCCGTGTCCCAGAAGCATATCATGTCCATGTCAATTAGAGAAGGAAAATTTAGGTTATTACCAAATATGAATTGGGGGAGGAGTAGGGTCATCGCAAAGTACTGCCACCGCTTGCCAGGGAGGAGGGAGTCATCGTGAGGCTGCCACCGATCGTCAAGGGAGGAGGGGATAGTCGGAAAGCTGCCACCTCTCAGCGAGGATGGAGGGGAGGTTGTCATGAAGCTTCCACCGCTCGTTAGGTAGGCCACCACTCATCAGAGAGAAGGGTATCGAGTAAGGAGGAGGAGATAGCCAGATCGTCGACGGAATGAGGAGGAGAGGGTCGTCGACAGTCACCGAAGAAGACGAGAGCGGGTCTAGGGTCGTCGAGGGAGGAGGTGGGGGAGTTAACGGTCACCGGAGGAGGTGGAGGAGAAGGGATCAGGGGTCGAGGTCGGGGAGAGGAAGGGTTTGGGGGGAATTTTGGTTAAAATTTTGAGAATGGGAAGGAAATGGTTTTGTTCAAATTTTAGTCGTGTACAACGACGAAAATGGTCCGTCGCTAAATTGTCGGTAGGTTATTGGCGACGATCTACCGTACTTAATTAGCGACGTAAAATTATAATATATTTTACATTAATAGTCGGTCGTGGATCAGTCGCGAGTCCGTCGCTATACAGTGATTGTTTCTTATTCGTCGCTATGGTCCATCGATAATTAATTATATTTTTGTAGTGTTCAGGTCATTCTCCTGGAGTTGTGTGCGACAACGGGAAGCTAGTAGCAAAGAAGTTTTACCTCTAGGAGTATTTGAGAGAAAGTCTACACATAGACCTCGAATAAAATCTTAGGACAATGTTTCGTGTGTGGATTCTCCGTAGACTGGTAAATCTAATCTTTTGTTATTTTGCTCTCATATTTTTAGGATGACAAAGAAATATTTTCTAATACACGCTCGATGCCGCAGAGCAGGGGCGGCCCTGGCCCAGGATAGGCTAGACGATGGTCCGTATGCCCTAGAAATTATAGGGGCACCAAAATAGACATATCTTGAATACAATATGTACTATGAGCCACTTTTAATCAAAAAGATTTGGATGCAGTGATTATCATGTTAGTTTTATACACTAGAGGACCTTTGTTCAAATCTTTAGTGGTACCAATTTTTTTGTTACATTTTAATTTTAATTGTTTTTACCTTTCACATTATGTATATAGGGCCTTTATTTCAGAAGTTCATCTCCGGCCTTCATGAGCTCAGGACCGACCATGCTGCAGAGGAGCTAGGCATCTCTGAGCTCCTCTTTCGTAGCTTATTGCCACTACAAGGATCTTCTTTCCAAAGGAGTTAGTGGATTCAAATTAGTAAGCCACTCATCTATATATTAACCACATCAATTAATTAATAAAAAATACGACTGCTACTGGATTCGAATCTAACTTAATAATATATTATATTAAGTTTTATGTTACTCTATCAAAACAATATATTATTTATAATATTCTAATAGTATTATTGTTGCATGTAATTTTTTATATACTTTGATGGTTGTCGCGAGCATGACTAAAGCAGTATTAATTGAATTCTAAGGTAAAAAGAACACCAACTATACTAGTATAAATGAGTTCAGAAACTATTATTTTTTAAATGAATTATTGATGCTAATGAAAAGACAGCAGTGCTTAAGAATCTTTAACATCATTACAGTTTTAACTTTCGTAGTTAATGAATGCATTTCTTTAGTTCTTTTGAATGAATGATGTTAAGAAGCTTTAACAGCTTTACCTAGATACACATTCTAACTTTAATCAAATTTTTTAATTTGTAAATTTATTTAAGGGTATTTTTGGAAAGAAATATTTTATGGTAAAGCCTATTTTTCTTATTACTAGTATATACACGTGCGTTGCACGTATTTTATAGATTATTATTAGAAAATTGTTATAATTATTCTAAGCTTTATTAAGATTACTTACGAAGACTAAAAGACAACTATCTTAATTATTCTAAATTTATTATTATATTAATATATCATGAAAGACTATTTATGAAGACTAATGGACACCTCCTATAATTATCTAGTCATTTTTATTAACTTTAGTGAATATTTTAATTAATACACATATGCAATGGTATAATATTTGAAAAAAAAGATTTATGATAAAGTTCAAGCTTTTTTTACTATATAATAGTATAGATATAGTAGAATAGATAATATATTTTCATATGAGGGAGAGGGGATGTCAATGACTCATGCTTGTATATTTAAAATTTTAATTTACACTAAAAATTTATAGAAAACAAATGGAGACGATCTCACCAAAAATTTGTCCATGTCACAAAAATAAGTAGTTAATTCGAGCAGCTGCAACATTCAGAGCTACGTCCAGGCCACGACTAAGACACTGCAAACAAGAACAAATAAATATGATAACGATTTGAAGAAAATTATCTTGAGATGAGTCACTACTTTGTCTAGCTCCATCCATCCAAGTGGTCTCAACCAAGGCCCAAAATAAGAAAAAAAACATATGATCCCCAAAGTTACAATTTCTCTTTCGATAACTTGGCATATACGGAGGATCTCAACAGTGGGTCCTACCTCGACACCCCAATAGACTTAGTCCCGGGAATGCAGTTGTGTACTTCCCCAGCTCATACGCACGTATGATGGGCGCCGAGGACATCATCATGCTCAACTTCATTGAATAGAGATCAGGTAATTTCATAGAGGGGGTAAAGTTTTGTTTAATTATAGAAAGGAGGAAAAGTTTGGAGAAATTATAAGAAGGAGGATGAAGTGACATTAGTGCTGGTGCCCCACATTATTTCCCCCACCAGGTGACATCACTGATGGCGCCAGCCCCCCTGGTGCCATCACTAATGTCACCCCATGAGATTCCCCTAATAATCCTTCCCCAGGCGACATTACTGATGTCACCCCATGAGATACCCCTATTTTGCCTTCCAACGTTCCATTTTTCTGTACAACGGTCATATTTCTATCCGTTGCAGATTGAATCTATATAAAAGGTAGATGTGAGAGAGTTTCATTCCCACTTCACACTTTCTATTCTTCAATATTTTTTGTAGATTTGAAGTTGTACATCTTTTCTCTTATTTCATAGTCAAATTTCATGTATTTAATAGGGGACCCTTCTTATGGCTAGATCCAAACCTATAGGTAGAGAAATATGTGTTAGAGGACTCATTCCTAATACTTCTATGGGTTAGAATGGTGTCATTTGGGGGCTAGAATGGTGTCATTTGGGTAGTTACGGGATTGTGACCACCAAGTGTTCGACACGTGTCCCCAAAGGAATTCTTGTGTCCTATTTGAGTTGAGATTTTGGATACGTGCGCTAAATAGGATACGTGGTGTGGTGTCATGATATCTCATGAAATGCATGGTTAAATTTGAGTATACATATGTGAATGGCATATATATATATATATATATATATATATATATATATATATATATATATATATATATATATATATATATATATGGCTCTCCCCCCTCTTCTTCCTCTAGCCCCCCTTCCAGGTCCACGCTAGGGAACGTCGACCGCCACTAGCCGGGCCGTCCTCCCCTCCCGGAGCTCCCTTTCCGCCCCCTCATCTGCTTCCTCCCCCGTTGGCATCGTAGTCCGCTCCCCCTTCTCCACTCCGTTCTCTCCCCTGCATGGTTCGGCTCCCCGGGCGGCTCCTCCCTCCTGCGATGGTGGCGGCTGGCGCCCATCCTTGGACGCCCGACCAACTCCTTCTTGTGGGAGTTGGTCCCCAGGCTGCCGCGACCTTGGCAGCCCCGCTGTCTTGGCCGCACCAGCCACTCCCTTCCCCCTCACCCTCTTCCTCGTCTCCGCCCCCTCTCCTCCCCCTCCGTCTCATCTTCGCACAAAACTCCGCCCACCGCCCCTCCTCCGCCCCCACCCCATCTCTCTGTCGTTCCCGCTCTTTCCTCCGACATTTTCCCCCTCTCCCAGTTTTAGTTTCAAACCTCCTCATTTCCCACCCTTGCTTCCCCTTCCTCTAGGGGCGCATACGCTCCTATGCATTGCGCCTGGCCATGCCCCCCTCGGGATCTTTCCCGAGGATCCCCCCGTACGTATATGGGCCCCCTCTTCGGCGCTCCCTCATGCGCCTCCCTCCGGCATTCTCCAGCAGATCTGTCCCACTATGCGCCTGCCAGTTTGTGCCCCCCTTGAGCCCCTCCGCTCGATCTCCCCCCTCCGAGCCTCCCCCTATGCTCCCACAGCTGTGTCCCCCCATACGCCTCCTTCACGCGTCCACCGCCCCCCTTACGATTCCTTTGCGCCTCCTCCACCGAGCCTCCCCCTTCCACGTATAGCTCCGAGTCTGTCCCTATGAGCCCACAGCCGTGCCCCCATGCGCCTCCTTCGAGCCAACAGAGCCTCCTACGTGCCCCCTTCCCTCCTCCTCTCAAGCAACCAATGTGCCCTGCTCCTCCATCGTTTGTAGCGTTTGCGGCCTCCCTTAGCTGGCCTCCTCCTAGGGAGCATTGCCCTCTACCTTCCTTAGGTGACAGAGCCTCCAGCATGCGAGGGGACCCTTCCTCGTCACCAGTCGCCTTGGTGGGGCCCACCTCGTATGTTGACAAAGTCTGCCTGGATCGGATTGCCCAGAAAAAACCTATTCTTCCAAACGTCCCTCTTTCCGAGATCGAATATCCAACCCTAGCGGACAGGCAGTCTTTATCAATTTCGATCTCCTTCTCGGACCTGGCGTCGCTATACAAGCGGTTCTCCTCCACGTTTGTGTTACGGTTCCCCTCGGGTAGCCCGAAGCTATGAGTTCAGGAGGAAATTGCCAAATAGAGCCTAACTTCGGATTATAGAGTAGCTCCACTAGACCCCAAAAACATCCTCCTTCACTTATCCTCCGCGACAGACCAGAAGATAGTCTATACTAGGGGCTCGAACAAAATTGACTCAAAAGTCATGACAATAGTTAGATGGTCTCAGGACCACAACCCCAAAGAGGACTCACCTATTGTGACCGCTTGGGTCATCCTCCCCAAATCACTACTTTTCGAACACCCCTTGGGGTTTACTGCTATACGATTATGTCGTTTGGTCTTAAAAACACAGGAGCCACGTATCAACGGGCTATAAGCAACATCTTTCAAGAACATCTACGGAAGACAGTTGAATGTTACGTAGATGACATTGCTGTTAAGAGTCGATCAAAGGATGATCACATTCAAAACTTAAAAATAGTATTTAAATTGATGCATCAATATCAATTGAAAATGAACCCTACTAAGTCTTTCTTAGGGGTTTCCAGTGGCAAGTTTTTAGGATTTGTCATTACTTCTCAAGGTATCCATGTTGATCCTGATAAGGTTAAAGCAATTCTCGAAATACGTCCTCCTCATAATTTGAAAGAATTCCGTGGCTTTCAGGGTCGTATTGCTTATATCAGGAGATTTATATCTAATCTCTCTGGGAGATGTCAACCTTTCTCCCGTCTATTAAAGAAAGGTGTATCATTTGTCTGGGATGAAGCGTGTCAGAAAGCCTTCAACGATATTAAGCAATACCTTACAAATCCACCTGTTCTGGTACCTCCAGTAGTAGGAAGACCATTTTTGCTATATGATCGAGCTTTAGATCATTCACTTGGTGCTCTTCTTGCACAAAAAAGTGATATGGGTCATGAACAAGCAATTTACTATCTTAGCCGAATGATGGTTGGAGCTGAACATAGGTATACTCCGGTAGAAAAAGAATGTATGGCCTTGGTTTTTGTTGTACAAAAGACAAGACATTATGTGATGGGACAAACTATTCATGTCATCTCCAGAATAAATACCATTCGGGTATTGATGAGGAAACCAAGCATTCTTAACTCCAGATTAGCTACCTGGGAGATGTTATTCACTCCTTATGACATGGTTTATGTACCTCAAAAATCAGTAAAAGGCCAAGCATTAGCTGATTTCTTAGCTGCTCACCCTATACCTGAAATATCGAAGTTACATGAGGACATTCCAGATGAAGTCGTAGATTGTAACATGACTTTGAAGAATGACATATGGCAATTATACTTTGATGGAGCATCACGGGTTGGGCCTAAAGGCAATATTGTCTCTGGAGTAGGAATCGTCTTGGTTTCTCCTGACAAAATGGTCATATACCGTACTTATTCTTCCAATGAGCCATGCTCCAACAATGTAGCAGAATATAATGCTCTATTGATTGGTCTCCAAGTAGCAAAACAATTGGATATTGAGTTCCCAGAAGCTTATGGGGATTCTCAACTAATTGTTAATCAAATTAAAGGGACTTATGAAGTCAGAAATCCTGATCTCATCCCTTATCATCAAGTGATAATTGAGTTGGTCCTTTCATTCAAAGGATTCTTCATCGAATTTGTACCACGCTCTCAGAATATGGAAGCTGATGCTCTTGCTAGCTTAGTTGTAGACTTGGCTGTTCCAATCCGAAGACAAAATACAATTACTTTGTTGGACCGAGATTTATTCTGTGTCAAGAATAATCTGTATATTGAACAGAGTTATACTATAGAGTCAAGTTTCCAACAGAAGGATTGGAGAAGACCATTCATTGATAATACGGTTCATGGGATTTTACCTGAAGATCCAAAAGAAGCTGTATCAATCAAGAGACAATCATTTCGATTCTATTATGATTCATCTTTACATATGTTATATCGTCGTTCATATGATGGACTCTTATTGCGCTGTCTATCAGAAAGTGAGGCTAAACAAACACTTCGCGAAGCTCATGATGGTGTCTGTGGTGCTCATCAACCAGGTCCAAAATTACAAGATCGCATTCGAAGGATAGGGTATTATTGGCCTTCTATGGTAGCAGATGCTGTAGACTATGCCATAAGGTGTAAAGCATGTCAGATTTATGCTGATTGTATTCATCAACCGTCTAAATTTCTACATCCTACAACAGCCTCTTGGCCCTTCGAAGCTTGGGGTATGGACATCATTGGTCCGATTAACCCTCCTTCTGTTAAAGGATATCGGTTTATATTAGCTATAACCGATTACTTTTTTAAGTGGGCAGAAGCAGTTCCTCTTGCTGAAGTGAAAACATCTAATGTGATCAGCTTCATCAAATATCATGTCATTTTTTGCTTCGGGATTCCTCGACGAATAATTTATGACAATGGACCACAATTTGCCAGTCAGGCATTTTATCGATTTTGTGATAAGAATCGAATTCAAAATCTGGCTTCTACGGCTTATAATCCAGCTGCTAATGGTTTAGCCGAAGCTTTTAATAAGACGATCATCAAACTTCTCAAAAAGTTTGTCTCTTCTAATAAACGTGATTGGAATGAGAAACTTGGAGAATGTTTATGGGCTTATCGAACAACAGTCCGAACTCCTACTAGTTTTTCACCATTTTTACTGGTTTACGGATGTGAAGCTGTCCTTTCATTGGAAATCCAGATTCCATCTCTTCGAATAGCCATTGCTAATGAGCTAACTATAGAGAATAATGATCGCTTATGACTCCAAGAACTTGAAGGATTAGATGAGAAGCGTCTTCAAGCACAACAGCATATTGAGCTATATCAAGCCCGTATATCTCGAACTTTCAATCGTAAAGTTAAAGAGAGGGTATTCAAGGTCGGCGGGCTCGTATTAACTGTTTGAAGACCGATGGTGATGACTCACAAAAGCAAAGAGAAATTCCAAGCAAAATGGAAAGGTCCTTATGTAATTAAGACCGTATTTTCTAATGGCGCCTATCGGTTATCCAAGCTTAATGGAGATCTACTCATGATGCTGATCAATGGCAAATTTCTTAAGAAGTACTATGTATAAAAAAAACAAAATGAAAATAAATTTTTTTTTATTATTTTCGTTCTGAATAAAGGATTAAGGACGAGGACCACAGCCTTCCCTATTGAATACATAGTCAGTCAATGCATCAACGGCATCGTTGCCTGAATTCATAAAAAATTTGCAGGCAGCCATCCTCAGTGCTTCTTCTTTAGGACTTTTCCCTGGCTCTACTAAGAAAGCGAGGACGTCTTGTGATGGCTTGGACTTAGAAGAGCTTTCGCATATTTTGGTTGGGTCTGACACAATTAGCTCAATGGAACGCGTCTCGATGACGTCCCCAACCTTCATGGAGACTTCATTCTTTTGCTGCACATCCTTGAAAGACATTTTCGATAGAGGAATGGAAATAAGAATGAAATGTTGCAAAGAGTTCTTACCTATTTATAGGAGAGATCTATTAATGAACTGGTCTTTAAAATTGAAAACAACTTTTCATTCTCGAAAAGACCTGTCCATTCACTACATCAGATTCATCCATTTAACTGTGAAATTGAATTAACCTTCTCTTTTCCCGAAAGATGTGTTGATTCATTCATTCTTTCATCGATATTTGCATATATCCTCTATGACACCTGTCTTCTTGTTCTCCGGCTACCAATGTTTGGTTAAGCTGATTGCTTGTCTCCTTAGAGAGAAATTTTAATCTTCTATCTTATCAGTTGATTAAAAAAGAAAATTTGGATTTGTTGTTTATCATGTCCTCATGACCTCTGAATAAATATTAAATCTGCTTGTATTTCCTATCTATCATGTCAATTTGGCCTCTGAATAGATATTAATCTATTTTTCTTTGAGTTGTTACGATCTATCATGTCCATACTACCTCTGATAGTATTGTATACTCTAAAACAGAAAAACAAAATTTCATTATCTATTATGTCCATATTACCTCTGGATAGATACAATGTATTGAGTTTAAAAGACTTATCATGTCCATATTACCTCTGATAAGTATTTTCTATCTCATACCTATTGTTTAAATTCCAAATAAATGATAGGATCACAAAACAAATATTTTATCCATTTCTTGTGGAAACATTACAAAATGGATAAGATAAAAGATGACAAGGAGCTCTTTTAAGGTGGAGCAAAAACATCTTGATGCAACTTCTGTAGTTCTTCTAGCCGCTTGTCACGAGAGCTCATAACTTTCTTAGTAGCTTCAGCACGTCGAGCTTCAGGAGTGCAAATACAAAAAAGTCCAGCGAAGCTGATTATCAAATTATCCTTGGCTTCATCAAGGGTTCTGATGGTTGATTCAGCCCCGAAGGCTTGTTCTTCTAAAATGGGGCTTTGAGTGAGGTGCAGATTTCGAGATTCGATTATCTGTTCCCTCTCGACCTTCAAGCGAGCCAACTCAGCCTCAACTTCTTGGATTTTATCATTTTTATTCCGAATCTCTATGTTCAAAGCATCATAAGCTACTCTATGGCCATGCAGTGCGGGCTTTATTCCAGCCAAAAAGGCTTTCTCTTTGGCAACCTTCATACTATGTTCATGGAGAGCTTCATTATATGTGGTCTCCCGAGCAAGATAATCAGCCGTTAAGGCGTCATATTCTTCCTGGATGAGACTTTCAACAGTCTCACTTGACATCTTGAGATATTCTCTGATCGGCTGTTCAAGGCCCTCCATAATTTTCTCCAATGCTGCAGCTCGAACATAGCAACGTTCCTGATGGTCAGAGCCATTGCCGCCTTCAAACTCTCATAACTGAGGCCCTTATTCAGGACCATTTTTATTAGGGTTGCCAGAGTTTTGTAAAAGGTTTCAGTATGAACCTCAACTAGGAGATTTATTTCTATGCTGGAGCTTGGTGTGGCAGCAATATCTAATATACCTTTTCTTTGGAGACCAGGAACATGTGTTGTTGGTGTGACAGCAGGATGAGATGAAGTCGTTGCTGTCACTGCTGTCATGGCCAATTGATCTCTAGGAGCTTCATGGATTATCTCTCCAATACTTACAGATACCGTTGGTGTGACAGCAGGCTAAGATGGAGCTGTTGTTGTTACTGCTGTCATAGCTAATTGGTTCCCAAGAGCTTCTAGAGCAATGTCTTCAATATTTATTACTCCAGCCGTTTCTGGAGTTCTGGTGGCAGTAATATTGGTGGATGTAGTGACAATTGAGGGAGCTGGTTCAGGTTCTGGCATTGGCTTGTCAGAAGCTGGTACTGGATCAGTAGCAACAACAGAAGATGTTATTACAACTTCCCCAGTTTCAGCTGGTGACTTAAGTATGCTTTCAGCATCTTCTTCAATTATTTGCTCCGCAGGATTTTCTATTGCTTCAGTTGTAGTGAATTCTTCTACAGCTGATTCTTTATTCAAATCTGGTTCTCCTCCAGCAGTTCCATCATCACCTACAGTGAGGTCTACTGTAGTCTCTTCTTTGTGCTGGTCCTCAGCAGGAGAGGACATTTCAGGTTGTGCTTGTTGTACCTCTAATGATGGAAGACATTCTTCTTGAGGCTCCATCTCGGATTTTTGTACTCCCTCCTCTTCAGCGTCTTCTTCTTCTGAAGAAGAAGTTTTCTTCTCAGATTCCTCATTTTTTTCATAGATATCTTCTTCTTGTGGAGGAGGAGTCACAGGCTTTGGTGCAATGATGATATCTACAAAATGAACAAAATAAGTTAATATACAAAATTATGATACATAATTCCATATAGGTTTTGTATAATACCTGGAATATGTGCGTTTTGTTCAAGATATGAATCATAATCACCATCCCAGTCATCATCATCGAAGTCGAGAGCCGGCTCGTCTGATGGAATACGGTCTCGATCAGCAGTGGATACAGCAGTAGCATCCCCCGTAACTTGTGCCTTGGTTGGCAAAGATAAATGGAGCGAGGAGCTAAGGCGTCTAGGTGACAAAAGTATTACAGCTTTTGGTGCTACTACTGGTGGAGGGGCTGAAGATCCTTCTCCTGGATGGACTAAAGAAGAACCAACAAGATGATCCTCTTCAACCAAGGTGTCATCTTCTGGAGTGAGAGCTCTTGGTTTGGAAGGCCCTTTAGTGGTAGGCTTCTTCTTCTTCTCCGGAGACTTCACCGGAAGAGTGGTAGCCGCACTTTGCTTCCTTTTTCGGGTTTTTCCAATAATTATTAGACCCGCGACTATCTCCCCAGCTCCTCTGGGGATTACTTCCAGAAATCATCTATAGCAGTAATATTATCAAGCACATCAGGAGTTATTCTGATGGGTTCTTCAACATTTCCCTTCTGGGCCCATCGAAGACTTCCTGGCATGCTGTAGCCGTCTTCAAAAGAGCGAATAGATGCATAGAAACGAGCATACGAATGAAGGATACGTAGCTAAGTAGATAGTTTGAATCTGGCACCAGTACAGGCAGTGCTGAAATACCTCCACGCTCGAGCACCGTCAAGCAGTTTCCCATGGTGACGAAAACTGGTAGAGGGGTTACCAACATAAAGTTGGTCGTTCCTAAATTGGCGACTACTGGGTAAGTATGGTTCGAAGGCACAATTATCTTTATTTCTGTACATTAGATGCGAGGGTCTAATGTACACTAGCCATCTGAAGACAGGTCTTGGTAATGAATCTGTTCTTTCTACCTTGTCTTCAAATTGTGCACCAAGGCAGTCGGCCGAAACTGGTGGCCTTGTGTAAAAGAAATTCCACCCGTGAGAATAATTCAATACCGCTCAGGTGTCGGCCACTGTTGTAGCAGTCCAAGTGGATTTGCTAAACTTTTGGAGAAAAAGTCCTGCTTCGTCCTCAGGGCCCGGTGGCAGCAAACTGCAATTATGATGTAGCAGCTAGCCCATCAAATAGGTGTAGGACAATTTTTTTCTTCTTCTTCTCTGATTATCCGGCCAAAAAGATAGGGTTTTACCCTTCATAGGTGGAGCTACGGCGGGATTGGGTTGTCGGAGTGGTGTCGATGACCGAATGGGAGTTTGTTCACGGTCGGCCGATGAAGAATCAACGACGGATTTCTTCCCCTTGCTGCCGGCGGCGGTCTTCTTGGGAGCCATCGAGTTAAAGTGGGAGATATCTCGATGTAAAGGGGGCAAAGAGATTTGGGATTGCAAAGAGACAAGTAAAGTCCTTATCGAATTCGAAAAGCTCTATTTATAGAGATTTTGAATCGGTTCAAATTCCCTATTTTTACGTCGACTGTTGGATATCTCTATTTTTACGCGACTAACCGCTGGATATCCCAAACTTTATGCTGACTGGTCAAATCCCGAATTTTACGCTTCTGTTCAAAGTATTTCGAAATTCTTGAAATCTTTTCAAATTCCGAAAACTTTTAAGGGGGTCTTGTAGGAGCGTAAAAAAATATGTTATAGACTGAGTCAAAGGGATAAGAGCTTTCCACTCAAACAAGCTACTTTATGCCATGGACAGATCAGCAGCTTTACGCCAGGAACACGCCTACCACTTTACGCCAGGGACAAGCCAACCATTTTGCGCTAGAGACAAATTGTTAAATCATGCATTTAATGTAATTTAATAATGGGTCTGACATAAAGATTTACTGACGGCGTATAACACATGATTCGAAGGGATTTGGTTTACACAGAAATCAATATTTGTCATTTAGTATGTGGACTGAGCTACTTTTACACTCACAAGATGGCTTCTTTTACGCACGGATACTATATGAGCCTTTTTACGCTCAAAGTTGACGTGTGCGTAAAGTTTATTTGGGCTACCTTTATGCTCAAGGTTGTTTTATCGACCACTTTACGCGGAAAGTCCATTTTAGGGCTATTTTACGCCTAGTCCACTACTTTACGCTCAAGGTATTTTTGGGTTGTTTTTACGCCCTATCCTTTCTGACTAGTTTGGAACGTGGTTTGCCTACGTGGTATTCATACCACACATTTCGAAGAACGTGTGTACGTGCATCCTATTCTTATTGAAATCATGGGACACGTGTCAACGTATGTAAAGGATGACTTCAGTCATGGGTGGCAGTTATTAGCGTAAAGACGAAACTTTTGCTGAGTTTTACGCATAAAAAGCCAAGTCTATAAATAGACTGATTTTTCTCATATAAGGGGAGAGGCAGAGAGAAAGGAGATAGACAGAGAGATCAGAACTTAGAGATTTTGATTCTCTAGAGCATTCTTCTTCAACTTTTCTTCCAGAATAGAGTGAAGCAAAGCAGGAAAACATTCGGCCTCGCCATTAGTGCCCAAGTGTGTCGATACCTTTCTGGTGACTTAGTTCTTCCAGTTGTTCATCTTCTAGCAGTGATCTTCATCATCATCATATGGTCCAAGGAACAAAGTGATCGCCTTCAGATTAGACTTCCATAGTAATACTTCCCAGAATAATTTGTACTTCTTGTACTTTTCTCGTTTTATTTTCAAAAGCCAATTTCAGGCCTTTTGTTAAGTGAAACAGCTATCATGTAATGAATGCTGCTATAGTCAATGGCAATGGGTATCCCTCCTCTGATACCTATCTCATCCTCTGTCCATATTTACCCCTTTCAAAGGCTCGACCCTTACTGCTCTGTTTCTAAAACAATAGTAAAATCATATTCAGACATGTAAGAACCTGTGTGAATGTAGGAGTAAGAACTTAGAGTCTTGAATTCTTAATAACCAATCCTCCTGTCACTCTCCTTCTTTTAATCAATGCTGTACTGATTTCCTATCCCTAACACACCCAGAAACTCATGTTTCACCTCTAACAGATGCACACTAATTTCAACACTACAGTCTCATTTACCCACTGTATTTCCAGGAAGTTTTCTTCCTTACATAACATTGCACTTCTGTATACAAGGTACATCATTGAAATGACTGGTCCTATAGTCCAGGCATGGGCTGGACAGTGCATGAACATATCCTAGAAATAAGGATATTTGAACATATCCATAACAGGTTACAGAACAAAAGGATATAAAGGCTAATTCAAAGAATCAGCTGGGGACTCACTGGACCATGATGTACAGGTCTGAAACTTAAATAGAAAGAAGGTTTGGAACTAAAGCAAGGTCTGATACATGATGTGGGAGTGGATACATAACAAGGATCTGAATATTGTGAAGGATTGTTATTAAAAGGGGAATATCTGAACATTGCCAAGTTGCATCAACAATTGTACAACAGGTAATAACTCACTCTAAGTCAACCCCACACTTAAACCATCTACTAACCCCCATGCCTCTTCCCTAAAAAGAAAGAGATTGCTCAACTGCAGGTGTCTGCACTAAAAGTAAATATGACTAAACGAATACAAGCAGTGGACAGACCTAATATGATTATCTGATCATTATGACAGCTAACCAAGGATGCAGGGACCTAAACATCTATGGAGAACTTGATTGATACATAGGTTGATACTCAAAGTCCCATTCGACTGGATACAAGTAAATGGTATGGCCACATGCTATCTGATACCAACCAGTGACTCAAGGGTCAAGACTGTCCGGATGTGGACTGGTACAAGGTTATACAGGGATTGAACCTTATCAATGACTGACATAAAAGGCATTAGATTGATCAGCTTTAGGAAATCTGGACAAGGGAGGCATGATACCCAGGTCCCCTATCTACTCTGGTACTACCAATCCCATCTTGGCTCGTCTAGTACTCAAATTCTGATGATAAAGTCAATTTAATATAGCTACCTATTCTTTGTTTCATTCCTGGTACTAAGTTTGACCCGACTCCTTATATAACTCTAGTATACCCTGATACATGTTTGGATACTCTTGCTAGGCTATGGTTGATACTTTATGACAGGGGAGATGGGAAGGAGGTGCCAGAACGGAGGCTAAACAGTCTTCCCAACTAGTTTCTCCAATTTCCTGTAACAACCTAGTATCATAGGCATAGTTAAGTTGAACTGGGACCTATGCATCCTCCCCCATTGATTCTTACCAAGAGTTAAATCAAACACCTACCTATCTCTATGCATGGTTTTTGTTAATGGCAGTAATCATAAATCTAAGAATAGATTGGCTTACCTCCTTCGGAAATCCAAGTAAAACCCGACTTCCCTTCTCGTTCGTTCCTCGGCCAATTCTCTATTGCTGTGGTATTCTGAAGTTTTCTATCCAACACAAGCCCTTGCTCTTCGTTTGCACGAGCTCGATCATGGGTGGCACAGAAATTTTATGGTTTAAGGAAATAGATCGAGCCTCTCCTGCATATATATATACAAACGATCGAGGCTTAAGGAGATAAGGGGAGATTAGTTTAAACCGATTTGGTTTAATCCCTCTTGGTCGATTATAGGACAGAAGGGGCATCTCTTTAACAGAGTTTGAATAAGCCGCGGAGGGACTTGGCCATTTGAAAAGAGTTTTAAACATATAAATTTTACCCTAAAGCCCTTGGCTTAATTTATATTATAAAGCAGTCCTTCCTACACCTATTAATGGCCACATGTCTAATAATACTTGTATATTTTTTATATATACAATCAAAATTGACAGCATAATATTATATTAAAAAAAATTTAGTACCAATATTTGGTCCAAGGACTCACATGATGTAAGCTAGCCTCCCTTGAAGGCCTCTGAGTTCGCGAAGATTTCTCGGGGGACCCATCTCCATAATTGCCTTCGTCTTCTTTTGATCTACATAAATTCCCTGGGCAGTAATAATAAAATTTTTTGCTGGATACGCCCAAAAAGGATTTTGTTAGATTCATCTTCAGGTTGTGTGCTCGCATCAGGTCGAATACCGTCCTCATATCCTACAGATGGTCTCCCTTATAGCGACTCTTGACGGCGATGTCATCAACATAGCACTCCACAGTCTTGTGTAAGTGGTCTCTGAAGATGATACTCATGGCTCTTTGATATGTGGTGCCAGCATTCTTTAAACCGAAAGACATAACTGTGTAGCAGTATGTGCCAATCGGTGTTCGAAATAATGTATGCTTTTCGTCGTTAGGAGAAATCTTGATTTGGTTGTACCCCAAAAAACCATCCATGAATGACATGCGTTCGAAGCCGCATGTGTTGTCGATCATGATGTCTGTGATAGGGAGGGGGAATTCATCTTTGGGACATGCCTCGTTCAGATTGCAGAAGTCGATGCAGATTTGAATCTTTCCATTCTTCTTGAGGACCGGTACTATGTTGGCGACCCAGTCTGGATGTTGTTCTTCATGAATGAAGCCGCTGGCTATCAGTTTGTTGACTTCGGCTTCAATCGCATCCATGATGCCCGGGCGGAAGTGTCGCTATTGTTGTTTGACCGGCTTTGCATCTGGTCGAATGTTGAGCTTGTGAAGGGCAACCTCAGGTTTAGTCCTGGCATGTCTTCATAGCTCCAGGCGAACACATCAATATATTCTTTGACAAGTTCCAGTAGCGATTCTCGCTCTTCGTCTGTCAGGCCTTTACTAACGAAGATTGGTTTTGGAGAAGATTCGCTGCCGAGGTTGACCTGTATAACCTCATCTTCAGTAAGAGGTTCTCTCTGTTCGAACCGCTTTTCCCATTGTACATCCAACTGTTGGGCCCACGGCTCTAACTCGAGAATTTCAGGAATGTCTTCATCTTCTTCGTAAGCGTCGGCGAATGCCATATTAACTGACAGGACTTGTCTGAATACGTCTCCGATGGTGGCATCCGAATCAGAAGTTGGTGACCCAGTTGAATGTGAATGCCAGTCGCACTCCTCATCTGAAGTTTCAGGGGTCGTTGTGGGCGTAACATACCCTAATCCACATCGGGTCTTGCTGTAGTAGTCCCGTGGTTTGCCAGCCGGGACTAGTGGCTTTAAAGATAATCGTCGACCAGTACCGTAGTTCAAGCCTAGCGTAGTATTCCAGATCATACCCCTATTTTTGCATGAGGTATTTGGATTGGGGGCTATAAAGATACAGAGGCAGTCTCCCGGCATCTGATTCGAGATCGACCTTCTCTATGGTGAAGGGCTGTGGATCATCCTTTCGGCCGAAGATGATTGGATGGTCCCCTCCCTCGATTATGCGGTAAGCGTCTTCCACTGGAGTAAGCTGGTTTACGGTATAGACATTTGTCACCTGTGTGTGTAGGTGAGTGCCTATACCGTGTTCCATAGCATACATTGTACAAAGCTTATTAAGCTCGAGGTAGTTCAAAGATAGCTCTTTATTGATGAAGTAAGGTATCTTTTCTAGCGGGATTACATCATCTGCGGAGGGAACATCAGTGTGGACAGCCACATACTTGACCAGTTCTGGTTCTTCTTCGGCCACCCCCCGTATAAATGAAGACTGAGAGGATAACCTGGGCAGCTTGATCATCAGGGGTTCTATTGGTGGGGCCGAACGTGGAGTTGTTGGCAAACTAGCGACCTCCAGTTTGGTACTCGATGTTGGGCGGGGAGTTATTGGTTCGCTAAAATCCCCAGACTTTGCATCGAGGTGACGATTCTTCTTGGAAAGGCGTATCGTCATTGGCTTGTCGGAGGGGTTGAGCTTCTCCATTTGTGGCTGGCCGATTCTTGGTAGTCTGATCGTCAGTTGCTCCGTTGTGGGTCTTGGCATTTGGCCGGACCTTGGCAGTCGGATTATCATTTGTCCTTCTTGTGCCGAGAGGCTGATTGCGTCCTTACGCAGAGCGGTCGTAAGGGGTGCAAATTTGCCAGGTTTGCGAGCTTGGAGGTGGATCGTCAGAGGTTCTTCTGATCCTGTGGTCGTCTCAGTACAAGCTTGCATATCTCCTTCACCAAGGTGCCTCTTCGACTTTTCGTATAGACAGGAGTCTGAGTAGTAGGATTCGGCCCCTTTGAAGGGATCGATGTCGGCAAATTCTGTCCTCACGAAGCTGTATTTATCGATATACTTGAAGCACTGGTGCAGCGTGGAAGGCACGATCATGTTATCGTGTATCCAAGGGCACCCAAGAGGATATTATACAAAGTATCTGCATCTATGATGTAACAGGTCACTTCTGACTGAAGATCGCCAATTTGGCACTTCAAGCGAATCTTCCCAATTGGGTAGCTCCTGCCCGAATTGAAACCACTGATGGCGGTGCTTATTGGCGTTAGGCGATGCATAGGAATACGGAGATGATGTAACAGACCCTTCGGGATGAAGCTTATGGAAGAACCAGGATCAATGTGCATCCGATCCACCTTTACGTCACCGATGTATCCAGTTTAGTATAACGGACGATCGTGCAGATTGGTCTTAATGAGCATATCTTGCGGAGTGAAGACAATGTTGGGCATTGCTCCTATGCAAGCGCTGTCTTGGAGATTTCCAGGCGGGCTCTCTCCTGTGAGGTTGACCTGAGCCAGATAGACGTCGGCATTCTGGAGTGCATCGCTCAAAGCCGCACGAACATCCTTTGAGAGTCTCAGGAGCTCGTATAATGACAATTTGGCCGGTATGTTGGCCAATTGTGCCAAGATGTCGAAGTTGTAGGGCCTCTCTAGCCCCTGAGGTACCTCTTTTCGAGGGATTTGTCAAAGCAAGTCTCGTTCGACCTAGGCTTGTCGGTTGTCGGAGGCTGAGAAGGTCCTGGAGTGTCAGCAGTTGTCACGACCCGCACCCTAGAGTAAGGGCACGAGAAGTGGGTACGTCCAGCCTACGTCGCAGTGTCGGCGGTAGAACGCTGTCCTAGGTCAATCATCTAACAATATAAAGTACCTGTACAGTTTATACTCTCCGAATGGAGGTGATAAATAGAAAATAATCTCAATCACATCTAGGTAGAAGAATGAAAGATAGATAGATAGACAGTAACTCAAAGAGAACAGTAGAATAGATGAAATAAGTCCAAGTGTCTAGGATAACATAACATCAGAATGTCAACTCATAATACAATAAGTCTAAGAGTCTATACATAACTCAGCATCTCAAATACAACTCAGATGTGAGACAAAATGATAATATAGAAAGACTGCCTATACTAAACTGGTCTAGACTACTGGAACAACATCCTCAGCTGCAGGTGGATCCTGCTGAGGGTCCACAACATAAGTGTCATCTAGTCCTGCTCCATATAGGTAGACACCAGGGCCTCCTCCTCATCCTCTGTAATATTTTCAACAGGTCCAATCAGGACGGGAACGAGCACAATACATCTCACGCAGTGCATAGTATAATAGGAGATATAAAGCATGCAATAGAGTAAAATACAGGAACTGCTGAAAGAAGATACATGTAGCAAAAGAGATAGCTGTAAAGGAAATATCTACTGTATATAGAGAACTGTAAGTGTCTAGTGATGTAGAGTACAAGATAGACATGTGAATGGCTAGAATTTATACATGATTACACTACTAAGTTTGTACATGATTACACTACTTTGGAATTATTCACATGTCCACTTCTACTCCCCCGTTCCCCAATCAATACACAAGGATCCATTCAGGTTACGTTAAGATTCGTGATAAGCCCATAATTGGGTGATACGTGAGTGATTCATGAAGATTCATGGAGGCTCGGTGATCATGAGAGTACATGAGTCACTAGCTGATACATGAAGATACATGAAAATAGAAGCATGAGATACATGATGTAAGTGAAACACACATGACAAAAGTACCTGATGCTCCCGAGGGGGATAACATCTCATAAAAAGATCCATATAGTACCAATCCGTGATAACAATCGTGTCAGCATCAAGTAAAGTAAGCTAGAGCAAGAATATAAATTCTGGCAAATATGAAACGGTCAGAGAATGTACTCGCCTGCTGTATGAATGTCTGTAGAGAATATGCAGTCTGAGGAGAGGTGTCTGGCTCCTGATCAGAGCAACACAAGTCACAATGTATTCTAAATAGTAAAAAATGAAGTCTACTATGCATACTACATGATTCTAGGTCAATCTGGTCAAAAGTCAACTCTTGGTCAACTCTAAAGTCAAACTAGTCAAAGTTAGGTCAACACTAGTCAACTAGTTAGGGTTTTTAGTCAAACTAGTCAAACTAGTTGTTTTAGGTCATTCCTAGTCATTTCTAGGTTAACTAGGTCACTTTTGACCTAAGGTTGACTTTGGTCAACCCTTAGTCAACAAGGGTCAACAAGTTGGGTTTTAGTCCATTAGGGTTAGCCCCAAACCATAGGCTAATAATCTTGGCCATAGGCTAGTGTTTAGGTTTCTATATAAACCTATACCTAGTAGTCATACATATATATATATATATCTATATATATAGACATACACTATCTATCTACTACCCAAATACCAATATGTAATACTCTATATAATACAACCCACACTCACATATATATATACATAATACCATGTATAATCTAATACAATATATATATATATATCAATATATATATATATATACATATTTATATATATAACTTATATATATTACATATATATAGAGAGAGACATAGAGAGAGAGACTTAGAGTGAGAGAGAGAGTGAATTTGAGTGTGAGAGAGAAGGATGGACAGTGAATGGGGGGGGGGGGAGTTTCAGATTTCCTGAAACTGGAAATCCCAGCCCCCAACCTATACACACACACACACCTAATATATATATATATATATATATATATATATATATATATATATATATATATATATATATGTATATATATATATATATATAACTTATTTATATATTACATATATACATAGAGAGAGGAAAGAGAGAGACATAGATAGAGGGAGAATGGTCTGGACAGGGGGGAGGGGTTCCTGAAATCAGGAACCAAGTTGGCTCCCCAACACACACACACATAACATATATACATACATATGTATATATATACATAACTATCTATATACACTACCAAAAACTCCCAAATCTCACCCACACTCTCACATACATATATACTACGTATACACATACTAAAATACACATATACATGTATAAATTATATCAAAAATAGATTTGAAATTCGTTTTTAGAAAACTGGAAATTAATCCTAAAAACTGGAAAAATGGACTGTGCATAGGCTAACTAGGTAAACCCGATTTCTCATACAAAACCGAGCTATGGCTCGATTCCCTAGGTTGGTAACTGAGCCCCTAGGTGTCCTCTAGTGTCTAGGGTGCCTGAAACATGGTCACGACACGCCACAACGTGTCCACACTAATATAAACCCAATCGGGTAAATCCTATATACACAGACACCTACTGTGTCGTGCACACGTTCCATACTCTCGTGGACACACCACGAGACACGACACGTCTCGTGGTTGTACGCACGTGTCGACTAGGTCTAGGGCTAGGGTTTAGACACCCTGACACGTATCCAAACCGTATCGTGTCCGAGTTCTAGGTGCGTATTAGAAGGGGTTTCACACACGTTCAGACCGCGTCGTACACGCGGTCGAACACCTCGTGTTCACGACACAGGACACGACACACCACGTGCTCGTGTCCTGGGGTTCGCCCTAGGGTCTACTACACACGTGTCACTCTGACACGTGTCCACGACTCATGTACGCGGGACACGAGACCCGTGTCAGAGCCAAAAACTTGACTGTGCAGTGCAGTGCGCGACCCTTGTGGGGACAATTTCGTGTCCGACACGACACGAGGTCATCCCAAACTTTGGGGATGACCTGTCAGTCAGTGCCCCGTGCTCTATGCCAATTTTGGCGTGTCCACGTGGCGTGTCCAGTGAGTTATTAGTGTCGGGTAGCAGGACACAAAATGTGACAGTGTGCAGTACAATTCTCGTGAGTTCGTGTCCGATTTGGACACGAAAAAGGACACAACTCGTGCTCAGTCACTAGGGGTTAGGGTTAGCTAGGTCTAGGCTACAAGTCCATGTAATTAGTTTTGAAATTTATGAAAATCCTTTTCTTTGAGGTATTTTATCAAACACTGATTTTTGGAATAGGATACGTGTCCGATACAGACACCAAACAATTCCTAGATTTCACCAAACCTTACCCACAGCTAGGTTATATCTATGAGCATGCATATATGAAGAAAAAACAGTATAATAACTAGGTTTAGATATATTTACCTCTATGTGTAAATTTCTTGAAAACTCAAGGAATGAGGGGTGTGTATCCACTAGCTTTGCTGTGTCCTTGCCTTGTGAAACTTGGATAGCTATCCTCCCTTAGCCTCCTCAGTGTACTAGGGTCCCAAAGCAAAAGACTAGAGGTTATTTGGATAAAAATTGATCGAGTTAAGGGTTTGTGAAGTTGAGGGAATTTCTAAGGTTTAATACCAAGTAAATTGGTATGTAAAGAACTATGGGGTGATTATATAGGAAGGGGCATGGTAGGGGGGGTTTGTGGCCGGCCAAGGCATGGCCAAGGCATGGGGGTTGTCTCCCTTCATGGAGAAGGAAAGGACTTTGGTGGCAAGGGGTTGATCTTTTGAGTAAAACAAGGAAAATATCTTATAAATAAATATCTAGATATTTGTATAGCTTTGACTACCATGAAATATCTAATCCTCTTAGTTTCTAGGTTATGAACTAACCTCTAGATTTGGGTAAGCTAGGTTTAAGGCTCTCATGACACACTACAATGAATATAATATATTAAAACACATTAATCCCAATAATTCCAAACAAATCCTAGAAAATTACCAAAATACCCTTAGGCCAAAAAGCACAAATTTGATGTTCTAGGCCTATGGCTAGGCTCACATGGTCATGGCAACTCCTAGTTTAAGGAATAGCTAGGGTTTACACTAAGGTTTTACTAGTAAAGTCACAAAGTCATAAGTCATGACTTAGCATGACTTTAGAAATGGTTTAACTTAACTAAAATCACCAGAAAATCATACCATGACTAAAATACCACTAATAAGTAATAAAAATAATAAATTTTCAAAAATCCCCAATTTCAGAAAACAGGGTGTTACAAGTCTACCCACCTTAAAATAATTTCGTCCTCGAAATTTAGATGGTCGTACTCCTCCTAGGTCAAACCTCCAACAATCAGGGACGAAGCCACTACCTAGACAACATACAAGGTCAACAAGCAAAATATGGGTAGTAGACCTATACTGGGTCATGTCCAAAAATTGGTTGGCAGTTTTATGTCATAAGGTGTCCTTAATTCAATCGAAATCAAAGGTAACTCCATGGGGTAAATCAGGATGGAGCCTCGGGTCAAGAAGATCGTACTAAGCAAATGAAGCACACAATGGTATGCCTGAGTGGGACACTAAGGTCATGGGTGTAGTATGTCATGTCTAGGTCATGTACGTGAAATCAGTTTTGAGAAAACAACTAGTCTTGTGCTCCTAATTTAAAAGTCACGGTAATGTGTCTACGGTGATCACAATTTAGAGTGAAAAAGGTTTATGGCCTAAATTGAACCAAAATCATGATGAATAGTGGTACCAGGGGGACAGGTTAAATAGAACAGTCTGTGGTCTCATCTAGGTGCACTAGTCATTCTAGATCAATACTGTCCTATGGTATCAAAACGTTCAAGCAATCTAAGGTGTCCAAATTTGGGAAGGTAAGGAAACAACAATCATCAAGGCTATAGGGCCGTCTACCATCCTATATGAAAAATTGGTTATTAACAAGTAAGTGAGAAATCATTAAAAGTTAGTATTCCATAAAATGGTAAAAGAAAATTGAAAATTTAGGCACAACAATCACAAATAGATTTTAGTCTTGACACGATCTAAGTTGATCAATTTCAGGATAATTGAGATTTGGGCAAGATGGGAAATCGATGAAATCAAGTATGAGCACGAGCATCCAATGATGAAGATCCAGGTCATGATTAAATTTAATTCAACTGGATACGAATACGAGGTTCATAGTTGATAAAATAATTCCAAGGAGAATTGTCAAGGCTGTTGCGAATAAGATTCTAGGGCAAGTTTAACTGTGTCTCCATCCACGTAGATTAATATATGAAAAGCGAACCAAAAATGCAATAGGTTGATCAGACCATCATGCGCCGGTTTTGATTAGATAATATGTTAGAGGGTGCACACCCAATAAAATATATCATGATCAAGCTCGAAAGGGATAAGCTTGTAAAACTTAAGGATAAATTTATAGCATAAGATATAAGTAAGGGTGGAAATGATGAAAGAAGATACATAGTCCAAGATTCTTAACCAATCGGGTCAAGCATTCAAGATAAGGTACGAGGTTAAGTATTTGAGGGTTCAAGCAGAACACCATCACATGCCAGGTCGAAAGAATTGAGCCAAGGTGGATCTCTAATTGAAATAAGAATTAATTTAGTATCATGGTAGAGGTTATAGTTTAGCCATTTGACCAGAAAATCATGTCAAGAAAATAGAGTACAAGGAGACAGATTTTAGTGGGACATGGAATACCTATATGAAGGTAGGCTAGTAGATGAATATAGTTAGGGTTCGATCAATCAAGGGTCAAGGTTAGAAGGTCTCAATAAAGTCTTGATTTGAGGAAATGTCGAGTAAGTCAGGTTTGGGATACAGTCACATAGATTGGTAGAAAGAGTCTAAGCAAGGTGCAAAATAGAGAGGACAGTTCATTTCAATGAAAGGCAATTAGCAAGAGGATTAGATGGCAAGAAACAGATAAGAGTTTTCTCATAATTGTGATTGAGTACCCAAAAAAATAAAAGATATTAATCTAACACTAAGAAATTAAAATCAACAACTACAAAATTTTTAAAATCATCAACTAATACCAGGATTCAAAGTTCTACAGTGAATCCTCCAAAACCAAATTCAATCAAGGAAAAGGAGGTTAAATCGTAATTTCAAATGAGATTCTCAAGGATCATCCCAGGAATCTCTCAAGGTATCCTAACAATGATTGAGCATCCTCTCTTACTAAGCCTATTCCTCAAATCCTATCGCAGGCTGTAGTGATACTCTAGTTCGAATACCACTACATAAACTCGACCTGCATGGGCCACCACTAAAACGTGTCACGACCCGCACCCTAGAGTAAGGGCACGAGAAGTGGGTACGTCCAGCCTATGCCGCAGTGTCGGCGGTAGAACGCTGTCCTAGGTCAATCATCTAACAATATAAAGTACCTGTACAGTTTATACTCTCCGAATGGAGGTGACAAATAGAAAATAATCTCAATCACATCTAGGTAGAAGACTAAAAGATAGATAGATAGACAGTAACTCAAAGAGAACAGTAGAATAGATAAAATAAGTCCAAGTGTCTAGGATAACATAACATCAGAATGTCAACTCATAATACAATAAGTCTAAGAGTCTATACATAACTCAACATCTCAAATACAACTCAGATGTGAGACAAAATGATAATATAGAAAGACTGCCTAGACTAAACTGGTCTAGACTACTGGAACAATATCCTCAGCTGCAGGTGGATCCTGCTGAGGGTCCACAACATAAGTGTCATCTAGTCCTGCTCCATATAGGTAGACACCAGGGCCTCCTCCTCATCCTCTGTAATATTTTCAACAGGTCCAATCAGGACGGAAACGAGCACAATACATCTCACGCAGTGCATAGTATGATAGGAGATATAAAGCATGCAATAGAGTAAAATACAGGAACTGCTGAAGGAAGATACATGTAGCAAAAGAGATAGCTGTAAAGGAAATATCTACTGTATATAGAGAACTGTAAGTGTCGAGTGATGTAGAGTACAAGATAGGCATGTGAATGGCTAGAATTTATACATGATTACACTACTGAGTTTGTACATGATTATACTACTTTGGAATTATTTACATGTCCACTTCTACTCCCCCGTTCCCCAATCAATACACAAGGATCCATTCAGGTTACGTTAAGATTCGTGATAAGCCCATAATTGGGTGATACGTGAGTGATTTATGAAGATTCATGGAGGCTCGGTGATCATGAGAGTACATGAGTCACTAGCTGATACATGAAGATACATGAAAATAGAAGCATGAGATACATGATGTAAGTGAAACACACATGACAAAAGTACCTGATGCTCCCGAGGGGGATAACATCTCATGAAAAGATCCATATAGTACCAATCCGTGATAACAATCGTGTCAGCATCAAGTAAAGTAAGCTAGAGCAAGAATATAAATCCTGGCAAATATGAAACGGTCAGAGAATGTACTCGCCTGTTGTATGAATGTCTGTAGAGAATATGCAGTCTGAGGAGAGGTGTCTGGCTCCTGATCAGAGCAACACAAGTCACAATGTATTCTAAATAGTAAAAAATGAAGTCTACTATGCATACTACATGATTCTAGGTCAATCTGGTCAAAAGTCAACTCTTGGTCAACTCTAAAGTTAAACTAGTCAAAGTTAGGTCAACACTAGTCAACTAGTTAGGGTTTTTAGTCAAACTAGTCAAACTAGTTGTTTTAGGTCATTCCTAGTCATTTCTAGGTTAACTAGGTCACTTTTGACCTAAGGTTGACTTTGGTCAACCCTTAGTCAACAAGGGTCAACAAGTTGGATTTTAGTCCATTAGGGTTAGCCCCAAACCATAGGCTAATAATCTTGGCCATAGGCTAGTGTTTAGGTTTCTATATAAACCTATACCTAGTAGTCATACATATATATATATATATATATATATATATATATATATATATATATATATCTATATATAGACATACACTATCTATCTACTACCCAAATACCAATATGTAATACTCTATATAATACAACCCACACTCACATATATATATACATAATACCATGTATAATCTAATACAATATATATATATATATATATATATATATATATATATATATATCAATATATATATATACATATTTATATATATAACTTATATATATTACATATATATAGAGAGACATAGAGAGAGAGACTTAGAGTGAGAGAGAGAGTGAATTTGAGTGTGAGAGAGAAGGATGGACAGTGAATGGGGGGGGGGTTTCAGATTTCCTGAAACTGGAAATCCCAGCCCCCAACCTATACACACACACACCTAATATATACATATATATATATATATATATATATATATATATATATATATATATATATATATATATATATATATATATATATATAACTTATTTATATATTACATATATACATAGAGAGAGGGAAGAGAGAGACATAGATAGAGGGAGAATGGTCTGGACAGGGGGGAGGGGTTCCTGAAATCAGGAACCAAGTTGGCTCCCCAACACACACACACACATAACATATATACATACATATGTATATATATACATAACTATCTATATACACTACCAAAAACTTCCAAATCTCACCCACACTCTCACATACATATATACTACGTATACACATACTAAAATACACATATACATGTATAAATTATATCAAAAATAGATTTGAAATTCGTTTTTAGAAAACTGGAAATTAATCCTAAAAACTGGAAAAATGGACTGTGCATAGGCTAACTAGGTAAACCCGATTTCTCATACAAAACCGAGCTATGGCTCGATTCCCTAGGTTGGTAACTGAGCCCCTAGGTGTCCTCTAGTGTCTAGGGTGCCTGAAACATGGTCACGACACGACACAACGTGTCCACACTAATATAAACCCAATCGGGTAAATCCTATATACACAGACACCTACTGTGTCGTGCACACGTTCCATACTCTCGTGGACACACCACGAGACACGACAAGTCTCATGGTTGTACACACGTGTCGACTAGGTCTAGGGCTAGGGTTTAGACACCCTGACACGTATCCAAACCGTGTCGTGTCCGAGTTCTAGGTGCGTATCAGAAGGGGTTTCACACACGTTCAGACCGCGTCGTGCACGCGGTCGAACACCTCGTGTTCACGACACAGGACACGACACACCACGTGCTCGTGTCCTGGGGTTCGCCCTAGGGTCTACTACACACGTGTCACTCTGACACGTGTCCACGACTCGTGTACGCGGGACACGAGACCCGTGTCAGAGCCAAAAACTTGACTGTGCAGTGCAGTGCGCGACCCTTGCGGGGACGATTCCGTGTCCGACACGACACGAGGTCATCCCAAACTTTGGGGATGACCTGTCAGTCAGTGCCCCGTGCTCTATGCCAATTTTGGCGTGTCCACGTGGCGTGTCCAGTGAGTTATTAGTGTCGGGTAGCAGGACACAAAATGTGACAGTGTGCAGTACAATTCTCGTGAGTTCGTGTCCGATTTGGACACGAAAAAGGACACAACTCGTGCTCAATCACTAGGGGTTAGGGTTAGCTAGGTCTAGGCTACAAGTCCATGTAATTAGTTTTGAAATTTATGAAAATCCTTTTCTTTGAGGTATTTTATCAAACACTGATTTTTGGAATAGGATACGTGTCCGATACAGACACCAAACAATTCCTAGATTTCACCAAACCTTACCCACAGCTAGGTTATATCTATGAGCATGCATATATGAAGAAAAAATAGTATAATAACTAGGTTTAGATATATTTACCTCTATGTGTGAATTTCTTGAAAACTCAAGGAATGAGGGGTGTGTATCCACTAGCTTTGCTGTGTCCTTGCCTTGTGAAACTTGGATAGCTATCCTCCCTTAGCCTCCTCAGTGTACTAGGGTCCCAAAGCAAAAGACTAGAGGTTATTTGGATAAAAATTGATCGAGTTAAGGGTTTGTGAAGTTGAGGGAATTTCTAAGGTTTAATACCAAGTAAATTGGTATGTAAAGAACTATGGGGTGATTATATAGGAAGGGGCATGGTAGGGGGGGTTTGTGGCCGGCCAAGGCATGGCCAAGGCATGGGGGTTGTCTCCCTTCATGGAGAAGGAAAGGACTTTGGTGGCAAGGGGTTGATCTTTTGAGTAAAACAAGGAAAATATCCTATAAATAAATATCTAGATATTTGTATAGCTTTGACTACCATGAAATATCTAATCCTCTTAGTTTCTAGGTTAGGAACTAACCTCTAGATTTGGGTAAGCTAGGTTTAAGGCTCTCATGACACACTACAATGAATATAATATATTAAAACACATTAATCCCAATAATTCCAAACAAATCCTAGAAAATTACCAAAATACCCCTTAGGCCAAAAAGCACAAATTTGATGTTCTAGGCCTATGGCTAGGCTCACATGGTCATGGCAACTCCTAGTTTAAGGAATAGCTAGGGTTTACACTAAGGTTTTACTAGTAAAGTCACAAAGTCATAAGTCATGACTTAGCATGACTTTAGAAATGGTTTAACTTAACTAAAATCACCAGAAAATCATACCATGACTAAAATACCACTAATAAGTAATAAAAATAATAAATCTTTAAAAATCCCCAATTTTAGAAAACAGGGTGTTACAGCAGTAGCTGCCTGATGATCTTCAGCTGAGTTATCAGCCACAGGTTGGGATTGTATCCCAGACCGGATAACGACGGCCGTGACTTCCTCGACATCCGCCGAGATTGTGCGGCAGGATCTGACTTTTCCACTCTTCTTCTTATGAATGGAAGATGGTGTGGACTGAGTCACCTCAAGTACCAGGTCCGGATGGACCCACATGACCTCCCCCCGTGATGTGGTAGGGGACACTAGACCAGCAGCCTGATCCCGAGGAGGTGGAAGATTAGCAATCTCCATTGTCACCAGAGGGACGGGTACTACACCATCTTGAGTCTATGTTGGAGGAAAGCTGCCAATTTGTACGGACACCATGTTGGCCGCCACGGTTACCTCCTCGAAATCGATGGCCAAAGCCTTCGAGTCGATGAGATGTTGGATGTATCATTTCAGTTGGTAGCAGTCGTGTGTAGCATGGTGGACATAGCGATGGTAATGGCAGTACTTTGGGCTCTCCATTTCTGCCGGTCGAGGTTTCTGTCTTGGTGGAGGAAGCTGAATTCTGTCTTCTTGTATGAGCATGTCCAATATGGGCTTGACGTGGCCGTCTTCAAAGGAGTAGGTCATTTGCGGCCATTATTTGTCTGCCGGTTTTGACTCAGGTTGCTGGACTGTGTCGACCACCATAGCCTGCTTGTCCTTATTGTCCCGATTATTGGAGGAGTTACCACCATTGTTGTTGTTGGTATTAGGGCGCTTGCTCTTGTCCTCTTCCTACGAGATGTACAATCCCAGTTGGCGAGCCTTCTTCAACCGTTCTACGGCGCTAGTGGCACTGATGATAAATATCTTCCAGTCCTTAAATTGACTTTCGCCCATCTAGAGGCTGATTGTTGGGAGCAATCTCTTTTGGCAAATTTCAATCAAGGAGGAATCCGGGTTACCAGACGGCAACTTCATTGCGGTTTGGCAAAACCGCTCAATATAGTTCCTTGTCAGCTCCTTCTCCCCTTGAACGACGTCCATGAGGGTGGACATCGTTACGTCTTGTCCTACTTCTAGAATCTCTCCAAGAACATACGCTTGAAGCTGACGAAGGAGTGGAAGCAGTTGTCTGGCAGGTTGCGATACCAATCGAAGGCGACCCCTTCTAATGCCCCAATGAATAATCGTGTAAGGATGGCATCGTCATGGGACAGATGGTCGGTGGTGACCTCGAAGTAAGTGATGTACCAACTTGCGAAGGTCTTGCCATCATAAGGATTGATGTTGAACGGCTTATATCTTGGTGGGAAGGGGACATCCCTCCATGCAGCAGGGTATGGTTGCCGTATTCTGAGGTCTTGAGAGTTTTCTCGAGCGTAAAACATGGCTCGGAGCTCCTGGACCTCTCTTCTTGCTTCTCTGGCCTTATCCGCAATGGTGGGAGCCGATATTTCAGGAGGATTATTGCCCGGGTTTAGTGTCGCTGAATTTGAGTCCACATTGACCGCGGGACCCGCGCTTGTTTGGCCAGGCGTCCCTCTTTGCAGAGTTGGAAGAGCCACTTTAATTTCGTCCACAGATTTGACCAAAGTGTGCAGTATAGCCTCCAGAGTGTCAATATGCTGGCGATCACTGGGGCCATCTTGATCGTCGCTTGTCACGAATACCGTCCTAACGCGAGTCAAGATGGAAGGGACGGTGGACGACATGCCCTCCGAATCATACCCTTGTACAGAGAAGTCATCGGGGTATGTGGGAATGTTCTCCTCTGGTTCGGACTCAGAAAGAATAGTACCCCTAACTTCGGAGCTTGCTTTATCTTGAGAGTCTTGGACGTCCTCGGGCACGTCGGCATCTGCTGTATCTGATGGAAGAGTTGTTTTCCCGGGCTCGTCTTCTTGGAACATCGGATTGTTGTCGATGTTTTGAGGAGTGCTACCCCCAGTTTCAGTAACCCCCAGTGGTGTGGATGATGAATCTCCTACTGTAGTAGATTTCGTCTTCGAACGGGTACCTTGGAAAACTTCGGTGTGGATAACCGTTTAGACGACAGTTTCTCAGTCATAGTGGTTGAAATCTTCGGGCTGGGGACGTTTATCTTCTTCCCTCTCCCATCGGCGGGGATTTTCTGAGCAAAGTTGCAGGAGACGACGGGAGGCGCTTCGTCCTCTGAGCTTGGTCGTTGCAGCCTTTAGAAAATAGATTGCCGATCTTCTCTTGCTGTCGTATTGTTGCAACAGCAGTTAATAATGACCTGGGTGCAGTGACGTCCATGTAAGGACTCTTTGCACACCGAGGCCTCTTCTCTTTCCTTGCACTTGTGGAGGATAACCTCACACAGGTCAGATGAGTCTTGAACAACCATGTTTGCTCCCTGGGTTTGGGGAGACTTTTTGGAACCACTTTGTCTGCTTGCCGCCGAGGGCGGGACTCGAGTGGTTCTGTACAAATTCCTATCAGAGGCCCGCATAATGGTATATGGAGCGCTCGAATGGTCAGAGGTTGGGACAGCCGACTGAGCTCGCCGAGCTCGCGCTGCCCTTGACTTCTTCACTCGAGCGCCTGAAGGCGCATAGTAAGAAGAGTCAAGGTGATGCTACAGAGAGTCAGACATATTCTCTTGGGCACATGAGAGATTAGGACCATAGGAGAGGCGATCGAAGACTGAGCCTGAGCTGCGTGGAGCAAGCAGTATGCAGCTGGAGTCAACAGTCTTCATGCGGCTGGCAGTTGTGGCTGCATAGGCTTTCTTCGTGCGGCTGGAAGTCTCGACCGCATGAGTTTTCTCCATGCGGCTGGAAGTTCTGGCCGTATGGATATTTTTCATGCGGCTGGCAGTTTTGGCCGCATGAGCATCATGCATGCGGCTGGCGGTCTTGGCCGTATGAGTGTTCGGCTTCTTTCTGGAGCACATAGAATCACTCTTTGTCTCTGCAAGTCCAGCATCGTAGTGCTTTCCTCTGCCGAACTTGGAGACATCAGAGTCCTCTATGGCTTGAAGTGGGGCCGCATGAGACTCGCCTTCGCCGTCTTGGACAGCAGAGAGTACTCCGTCCAGGGCCTGGGGAGGAGCAAATAATTTTGGCCTCCACTCCCTGCGAGCCTTCTTTGTACGGGTTTGCTTCTGGACCGGGCCAGCGCTTCCGTCGGAGAGCATTTCTTCAAACGCCTGTTGGTCGAAGCGGACGACCATCTTCTGTTGTGTGGAGCCAAGTTTGGCTGTATCCGATTGTGTCACCAACTTCTCAGCTGTAGAAAAGTTTATCCCCAGCAGAGTCGCCATCGTGTTTGCCATTGATTGTAAAAGTACAGAATAATTTATGTAGGAGGACTGAACTTAGACTTACAATACAAACTCGCTTGTACAAAGAAAGCCTAGGGACAAAATCCTAGGTACAATAATCTAAGTACAATTGTTTATTTTAGATTCTGGGGGGTGACGATAGAGGCTTGGAAAAGCGACGGCAACTCTGCCTTACTCCTTGGATGATTGGGTGCAACCTTGGCTCTGGAGAAGATCTGCTTGGCGTTAATGAAGAAATGCTCTCCTTGCTCTCTCTATATATGCTTTTCTGTCCTTTCTTCTCCCTGGGTTGATCTCTGGATTTTGGATTCTCGTCTCCTCTCTGGACTTTTTTTTTCGACCCCTCTGCAAGGGAATGGCACCTTGCTATTTATAAGAGTGGGGGGGGCATCATTAGGGTTTGCAATGATTGTCCATCCTCAAAAGTCGGCGGCCTGAGAATTAATTAATCGAGGCCGTCCATCTCGAATACAATAGATTTAAGCAATTAATGAGATTGCATTAAATCTCCGTGGACGATAAATGTTGATTGCCATGAATATTCGCGACTTGTGATGGCTTGCCACGTGTCTTATTTGCTCGATTTGACTTGATCTAGGCAATTATGGTGATTGCAACAAATCTGATTTTGTTAGGATTTGTTAGCACCCATAATTCCAGGAAGATAAGACTGCCATGTGTCTCAATCATCGTGAAAAGCGCCACGTATCTCTACTGGGTCATCTTGGCAGAGCCGCATATGAGTGGGCCGTATGAGGATGAACGGCCGCATGAAGATGGGTAGCCGCATGGGGATGAACAGCCGCATGAAGATGGGTAGCCGCATGAGGATAGGCAGCCGCATGCTGACGGGCGGCCGCATAAAGGATGCAGCCGCATGAAGATGGGTGGCCGCATGAAGTGGGCGGCCGCATAAAGTGGGCGGCCGCATAAATACAGCAGCCGTATGCCTCAGGACTCGGTGAATTCTGCCAGCTATGAAAAGATTTTCTCCTCTTTCCTAGGAACACGTCTTTATGTCAGTCATTATTGCGCCTTTATGTCGGAGCTGTCATTTGTCAGAGCTGTCAGCCGTCAGGGCATTAAATGCAGCCAAAGATGAAGGAAAGAGCTGCTGAAGGCCACGTGGCTCTGGGTCTCATGGAACTATCCGAGCCGCATAGACGCTTGAGCCGCATGGACCCCTGAGCCGCATGGGCTCTTTGAGCAGCATGGAGAACCTTGGCCGCATAGACCTTTCTTTATTATTTTTCATGCTTCTACACTCCCTCTTTCCCGAACTTCCCATGGTAAGCTTCTTCTTCCACTGCATCCTTCTCTTAAAAGTCAATTTTTCTTTTACTTATGTATAGTCTCGTCAAAAGAAGAAACCAACAACAGCATTATAATATAGATTTGATTTTTGGGGTTGAGTGTTTTCTTTTGTGCTGTTTGTTTCCTCTCTAGAGGAGAACAACTGCTTTGGAATTTAAGTTTTTATTTTCATTATTATATGTATTATAAATTATCTCAGTAATTAAATCCAATGCTATATCATATGTATGTAAATATATACTATATATATGTTTTTCTATATATAGATATGTTATGGATTGGTATTTATTATTATTATCAATATTATGTCAGTATATGTATACCCATATATACAAATAGGTTGTCTTTTGTTATGCTACGATTTTGTTTATCAAATATATATAATTGAATATTTTCAAAGTAAGTTGTAACAAGTATAGTATAGGGCTTGCCCTAAATCTATTTTAAAGATTAATTTTAAATTCCTAAAATGATATTGTGGGTTTTCAAGTATATGATATAACTTTCTACCCGAAAGAACTTGTTTGTATAAACTTAAGGTATTTGCCTAAAACAAATATTCGATTTTTCAAAATATTTATTTAGACATATATGTGACTATTAAAAATGTATTCTTCCAAACTGTTTATGTAAAGTATTCTCAAGTATTTAAGTAATAGTATTATCAAAATAAAATAAAATAATAATAATACTTTATAAAAATTTAGTATGTGAATCTATCTCCCCAATTCTCCTCGAGTATCACCATTGCTCATGACTAATCGTGCTTGCCTATTTTCTTGCGACCCCTACACATCGACCAAGGCTATTGGAATAAATGGGATATGCCAGACCATCACATTACACCAGGCGATACACCAGGCAAGATACCTTGCCATCTTTACTGCTTACATTTAGTTGCATCTTATTATTTAGTTATTGTATACTTGTATATGGGCCTAGAGTTAAGAGACTACCGTCAATGTAATGTATCTCATTAGCATGTCACGCTGGTATCACGAGATATGTGTGAGTTGAGAGTACATATAGAGGTCACTTGAGTGTTGGCTGATCCTCCGTGCGCATGCGTTGGAAATAACTGTCAATAGATGCATGCTAGAAGACTTGACGGTTATCAGGTATAAAACAGTGTTGTGGAAGCAATATGTGTTTGTGCGTCGTGGTTACGACGCATGTATAGTATCATTGGAGGGAGGGGACATCTATTAGCGTAGGGGCTATATTTACTTTTACACATATTTTGGGCCGATAGCGACTCAGATGAGCGCTACTTACTGCCCATGGCCGATAGTGACTCAGATGAGCGCTACTTATTGCCACTCTTTATTTATTCTGCTGATCCTACAGCCCCTGCGTAGAACGTTGTCCTCGAAGTGCATATCACATAGACGGTTAGGGACCCATTTGTGTTATAGTTTTATAGTGTTTACATTGTAGTTATAATGACATGTTCTTCCTATATCATGTTACGTCCCTCTGAGGACCTGGTGATTTCTCCAGGTGCATTTTATGATTTTGTAGGTGCTTTAGCCAAGGCCATAGTTTACAGTCTATCTTCGCGATGCTAGCTCTTGGATCGTCTTTCGCTTCGCTCGACTCATCCATCACTGCTATGTATTTTTCTCTCTTTAGTTGGTAGTGGATTTGTCACGCCCCAGAACCAGAATACTGGAGAGCGGGGGCAGACATAGCCAGCTATGTATATTGAAATTGATTCTATCTCGCTATACGGTCATGGCTGTCTAGGATACATGAGGGTTTATCTACAAGCCAGCAGTCTCTTAAGGTCAAGAACAAGCCTATTGTCTCAATCACAAGCAAGTAAATAGATGTTACAAGATGTATGATCATTAAATATACAATAATAAGGCATCCCAAATATTACATATTCAGCTGATCATGAAGCTAGTCGTTACAAAATATTAGGACTAGCAAGAGTTTAGTCATACATGATCAACCCTAGGATTCGTCAATCATGTTACAGCCCGTAGGCAGACAGTAAGTAAGTGCAATCGAGCTAAACAGGTGCTCGTCGGCTAAACGCCTCAAAAGAATATTTTTACAATAGAGCGGAAGAGCCAAAAATAACCCACTCGTTGCCAGGGTTCCGTCTAGTGGCCACCATCTGGCTGGGAAGTCGGTAGATCCTCTGGAGCTGCTCCGAAATCTGGCCACACAAAACCAGCTGGGTCAGACCCCAGAAAGAGCAAGTGCCACAAAGGAGGCTTCACTTAAGAACTAAAACCAGCAATCAGCACAAGATATAAATAAAAGTAAGAACTGAAAATAAAGAAAATATACCAGGATGATATACGACGAGATAACCATGGAACTATTCAGATAGCCAGGTTACAACCCGTAAACCAAACAAGGACCGGGGTTGTAACCCTTCGTCTGAACGGAGCTTGGTTTCTCACCATTTATCGGTAAAAATAAATACAGGCATTCAAGTCGTGCGGCAATCTGGAACAGGATCAGGGTAAGACTAGACTGGTTAGACTCCATCCAATCATTTCACGGCCAAGCAAGAACTACGGCTTGATACTTTAACTAACTAGGGTTATCACAATCCTAGTTACTAACAAGATGCAGTGAGATTATTCCACAGCCACAAGCCCTGCAGACTATCCAGGTCACCCAGGTCGAGAGATTAGGGTTGAATTCAGGTAGGTACATCGTCCAGGAAACGCATGTACCCTTAAGCAGTTTAAAGGGTGCAACACATGACAGTGTGCTGGAAATGTGCCCTACTCGACGGCAGGCTACAGATCCCAAGCGCGCCCAGGTAACGGGATTGCCTGTAGCTGGAAAATCTCTTCATGACTAATGTATTAATCTAGTTGTTAACCTTAGTCCATTTTAGTAGGTACTCCTGACCGTGGTACTCAGGAGTCCCCTCCTAGACATGATGCAAGACAGGACTGGATTATTTGTACAAGCACAATCGCCCACGTTGTCCAGGTTATTTATACAGGTCATGTCATGTCAGGTAGTCGTCGCAACAGCTTATCAAGATATAACATGTCAGGTTTATCATGTCAAGTGTACTTGTCAGGAGTGCGCCACGATGGGCCACTATCAGGTCATGTCAGGTCATTATGTCAGGAGTGCACCACTACGGGTCACTATCGTGTCATACTCAGGTATCATTTCTAAACATATTAAACAAATCCATGATTATCAAGTTCATGACAAAAGGCGTAAGGATATAAAATGGACGTTAAATATCTAATAAAATATCAATATACAGGGCTATAGAAGATCAAGGGTAATCAGGCTACGCTTAAGCCAGGCTACCGTACGCTCAGGTCTGCGTACCAAAGGATCCATACACTTCCAATGGGAAGCGTACGCAAGGGTCAGCGTACACAAGGGTACGCTCAAGCTACAGGTCAGCGTACGCTCAAGCTAGCATACGAAAGGGGCCAGCGTACGCCTTCCTCGCTTAAGCTAGCGTACCAAGGCACGCGTACGCTCAAGCTAGCGTACGCTCAAGACACACTGCCAACGGGCAGCGTATTAAGGTGAGCGTACGCTCACCAAAGTGTAGCGTACGAAGGCTAGCGTACGCTCGCTAAAGAGCAGCGTACGAAGGCTAGCGTACGCTCGCTAAAGAGCAGCGTACGAAGGCTAGCATACGCTCGCTAAAGAGCAGCGTACGAAGGCTAGCGTACGCTCGCTAAAGAGCAGCGTACGAAGGCTAGCGTACGCTCACTAAAGAGCAGCGTACGAAGGCTAGCGGCGTAAGCTAAAAAGCTAGCTCACTGCTCACTGTCTTCTCCAAATGGCAAGAACAGCAAGAACTCTAAAGTTGAATCTAAGCTTCAATTGTCCATATCTTGGTCAAAACAAGTCCGAATCCAACTTTCCAAAGGTCAAAATTGGGTAGAAAGAAATTCTCTACAACATGAAACCATCGAAACTTGAAAACAAAGAAGTTTGATAGATCAAAACCACCAAAATCCAAAAATAACTAATTTTTAGATCTACAAGAAATAAAGCCTCAAAATGGAAAATGACAAGTTCTAATGTGGTTTAGAATCATGAGGAGAAGCTAATGAAACCATCAAAAGGAGTTTTCTTGTGGAAGCAAGTTGCACTTGCCTATGGTGTTCTTGGTTGGTGGAGAAGAGTAATGGTGGGGGAAGGAGAAGTAAATGAGAATTATGGAGAGAGAGAATGAAGGAATGGATTAATAAAGGGGTTGGTGGTAGTAGGTAGGGGGTTCACCATATAAAACCAAACCCAAACCCACACAAACCGAACCGAACCAAGCCAACCCAACCAAGAATAAACAAGCCAAGCCAAACCAAGGAGATATGCAAATACAAGATAAAATACGTATACGTATTCCAAATACGTAATACGAACAACACGCATTACAACTCTATCCACCTTAAAAGAATTCCGTCCTCGAAATTTAATTAAGAGGCTAGAGGGACAAGAACAAGCTATACTATTCACAGGCAATTATACTAGGCAATCAATCAATCATGCAAGCAAGGAATTGATGGCATGAGGCATAAGAAAGACATTATACCTCACGAGTCAAACAAGTCAGGATATCGCGATCGGATATCATCCTCACGCTCCCACGTTGACTCACCCAAAGAGTGATGACCCCAAGCAACTTGGACTAACTTGATAGTCTTGTTCTTGAGGATCTTCTCTCTCCGGTCCAAAATAGACACGGGCCTCTCCTCATACGAAAGATTGGTACCAACAACCAATTCCGAATGATCCAGGATGCGGCTCGGGTTCGGAATGTACCGTCGTAATTGGGATACATGGAACACGTCATGCACCTCGCTTAGCGACGGTGGAAGAGTGAGACGATAGGATACATCTCCTACTCGCTCCAGAATGTCAAACGATCCTATATACCTAGGACTAAGCTTGCCCCGTACGCCGAAACGAATGACGCCACGGTTAGGCAAAATCCTCAGGAATACATGATCGCCGACCGAGAACTCGAGAGGACGCCGATGAGAATCCGCCCAATGACGCTGGCGATCTTGGGCAACTCGAAGGTAATCTCTGACTCGCCTGACTACTTCAACGGTCTGAGCAATCATTTCTGGACCAAGCATCTGCCTCTCTCCAACATCATCCCAGGCTAGCGGGGATCTGCACTTCCTACCATACAGTACCTCGAACGGTGCCATCTGGATACTGGCCTGGAAACTATTATTGTATGAGAATTCCACCAGGTGCAATTGATCTTTCCATGAACCTTCGAAGTCAAGTGTACAAGACCGCAACATGTCTTCAAGAGTCTGGATCGTGCGCTCCGACTGGCCATCTGTCTGCGGGTGGTATGCCGAACTGAACTGGAGATGAGTCCCTAAACTCTCTTGTAAGCTACACCAAAAGTGCAACGTAAATCTTGAATCTCCGTCCGAGGTGATACTGACTGGCACTCCGTGCAATCTGACAATCTGCCTGAGGTACATCTCCGCTAACTGAGCCGTCGACTGACCAACTCTGAACAGAAGAAAGTGCACTACCTTGGTAAGCCTGTCAACTATAACCCAGATAGCATCTCTACCAGCTGGGGATCTAGGTAGTCCAGTCACAAAATCTATGGTCACATGCTCCCACTTCTATTCTGGAATCGGTAAGGGCTGAAGAAGTCCAGCCGGTCTTTGATGTTCGACCTTAACCTGTTGGCAAACCAAACACCGAGAGACAAACCGAGCTATCTCCTGCTTCATGCCATTCCACCAGAAATGCTAACGGATATCACGGTACATCTTCGTACTGCCAGGATGGATGGAGTACTGAGAACAATGCGCCTCTGACATGATCTCCTGTCTGATATCTCCACTGGGTACACAAAGATGCTTACCATGCCTAAGTGTACCATCCTCATGAATACATAACTCTGGTCTTCGTCCTGCTTCACACTCTGCTCTGAGTCGCTGAAGCTTGGAATCTGCCGACTGTGCCATCCGGATCCTCTCGACTATAGTGGACTGAACTTGCATGCTGGCCATCAACGCCACACTGGAAGGGAGAACAACTTCAATATCCATCTTCTGAAGATCTGCTAACAGCTCTGGTTGCGATGTTAGAAAATAAACTTCCGCTCTCCTGCTCAATGCATCTGCAACAACATTGGCCTTCCCAGGATGGTACTGCAGGTTGATATCATAATCCACAAGAAGCTCCAGCCACATTCTCTGATGCATGTTAAGATCCTTCTGGGTGAAAACATACTTCAGGCTCTTGTGGTCAGTGAAAATCTCTACCCTGTCTCCATACAAGTAGTGCCTCCACAACTTAAGTGCAAACACCACTGCTGCCAGCTCCAAGTCATGGGTTGGGTAATTTCTCTCATGATCACGAAGTTGTCATGACGCATAAGCTATTACCTTTCCATGCTGCATCAGAACACATCCTAAACCTCTGCCTGAAGCATCACAATACACTGAAAATCCTCCGGTTCCATCTGGAAGCGTAAGAATAGGAGCTGTTATCAGGCCTCGCTTCAACTGCTCAAAAGAACTCTGACACTCTGCTGTCCAAGCAAACTGCGCATCCTTGCGGGTCAACTGCGTCAATGGCGCTGAAATCCGAGCAAAGTCTGAAACAAACCGTCGGTAATAGCCGGCCAATCCAAGAAAACTACGAACCTCTGCAACGGTGCTGGGTACTGGCCATGACTCAATAGCCACAATCTTCTGGGGATCCACTTCTACTCCTCCTCGAGTGATGATATGACCCAAGTACGAAATGCGATCGAGCCAGAACTCGCATTTACTGAACTTGACATATAACTGGTGCTCTCTAAGGATCTGAAGAACTACACCGAGATGCTGCTCATGCTCCGCCTTACTCTTGCTGTAGACCAGGATGTCATCCAAGAATACGATCACAAACTGATCCAAGTAAGGCATGAAAATACGATTCATGAGGTCCATGAATACTGCCGGCGCATTGGTTGCTCCAAAAGGCATAACAAGGAACTCCCAATGCCCATATCTTGATCTAAAAGCTGTCTTCGGGATGTCCTGCTCTCTGACTCTGATCTGGTGATATCCTGAGCGCAAGTCAATCTTCGAGAATACTGAAGCCCCCTTAAGTTGATCAAACAAGTCATCTATCTTCGGAAGAGGGTATCTGTTCTTGATTGTTACTGAGTTCAAGGTACGATAATCAACACATAACCTGGACGTACCATCCTTCTTTTTCACAAGAAGCATCGGGGCTCCCCAAGGCGATCCACTAGCACGAATGAATCCCTTGGTTCTGAGTTCTTCAATCATCTTGTACAATATCTCCAACTCTGACGGCGCCATCCTGTAGACTCTCTCTGATACTAGGGCTGTCCCGGGAATCAAGTCTATAGTGAACTCGATCTCCCGCTCCGGAGGCATACCTGGAAGTTCTTCTGGGAAAACATCTGGAAACTCCTCGACTATCCTGGGCAACTGAACTGCTGCTACTGCCATCCGCAATACTGGAGGAGATGACTCAACTTCGCCTCAGGAGAAAGAAAACTCTGGCTCGCCTGGAATGCTAAAAACAACCCTGCCAATGTGGCAGTCTATTCTAGCATACTAGTTCCTCAACCAATCCATCCATAGGACCACATCATAATCGGCCATCGAAAACTCTATCAATCTAGCGAAGAATTCTCTATCGCTAACTACGATCCGACACGAGAAAAATACTCTATCTACTCCCACAAGTCCGTTACCAGTAAGTATATTGAGCCTTACTGATAATGACTCGGGCTCCAATCCTACCCGTGTCGCGAATCGTGCAGACATAAATGAATGCGATGCACTAGAATCAAATAAAGCTGAAGCTGGAAAGGAGTTGACGAGAATAGTACCTGCTACTACCTCACATGGTGCCAACTCTTCCTCCACGGTCATCACCATAGCCTGACCGTGCCCTCGGGGTGCTGGTCTCCTCTGCTGAAATCTTCGCTGCCTACTCTGACTCAAGGCCTGGGCTTGCGCATACTGCTGGGGGCTCTGCTGCTGAAACGCCTGGGACTGAGGCGGCAAGGGCCTCGGTAATGGATACTGCTGCTGCTGCTGCTGGACCGGTGCGGGTTCTCTCACCGAAGAACTAGAAAGGTTGGACGATGATGAACCACCCCTATTCGGGCAGGATCCAACCCTATGGTCTGGTGCTCCACAAGCCAGACACAATCCCTGTGCCCTGCGACATTCTGCCACCACATGGCCTGGCTTCCCACAATAAGAACAACCTACTGCGAAGATTGCTTCTGCTTCTGCTGCTGCTGAGGGTGCGTCGGAGTTGAATGCTGAACCGACGTTACTGAGGCCGCTCGCCTCAGAGCTCCAATAGTCAAGGCCCTGGCTGCCGGGGCTGGTGCTGAAGACTGATTCATCTGGCCGTGAGATCTCTTCCGACCCCCGGCCCTATCCACAATCCTCTGGAAGGTATACTCATGCCTCCGGGTTGCTCTTAAGACTGCATCAAAAGTTTGATGCTCAAATTGCTCAATTGCTAACAAGATCTCCAGGTGAAGTCCCTGCTGGAACCACTGGGCTCTATCATACTCGATTGCCACCAAAGTGGGAGCAAACAGACTAAGTCTGGAAAACTCGGTCGCATATCCGTCGACCGTCCTGCCTTCTTGCTTCAGATTGGTAAATCTCGTCTGCAGATCATACCGAGACACGGCATCGAAATACTTGGTCTGGAATCTCTCCCTGAATACTGCCCAAGTAATGGGGGCTACTAATCCAACGGCCTGCGCTGCCCACCAGCTGCGGGCAAGATCTAACAACTGCAGGCGCACCACGGCTACCTTCTCGTTCTCTAGGGTCCTGGCTGCTTCGAGAATCACCTCAGTGTCCTGAAGCCATGCATCTGCTGCGATAGCATCTTCACTACCGTCGAAGAATGGAGGGTTCAAGCGCTTAAAGCTGTTGGCCGTGCTGTTCTCTGGATGACCACCTCTAGTCAAAGCATCCGCCACTGCCTGTTGCAAGGCATCTCCACGACGATCTTGAGAAGCTATCAAGGTCCTGACGAGCCCTACCAAAGTGCCATCATCAGGGTCGATAGGCTGAACTGGCTGAACTGGCGGCTCTTCTCTAATAGGCTCGACTTTGGAGGCTACTCCGGAATGCTGGGCTTGATCTCCAGGTTGCTGCTGGTCTGCGGGAGGTGCTCCGCCTTGCTGGTCGGCCGGGTCAGGTACTATGCCGCTGAAGAAGACGACATAGGAAATAATAAGGAAGGACCAGGACAGAGCAACGATACAAGCACATGATCAGGACAAGAATCCAGGGATTCAGAAGATACGAGCAGATATCAAGGACGAATACTGATTGAGACATCTATTCGATAAACCCTCACATATCTTGATTTACAAGACCTGCATGGGCCACCACTTAAACCATGTCATGCCCCAGAACCAGAATACTGGAGAGCGGGGGCAGACATAGCCAGCTACGTATATTGAAATGGATTCCATCTCGCTATACGGTCACGGCTGTCTAGGATACATGAGGGTTTATCTACAAGCCAGCAGTCTCTTAAGGTCAAGAACAAGCCTATTGTCTCAATCACAAGCAAGTAAATAGATGTTACAAGATGTATGATCATTAAATATACAATAATAAGGCGTCCCAAATATTACATATTCAGCTGATCATGAAGCTAGTCGTTACAAAATGTTAGGACTAGCAAGAGTTTAGTCATACATGATCAACCCTAGGATTCGTCAATCATGTTACAGCCCGTAGGCAGACAGTAAGTAAGTGCAATCGAGCTAAACAGGTGCTCGTCGGCTAAACGTCTCAAAAGAATATTTTTACAATAGAGCGGGAGAGCCAAAAATAACCCACTCGTTGCCAGGGTTCCATCTAGTGGCCACCATCTGGCTGGGAAGTCGGTAGATCCTCTGGAGCTGCTCCAAAATCTGGCCACACAAAACCAGCTGGGTCAGACCCCAGAAAGAGCAAGTGCCACAAAGGAGGCTTCACTTAAGAACTAAAACCAGCAATCAGCACAAGATATAAATAAAAGTAAGAACTGGAAATAAAGAAAATATACCAGGATGATATACGACGAAATAACCATAGAACTATTCAGATAGCCAGGTTACAACCCGTAAACCAAACAAGGACCGGGGTTGTAACCCTTCGTCTGAACGGAGCTTGGTTTCTCACCATTTATCGGTAAAAATAAATACAGGCATTCAAGTCGTACAGCAATCTGGAACAGGATCAGGGTAAGACTAGACTGGTTAGACTCCATCCAATCATTTCACGGCCAAGCAAGAACTACGGCTTGATACTTTAACTAACTAGGGTTATCACAATCCTAGTTACTAACAAGATGCAGTGAGATTATTCCACAGCCACAAGCCCTGCAGACTATCCAGGTCACCCAGGTCGAGAGATTAGGGTTGAATTCAGGTGGGTACATCGTCCAGGAAACGCATGTACCCTTAAGCAGTTTGAAGGGTGCAACACATGACAGTGTGCTGGAAATTTGCCCTACTCGACGGCAGGCTACAGATCCCAAGCGCGCCCAGGTAACGGGATTGCCTGTAGCTGGAAAATCTCTTCAGGACTAATGTATTAATCTAGTTGTTAACCTTAGTCCATTTTAGTAGGTACTCCTGACCGTGGTACTAAGGAGTCCCCTCCTAGACATGATACAAGACAGGACTGGATTATTTGTACAAGCACAATCGCCCACGTTGTCCAGGTTATTTATACAGGTCATGTCATGTCAGGTAGTCGTCGCAACAGCTTATCAAGATATAACATGTCAGGTTTATCATGTCAAGTGTACTTGTCAGGAGTGCGCCACGACGGGCCACTATCAGGTCATGTCAGGTCATTATGTCAGGAGTGCACCACTACGGGTCACTATCGTGTCATGCTCAGGTATTATTTCCAAACATATTAAACAAATCCATGATTATCAAGTTCATGACAAAAGGCGTAAGGATATAAAATGGACGTTAAATATCTAATAAAATATCAATATACAGGGCTATAGAAGATCAAGGGTAATCAGGCTACGCTCAAGCCAGGCTAGCGTACGCTCAGGTCTGCGTACCAAAGGATCCATACACTTCCAATGGGAAGCGTACGCAAGGGTCAGCGTACACAAGGGCACGCTCAAGCTACAGGTCAGCATACGCTCAAGCTAGCGTACGAAAGGGGCCAGCGTACGCCTTCCTCGCTTAAGCTAGCGTACCAAGGCACGCGTACGCTCAAGCTAGCGTACGCTCAAGACACACTGCCAACGGGCAGCGTATTAAGGTGGGCGTATGCTCACCAAAGAGCAGCGTACGAAGGCTAGCGTACGCTCGCTAAATAGCAGCGTACGAAGGCTAGCGTACGCTCGCTGAAGAGCAGCGTACGAAGGCTAGCGTATGCTCGCTAAAGAGCAGCGTACGAAGGCTAGCGTACACTCACTAAAGAGCAGCGTACGAAGGCTAGCGACGTAAGCTAAAAAGCTAGCTCACTGCTCACTGTCTTCTCCAAATGGCAAGAACAGCAAGAACTCTAAAGTTGAATCTAAGCTTCAATTGTCCATATCTTGGTCAAAACAAGTCCGAATCCAACTTTCCAAAGGTCAAAATTGGGTAGAAAGAAATTCTCTACAACATGAAACCATCAAAACTTGAAAACAAAGAAGTTTGATAGATCAAAATCACCAAAATCCGAAAATAACTAATTTTTAGATCTACAAGAAATAAAGCCTCAAAATGGAAAATGACAAGTTCTAATATGGTTTAGAATCATGAGGAGAAGCTAATGAAACCATCAAAAGGAGTTCCCTTGTGGAAGCAAGTTGCACTTGCCTATGGTGTTCTTGGTTGGTGGAGAAGAGTAATGGTGGGGGAAGGAGAAGTAAATAAGAATTATGGAGAGAGAGAATGAAGGAATGGATTAATAAAGGGGTTGGTGGTAGTAGGTAGGGGGTTCACCATGTAAAACCAAACCCAAACCCACACAAACCGAACCGAACCAAGCCAACCCAATCAAGAATAAACAAGCCAAGCCAAACCAAGAAGATATGCAAATACAAGATAAAATACGTATACGTATTCCAAATACGTAATACGAACAACAGGCATTACAGGATTTGTCTCCGTCCAACATTTTTGTACAAAGGACATTTATAAGTTGATTTTATGATATAATTATTTATGGATGAGATTAGTTTCATGGCTTTCTACATTTCACAGTTTATGTATACATACGAGGATTCCATACACTTTGTATGTATACGGCTGTCATGCTTACGTACTTAGTTCTTGTATTTTGGGACTGGGGCGTTACAACGTAAGTATCTCAAAACTCTCCTCCATTCACAGAACATCCCAAACTCTCCAATCTTAATTTTCCTCATATCTTTTTCCACGCTCCTTCTTTCTCGAAATCGAAGCCATCCCCGTACTCCCTGCGACATCCCGGTTGCATCAACACCGCTCTCGCCATATTTCTGCCATGCCCCGACCGAACCAATGCCCGTAGCCGCCTTCTCAGACCACCATCGCCGCCTTTTGCGACCGCCAGCGACCCCCTGCCGTCTGTCAGCACGCGTCGGCGTCCGCCCGCGTGTACCAGTAGCGGCTCCCCGTTGCTTTCTCGAGGCCCTATCCGATGCAGCCTTCCGTGCGGCTCCCCGCCACTGTCCCGAGGCCCCCACCCGGTGCAGCCTTCCGTGCGTCTCCCCTCCACCGTCTCGAGGTGCCAGCAGCCGGCGCCGCCCCTCCGCGGGCTCCCACCGCTGTCCCGTTGTCCCGTGCGCCTCCCACGTGTCGCTGTTTTCTGCGTGCATTCTGAGTCCGAGGCATCCCCTCGGTGCTCCGTTGCAGCCATCGGTAACCCGCAATCTTCTGTTAAATTCACAGAACCATTTATGTTCCGGAATAGCTAGTTTAGTTAGTTTTCTATTTAGATTCAGTAATAACTGTTAGCATTTTAATTAGATGATTAGTGTTAAATGTTAGACTAATGATTTAGAATTATTGACTACATTAATTAAGTATATTGTCGTATTAAGTTATTTCAATTATTATGTCACTTTTGCCATAGTTTCACTTCTATTATTAATTGATAAATTTAGTTTCAAAATAATTAATTATATAGCAAAAACATATTCTTATATAGGAAATGATATTTCAAGGCAAAAACTATATATATTTGTGTTTTAGGTTATTTTCTGTATTTTAACTATTTTTTCTGTTAATAAGTTTGTGGAAATAAAAACTAGAAATAATAACATATTTTATAATAAAATCATAATTTTACTAAAGTAAGTTTTTACGTATATTTATTATTAAAATTGATTATTCTTTACAAAAGAAAAAGTATTAGTAAAATATTTCGTAAATGTTTATTTAGACAATTATTAAATTAGATTTCAAATATTTCAAGTTTACACAATATTTTCTATTAAAATAATATTCGATAAAAACTGCTATTATTTGTGATAATATTCCAAAAATATATTATTTTCCGCCATATTTATAAAATACTAATAAAACAGTTTTACCAAAATATTACATAATTAAATTATTATTTCTCTAATAAAATGGCTAATGTTTATAATTAATGTAGATTTCCGTTAGTGGTTTTATTAGCCAATCTTGGAATAAGTTCTAAAGACAGATCATTAATGTAGGTTCGGATCCCTGAACCCTAGCCGACACCTTTCTAGCCGTTCCCTTCTATACCGAAGATACAATGAAGGCAAGTTTAATATCATTTATGTCAACGTTTTACTTAATAATTAAATGTGCTGCATCTGTAGAATCATGTATATTGTAGCGACATTGATTCACAATGGATCCCTCTCAGACTCCATATTGATTGATTGATTGACTCATTGACTCGAGAATTGATTGGGGGAGTAGTATAACATCTGCGACCAAATCCATTGTTACCAAATATTGCCTCTCTCGCACTAACCCCTACCGCACAGGGGGTTGAGCCGTACCGTATACTATCATTTGGCCGAAATGCTAGTATACACATTGACTCTACCAGCCGGTCACAGATCTGTTATATATTCAAAAATATTATTGACTCATTGTAGATTGTATCATTGTAGCTTCTGAGATTTATTGCTTGCTGTCTCTTTTATTATTATCTAGTAAAATTATATAATGCTTTTAAACTCTCTTGCATCATTTATTATTATTTAGAATGTTAGATGTGGATATATGTTCTTGCTCCCCTCCTGACTGAAGACCAATATTTTTAGGTGACTGCGACGACGAAAATCTTGCTTTTAGTTCTTTCTACGGACCTGGTCTGAGCCCTTACGAGATAGACAAACCTGACCAGGGAACCCCAGATTACTAGCTGTGCCATCATTTTAGTTATTTCCTTTCCAGTTGTAATAAGAACAGTTGTAGTAATAGAATGGTTGTTTGCTTTGTATTGTGCTATTTGCATTCAGACTCTTAGTTACATTTCAGATTCAATAAAATGTTTCCTTTTCTGCTTTAGATATTATCTGCTTGTGTTCTACCGCTTGATACAGCTTACTACCGCCGTCTCACAATGGTACAGGCTGGACATGATTCGACGAACCCAGTATATTAGGATCGGGTCGTGACAACTGATATGTGAGGTTCCACCTCCCTGTCTGGCATTTTCTCCTCAACATTCGCAACCTCTCTTCGCAAAGGTATAAGTGGGCTGAGTGTAGCTGGCGCTCCCTCCTGGAGATCTCTCTGATCTACCCTCTCATCTGCAACTTCCTTTTGTTCATTATCTGCTTCATTGTCTCCATGTTTGTCCAACCGTTTGGGAGGATGATATCCACCTTCCTAAGCAGCACATCGCTTACGGTATCTTCCACCAAAATACGCGCGTATGACAACCGTTGTTTGCGAGCCATAGGAACGTCAGTACCGATGGGAGTCCCGACCATGCTTGCTATTTTTATGATAGATGGACTACTCCATAGTTATAGTAAGATCCATGGAAGCCGTATCTAAATAGGGACAGAACGTGTATGTTTAGTGCTCCGTAAATTTTTTATAATAAAATTTGGTAATAAAATATTATCTTTTGTAAGTGTTACAAACATGGGGTAGAGAGAGTGAGGGAGAGACATATGTGTTAGTGCCGGGGCACAATTTTTTGATAAAAAACTAAGAAGATGAAACAATTGTAAAAACAATGTTCCAACACAACACTTCTAGGAAGGTTGCACAAGTTTAACGAAGATCTAAGAAGATCTCGTTACAGCAGCATATGATATTACGAGAATCTAAGAAGATTTCGTAATCCACAGCAGCGAAGAAGATGACAGGCGATAGATGGAAAAACTCCTGTTAGAGTGAATGATCACCGTTGCTCAAAGCTATATTCGTCCCACACGAATAGCTTCTAGGAACCAGCAAGTTCATCGGAGAACTTTGGAACATTTCTGCTCTTCTGACTCCTCGGATCATACACGGACTCCCATGCAAAAGCAACGCTAGTGCAAAGCTTCTCTTCTCTCTCACAGCCTGTAACTGCCTATTTTCAAAAATGAGGGTAATTTTGAACTTTTATAAAATTGATTATTTAATAATAGGTTTAAATTATGTTATTGATTTATTGGTAATTTTGATTATTTTAATTTAATTTAATTAGTGTTTTGTGATTTTGTTCTTTGGCTAGTGTAACCTTAGAACTGCTTAGTCTAGAGACTAACCATGACTGTGGAGGCCTAACCCATGTGATTAGATTGGCTAATTACCACTTTTTAGGCTAAGGGTATTTTGGTCAGTTTGTGACTTTTAAATTATTTAGGATTTCAGTTAATTGGTAAATTTTATATTATTTTAATAATATTTAAATTGATGTATTATAATTTTGGTCATTTTTCATATTTTAATATTTTGAGAATTTTTATATTTTAATATTGTATTTTCGGGTTTAGTTTGATCGGGTTTGAGTTTTGGCTCATTTCGACTTCTGTTAGTGACCCGGGTAGCTTAGACTGTAGTTGGAACGCAGAGTTTAGTTAGACATGGCCCATAAATTACACTAATTAGTATAGTGCATTTAGACTAATCCCACATGACTTAATTGGTCCATTTGGTCATTTAAACTTGACCCTTTTAGCCCCAAAATCCTTTGACTTCAAGCTCCAAAGTAAGTCAAATCTCTTCTAATTCTCTTCCATACTCTAGATCCCTCTCTAATCTTGGTGCTAACCCTTGTTTATCTTTTATTTGTGATTTTTATCTAGTTAGAACCTGGCATGGAGGGGTTGGAAGCATAGAATTGGCTCTTGATCCAAAAAGAATCAATTTTGGGACTTTTTTTGGGATTCCAACTCCCAAAAGGTAAACCCTAACTCTAAATCTTGTAATTACTTCTAATTAGTGTTATTTTCATATTAGAGGATGCCATAGGCATAGGACAACCCATTAGAAGAGGTTTGGAACCCATTGGACTCAATTCGGGACATTCGGGCTAGGTTTAGTGCCAATTTTGGAAAAAAAAAACCTAAATTGACATGTTTGGATGTTACTCCTAGCCTAATTAGACTTAATTAGTTTAGTTTGGGTGAGATGAGGCTAGATACGTGTCCATATGTGGATACATGGGGTCATTTTGCGAGAAATCATAAAAATAGGCTTTTTCGGAGTTTTCGGATTACAACACACGGGTGACTTTTTGTACCGACACTAGAATCGGCAAGTTAGTACTTAGAATAGATTCTAATCATTATTTAGAACTCATGGGCAGAGTTTGGGTCAAATCCGGATAGGTTTGGTGTCCGTATCACGCGGTATCGCGAATCGAACACCCCGGAGTCGCCAGAATGGCCATTTGGCCATTCGGGCCTCGTTTCTCGTTTTTGCTCGCGTGTGCGAGTTAGATTTTTTGTGTAGGGCACGTGTCTAGGCCCTAGAGGATAGAATTTCAAAGATTTGGGTATTCGGATAAGGTTTTCGGTCGTTTAGAAGTATGTGTGTGTGTCCATATATGTGTGTGTGTGTGTGTGTGTGTGTGTGTGTGTGTGTGTGTGTGTGTGTGTCCATATATCCATGTATCCATATGTGTGTGTGTCTATATATGTATGTATGTATGTATCCATGTGTGTGTGTGTGTGTCCATATATATAGATATCCATATGTGTGTGTGTGCCTATGTATATATATATATATATAGATATGTATGTGTGTGTGTGTGTATATATATATGTATGTATCCATGAATGTGTGTGTGTGTGTGTGTGTCTATATATGTAGATATGAGTGTGTGTGTGTGAGTGTAATATATATATATATATATATATATATATATATATATATATATATATATATATAGGAGAGGGATATAAAAAATATATATATATAGGAGAAGGATATATATATATATATATATATATATATATATATATATATATATATATATATATATATATATATATATATATATATATATAGTGAGATAGAGGAAGGATTTAGAGAGAGAGTTAAGGGAATTAGAGAGGGAGAGAGTGAAGAGCCATAGCAGCGGGGGGGGGGGGGGGATTAGAGGCTGTTGCCCCCCCCCAAACAACAGCAATAGCAGCAGCTATAGCAGCAGCAAAGTGGCAGCAGTAGCAGCAGCAAAGTGGCAGCAATAGCAGCCCAAACCCCCCCCCCCCCCCTTAAACCCCCATTTCCTCCCCCTATATATACACCAATATATACCAATATATACCCACATGTATACTCCTAACCATATATACCCCCCCCCCCCCCCCAAAATAGCCTATGAGTGGGTTTGTGGAATGAGATTAGAGAGTTAGAATTAGAGGGTTAGAGTTTAGCTAAAGAGAGAAGTAGGAGATAGTGAAGGGTGAGTGGAAGGGTGATTTTGAGTTCCGAGTGTCGAAACGCGTCCAAATTTGAGATGGAACTTAGATATGTGAAATAGAGTTTGCGGGTAGGCTCTTAAGTTAAAATTGAAGTTTTGTTGGAGATTAGGAGAAAGGTATCTCCAGATACCATTTAGTATTTTCGATACTCAAGATAATAAGATTTTTATCCTTTTTGACTTTTAAATATCAAGATACCGTGATACGGTATCGAGATTCTGGGAGAGGGTATAAATACCATAATAGAGAGTGGGGTAAAGCTTAGGATGAAGTGGAAAATCCTAGAGTGGGAGTTAGAAGCTAAAGTGGGATTTTTACCAAGATAATGGGTAAATCAACAACATGGACCGTAAGATGGACTGGATGTCCACTCTACCTCGAAAACTTGGTAGGTAATGTTAGTGTAGGTTAGTATCCTACTACCTTAGGAAGCCGGGAGTGGAACTCCTAAGGAAAAGCTACTTGGCCTTAGTATTAGGGTAGAAAGGGTAAACGGGATAAGTAGGGATAATACACATTTCACAACATATGGGTTTAGTACTTTAAGATATAGCTAAAATTAGGATATTATGGTTGCTAATGGTTAGAAATAGTGGACTTGGACTAGTTTTGACCTTGGTTGTCCATGGTTGACTATTTTGACCAAAAGTCAACCGAAAGTCAACTGAAGCCTAAAATTGACTAGAACTTGACCAAACTTGACCAGTTGACCCAAAGTCAACTGTTAGTAAAGTTTGACCTAGAGTTGACCTAGGGTTGACCTAGGGTTAACCAAAGTTGACCAGTTGACCAAAAGTCAACTGTAAGTCAACCTTGACTTAAATCGACGTAGTTTAATTCTGTTTGACTTGCATTGACCTAGTTTGACTTTGTTAGGCTTAATATGACTTAGATTGACCCTATACAATCTAGTTTGACCTTGTTTGACCTAGATTGACTTAGTTTGACGTGTCTTGACCTATTTTGACTCAGTATGACTTAATTTCACTTCCAAACCATTATATTGATACAGTATTCAATCTATAGGTCCTCGAGGCACTGTTCTTGGACTCAGTCAACTTATCCATCATATCATAGGCGAGTACATTCTCTGATAATATTTTTGTTTTATGATATCGTCTTTGTTTCTAATATTTAGTGTAGATATCCTTATTCTCTTGACACATTGTTCACACGGATTGGTATTTGTCTGGATCCCGTCATAAGATGTTATTCCTCTTATATATGGTATGTCTTGTGCAAGTCTTCCTAGTTCCTTGTGCATTGTATAGACAGGATTCCTGCGAAGGCTAGCTACCTTCTTAGAGAATCACGTGTCATGACGTGTCATGACTGGATCCACTATATTAGTCAGGGATGGGGTGTTAGCGTAGATATGTGATCAATATCCCATAATATTATATTGTATCATCATTGTATAGTGTTAATCATACACTCACGTATGATTAGCCAGGCCAAATATTGTATCAAGTTCTAAGCCGATCACATGTTGAAACTAGTGCTAAACTCACATAGATAGCAGTTCCAAATTTTTGTACATGTTATACACTATTCTCTTGTCTTATCTTATTACAGTTTTGGATATACCCTGTCAGGATGCATGTACGCTCTACTTTACCTAGTATATTCTCTCTATCTACTGCTATATTTTCAATATTGTATAACTAGAACTGTTATTTGAGATTTTGTACTCGTCCCATCCTGACTGGATATGTTGACAAAATATTACAGATGACGGTGAGGAGGATTGCTGTACCTACTACGGTCCGGTTGACGTAGTGGGCTTAGACTTGGAGACCTTGGTTCAACAGGGCTTAGCTCCGTCCGACGAGCCTCTACCTTAGTTTAGTTAGAATAGACATTTTGGACTGGACCTTGTCTCCAGCTTGCAACTTATGTTATTATATTATATTTGGGATTGTATAACCATATTACTTTGTGACTCTCTCTCTCTTTCTCTCGTTGTTGAGCTGGATATTGCACTTGTGGTTTTTATCTATCTAGTTTTCGTGCCATGATTCTTCCTTCTAGATTATGATTGAGTTTATCAGTATTTCATACTATATTCCTCCGTGCGGAGATGACATGTTATTATATATTGTTTGTTGGCTAGTAGACCTACAGCGTTCTACGTCGTTTTTACGGTGTAGGCTGGGCGTGGTCACGCACTTGTGCCCCTACTTAGGGTGCGGGTCGTGACACGGCCTCTATTTACTTGTGTTAAGAAATACTTGTAACTTTCGTAACTTTCTGTATATGCTCCTGTATACTGCCTGTGAGAGAGAAGAGACCTTTTATAGGCCCGAGTAGCAACTATCCAGTTAGCACAACATTTGGGACGTGGTAATAACCACTCCGAACGTGCAGTAACCACTCAGATCATGCACCTCACGCACCCAGCACACCTTGCACACCACGCGCTGAACGCGCACTGAGCCACTTGCGCCACCTTCGCTCCCTACACGCCTTGCGCGCCCTGCGACAACAAAACGCCATATTACATCTCATAAGCCCGAGTCCTAGAAAAATAACCCCACATGGCACACTTATGTGCACCTCCACACCACATGTGCATCCCTAAAATAGTATAGCTAATATATAGAGATACAACTCCTTTGGTCTAGCCGATGTGGGACTAAAATTTCTAATAAAAAAGACCAAAATCCAACAAGATGACTGCAGCATCGTAGAGAATATGGGAGGTTTGGAAGAGAAAAAGAGAGTATCATTATAGAAAGTAAAACAAAATAATAATAATAATAATAATAATAATAATAAAGGACTAAATTATATTTTAAAAATATTTAAGAAATAATGAATATGTTCTTTCTAAAATTTTACTTTGTCAAAACGGGTAATTTCATTGGGGGGGGGGGTAAACTTTAGGATAATTATAAAAAGGGGGGGTAACTTTAACAATTTTACCAAAAAAGGGATGAAACGACATCCTAGATGGCGCCAAAGGGCTCCCACCCCCTTGGCGACATCTATGATGGCGCCAGAGGGCCGCCACCCCCCTCGACGCCATCTGAGATGTCGCCAGACATCCCTCCCCCCCTTGGCGCCATCCTCCATGTCGTCGAGCCACCCAACGTTCATAATTCCAACGTTCACATTTCTAACGTTCGTATTTCTGACCGTTGGAGATTTCATCTATATAAACGAGGTGATTGTGAGAGAATTTCATTCCCACTTCACTCTTTCTATGCTTCCTTCCACTTTCTATTAGCAGCGCTCTACAATCTTCAAATCTTTCTACAGAAGTCCATTTTTTCGATATGGATCAGAGCCTAAGAATATTGTGCTCACATGGAGGTTTAGTAAATGGGTTATCATACGAAGGCGGTTTTACACAACTTCTTTTAACCGATCGTATTACTACATTAGATAGTCTACGAACTTTGATTATTAACTCTTTTTCTATTCGATATGAATTTATTTTACGGCATGTTTTCGTTTCTCATTGTTTGTTGATAGATTCTGATCAAGCATGGAATTTTGTTCTTGAAGTTAATTTGCAATCGCCATTTATAAGTATTTTTGTTACTGAAGTTTCTCCACCACTTGAAATGTTTTCTCGTCCACGTGCTTCTAATTATGAAGTGGGTGGTAGTTCTTCTCGACCACTTCCAACTCATTAAGAAGAACGACCAGAACGACCAGTAGAACCACCTATTAATGATGATTTTGATGATTTTCAAACTATTGAAAATAGTGATGATTTAATTGAAAATATAGATGATTTTGATGATACTTTTAGTAGTAGTACCACTCCTGAATTATTTGTCGGACAACAATTTGCTACACGGCTTGAGTTTAGAAATTTTATAAGTAATGTAGCAATTGAACATAACTTTACATGTTCAACCGGTAGTATGAACAATTCTAGGGGTATTATTTATACTTGTGATCAACCAGCTTGTAATTGGAGGGTATATGCTAGACCCCTTGGCACAGGACAAATATTTTTTATTAGTATATTAGAAAGTCGACATTCTTGTTTGAGTGGACTAACCAGAGGATGCCATCCACTAGCTACTGCTAAGTGGATTAAAAATAAGATTATTGATATAATTAGGGATAATCAGTCTTATAGTCCATCGCAAGTAGTAAAGGATATCCGTAGAGAACATCATATACAAATTTCTTATGCCAAAGCTTGGAGAGCCCGAGAGATGGCATTAGCTGAAATAAACGGTAGTTATGCTGATGCCTATGCTAGTCTTGAAGAGTATGGTTTAAAAATTTTGGAGACAAATCCAGGCAGTAGAGTTTGTATAAAAACCACTGAAGACAATAGCTTTGAAAGAATTTTTATTTGCTTCAAAGCATGTATTGATGGTTTTTTAGCAGGTTGTTTACCAGTTATTAGTATTGATGGTACATTTCTTTCATCTAGATACCAAGGTACACTATTTATTGCTTGTGCTCATGATCCTAATTATCAGTTATATCCAATTGCTTATGCTGTTGCTGAAGGTGAGAATACTGATTCATGGACATGGTTTCTAAACTGTTTAAGAAATACTTTTGAAAGATATTTAGATCACTAGAGTAGATTTTTATTTATATCTGATAAACAAAAGGGACTGATTATTGCTATGCGTGCTATTTTTCCAGAATCACCACACTTCTTTTGTATTCAACATTTTAAACAGAATTTAAAATCTGTCACCCCGAATTACAAAATTTTATCGAATGTTAGACTCTCTTGCTAGATCGTATAATAAAACGGATGCTGACTATAGATTTGAAATAATCAAAGCCGAAAACATTGACATGTTTAACTGGCTTATTGGGGTGAATGATGAAAATCGTAGTTTTGAACACTGGATAGCTGCTTATTCTTCTCATCCTAGATTAGATATTTACACTTCAAATCTTGCAGAATGTTTCAATAGTTGGGTTAAGAATCTACGTGACAAATCGATAACAATGCTACTCGATGGAATTAGAGCAAAGATTATAACGCTTCAGGAGAAGAATAGACTCCATGCTGAAAATCTAGAAACAGGATTCTATCCAAGAATCATGAAATCAATGGCAAGTATAAATAGACAAAAACATTACTTGCAAATGTTACGCATTGATAGTTGCTTATTTGAACAAATATAGGCTCCCCATGCATAGCGTGTCGGGTGAACCAAATTTTCCAGAAAAGGAAGAAGTCGAACAGTAATCCGACATCCGATTGCGTTCGGAAAGAGAACTGAACCACATAGAGCGAGTAGATACGCCCTCGTGCAGCAAACAATCTGTAACGTACGGTACTATGAGCTCCATATTCTCAATATAAATACATTAATAAACAAGTGAAGTTAAATACCCGCTCTTCGTCAACGTTAACTGGACCATCAATTGTACGGTCTAGATCCATGAAGTTTCCGCGCAACCAGTTTATGGTGACGTCGGATCTTACGTTTGTATCTTCGGACGGATCAATACCGAGATACCGTCTAATTGTAGTAGCAGCACTTGGTTGATTATCAAAAAATATAGGCTCACCTGTAATTTTAAATTAGGTTTCTATATAAAATTTTGCCCCAAATTAATATTTAACAAATATTTTACCTGCAATAGGTAACCCTAAAATATTGGCTACATCCAATAGAGTTACGGTCATCTCTTCTACCGGCAATTGGAAAGTGTTGCGTTAGGGCCACCAACGTTCCACTAGAGAAAATATTAAATCTCTGTCGTGCAACAAGAATCGAAGCTCATCTACATATCCAAAACCAAATACGTTCACTAAGCCCTTTTGATATGTATTTATCTGCCATGTGGCGTAGTTTGTAGCGTTGCGCCATTGTCCACGTTCACGCAACCGTACGTCCGGCTTATAATCAAATAACTACAAATAAAACGAATGACAAAAATTAACTCTAATTCAATATACAATAAAATAACGATTAAACACCTTTTGATATGTATTTACCTCTCCGGTAAACACCAATCGCGATATGTAATTTTTTCTTTCTTGTTCCTCTCTTTCAGTCGTCGGTCCGCCGGGAATACGACTATCGTTTTCAGCATTCATCTTCTCAGACTCTTAGGTAAGTTGCTCTTCTTCCTCTATGTGAATGTATATGTTCTGCCACTCGAACCCTCTTATATACATCTTCCACTCCTACCACCCGTGAGGAATCTAAGAAACTAAATCCTCAATTATAATTACATGGAAGAAAATTACATAGGGGGGAGAGAAAGTTAGCATTGGGAGAAGAGAAAGAGAATATTGACAAATGAAAAGGGGGGTGGAAATGATCACATTTGAAAGAGAGAGGGAAGAAAACAATGTCCACGTGAAAGTGGGAGGGAAAAAAGGGGGGAGGGATGTCTGGCGACATCTCAGATGGCGCCGAGGGGGGTGGCGGCCCTCTGGCGCCATCATAGATGTCGCCAAGGGGGTGGGAGCCTTTTGGCGCCATCTAGGATGTCGTTTCATCCCTTTTTTTTTGTAAAATTGTTAAAGTTACCCCCTTTTTTATAATTATCCTAAAGTTTACCCCCCCAATAAAATTACCCGTTGTCAAAATATCCAACCGATGGATTCATGTCATGAATACTACTTCTCACCTCCGCTTCTTCAAATATCTATAAAAAAATAAATAAATAAGTGTACGTACACATAACATGTGTACACAATACATATGCAAAATATCTTTTTCACGATTTCTCGCTTCGGGTCAATCCGCCCACGAAAACAGTCCCTAAACATGCTGGGGAAAAAAAATCTGGACATTAATATATCTGACCATACCAACAAACTTCAATCAATGCCCACTGACAACCAAACTATATTAATATCCACTGTTAGCCAATTAATCGCAATCAATGAGTAAATCAACTTGCTGAAGAATAGTGTCTAAGACCATCTCCAATGGTGATTTCTAAAATTGAGTTCTTATCCTACTTGACATTGTACTTTAAGGAGATTTCTATCCTAGTTGGAAGAGTTTCTACATAGAAATTGTAGACATACAAAAATGCTCTCCAATGGTTCTCCATTTCTATCCTATGTGTCACATAGTAAAAGGACCAATTTAATGGTGTGGGGCCCAATAATAATTGTCATGAGAGATAGGAGAATTTCTATGAGAGTTTCTACATGTAGAAACCCTCCTAGAAAGTTTCCATCCTACATCATTGCCACCTAGGATAGAAATGGTGATAGAAATCACCATTGGGAGAAATTTTTTCTAAAATGGACTTCTTCCATAGAAATAGGGAAGATAGAAACCCCCATTGGAGATGGTCTAATAATATAATAATTTTTTTTATTATTATCATCATCATCATTATTATTATTAGGCTTAATTGCTAATTGATACCCTCAACTATTCCGCTTTTTTCAACTTGATACCCTAAACTTTTTTTTGTAACAAGTTGATACCCAAAGAATTTTTTGGACGAAAATACCCCTCATCCTTCCCGAAAATTACCCCCCTTTCCCCCAACCCCCCCCCCCCCCCCCCTCCTGCTAGCTTCGGCCGGCCTCCCCCCCTCCCTGCTAGCTTCGCCCCCCCCCCCCCCCCCCCCTCCCGCTCGAGCCCGGCAAGCCCGCCGCCGCAGCAGCAGCAGCAGCAGGCGCAGCAGCAGCAGCAGCAGGCGCAGCAGCAGCGGCGGCCGGCGGCGGCGGGCTTGGCCGGGCGCGAGCGGGGGGGGGGGGGTGGGGGGGGGGACGAAGCTAGCGGGGGGGGGGGGAGGAGGGGTGGTCGGAGTGGGGAAGGGGGTGGAGGGAAGGAAGAAGGAAGGGCATTCTCGGTATTTTTAAAAATTTAGGTATCAAGTTGAAAAAAAAATAATAGTTGAGGACCAAGTTGTTACAAAAAAAAGTTTAGGGTATCAAGTTGAAAAAGCGGAATAGTTGAGGGTATCAATTAGCAATTAAGCCTTATTATTATAATAAATGAGTCCATTTTTATTCACCTACAAAAACTAGATGAAATGTTCACCTCACAATAAAATATGACTAAAGTATTTTTATCCCAAAACTATTTTATCAGCAAAACTATTTTATCAGTGATTTTGTTCAGAAGTGATTTTGTACCATGTGTCGTATCTTTTTTTGGAATGTGAACATTTTATCTAGTTTTGATAGGTGAACAAAAATAAACTTATAATAAATAGCGCAACTGAACAAGTACTCGACACACTGTAGATGCACAGCTCCCGATGGCTCTATAAGTAGCAGTAGCAGCATGCTCGCTGCTGATCACTACCAGAAACACAGTAGGGGAGTGAAGCAGCAGCCCAACCATCACACTGCAGAAATGGCACTGAAGGGAGCAACCAAGGAAGAAACCGAGGAGCTGCTCCAAGCGCACTCCACAATCATGCACGAGGTCTACGTGCACGCGGGGTCGATGGCTCTCAAGTGTGCCATCGAGCTCGACATCCCCGGCATCATCTCCTCCCGCGGGGGACCTCTTACGCACTCGGATCTCGTCGCCGAGCTCTCCATCCCCGAGCCCAACTCTTCCACCGTTCGACGCATAATGCACATACTTGTCCACAAAGGTTATTCTCAATTCGCAAAATGATATTTTGCCCATTCTTTTGGGTGACCCGCATAATAACCGTGCCTACAAGACAACTTAAACTTAATTATATTTTAGTAATAGATACTGTAGAAATTGCATGCATACATTATACATATGCATTCTGATCATTCAATATGGTGCAAGAAGCTATAGATTTCAATATATTTCCGATCTTGATATGATCTCTTGGATTTGAGATGAGGATGACTTTGAGATCTTTGGCCGATCGACTAATAGACTTTAAGTAGAGGAATGCACCATTGCTCTAGAGTTGAGTTTGGTGGAGGTATAGCTAGAAGGAGATGTAAATATCTCGTTTAAATTTAGTATATATATATATATATATATATATATATATATATATATATATATATATATATATATATATATATTGCTTTACTTCAGTATCATGTGTATAGACTTTCTCTAAGATTCCATTTAGGGATCATATTTATTTATTTGAGCTAATAAAAGTTATTTGCATCGATCTGTCAGGATATTTCATATATGACAAGAAGTTGGACACCTACTCGCTCACCCCTATCTCCAGAATGCTTGTATGTGACAACCCTATCAGCCTCGCCAGTCATGTTTGGGCCTCCTCGATACTAACATGGCCACTCCTTGGCACAATCTCAGCACATTTTGCCGTCTCGACCACAAGAAGGTACATTACTGAGGACAGTACTCAAGACACAATTGTTTATGTCAATATAAGGATACCAAAATCTGAAATAAACATGCCAATAAGAGAATCTTTAGGAGGGTCAAGATGTATACACTCCAACCCCCCCCCCACCCCCCCCCCCCCCCCCCCCCCCCCCCCCCCCCCCCCCCCCCCCCCCCCCCCCCCCCCCCCCCCCCCCCCCTCTTTTATATATATATATATATATATATATATATATATATATATATTCTTTATATATATATATATATATATATATATATATATATATATATATATATATATATATTGGTCATTGGATCGCGAAGGTCCCGTACGGTTCCCGTTCGGTCCGTTGGTGCACGGGGTAGAGCTTTGCCGGGACTCTGCCGGCATATCTTTTGATCTGTGTCATATATATAATCGAACGGGAACCGTACGGGACCTTCGCGATCCAATGACCAATATATATATATATATATATATATATATATATATATATATATATAGAGAGAGAGAGAGAGAGAGAGAGAGAGAGAGAGGGAGAATTGAACTTTTATCCTCTATGATACAAATAACAAGTTTAATTACCATCACCTCATGAACTCTTGATTATAGCATATAATTTTTTTCCAATTTGTCAAGCCAAATAAATTTATAAGATGGTGTGAGCAAAAAGATCAATCACCCTAGGAGAATCAAGAAGATAACACACATAATATTGGACTAATCAACCTTATACATGTTTAAAGATGTCCGTGTTCTACAAAACTCTAGAGTTTGATGTAGGGTGAGGATTACACAGTACTACATTCGTAGGTCGAATGTCCATTTTGAGTTGAGAACTGGAATATGTGTGTCACTGTCAAAACTGGAGTAATGGTAAGGTGGCAAGGACTTCAAAATTCATGCTAAATATGAGCTAAACAAGATCTATACTTCTAATTACTTGTGTTCTTGATTACGACCAGGGCTTCACTGTATATGAGATGGAATACGGCAAGTCACTGTGGAAATTAAGCGAGGAGAATTCGGAGTTCACCGTATTGTTCAATGAGACGATGGACGGGGATGGCAGAGTGACGATGAAGGCAATGTTAGAGGAATGTACAGAGAAGTTTGAGGGACTAAATACATTGGTGGATGTGGGAGGAGGGGATGGAACGTCCGCAATAGCGATCACAAAGGCATTTCCGCATATCAAGTGTATCGTCTACGATCTGCCTCATGTTGTTACTAACGTTCCTCAAGGTTCACCTGTGGAGGTTGTTGGTGGGAGTATGTTTGACCACATTCCTAAAGCTGATGTCGTGTTCATGAAGGTTAGTAGTGTATTTATGATGGGAAATAAAATGTATTTATGAAATAATCAATGTCCATTATATGTTTGCAGTTGGTCATGCACGACTGGGATGATGAAGATTGTGTAAAGGTATTGAAACAATGCAAGGAGGCAATTCCTTCGAGAGAGGATGGAGGAAAGGTGATAATCATTGAAATCGTTAGAGGTTTTAGCAATCTCGATCTAGAAAGGGAAACACATATCTTCTTTGACCTAGCGATGATGGTATACATGGGCGGAAAGGAGCGGGAAGAACATGAGTGGAAGAAGATTTTCACTGACGCGGGGTTCACAGACTATAAGATAACTCCTCTAGGTCTCCGAAGCCTGATTGAGGTCTTTCCTTAATAATTTGGCATTTTACCACTGGAAGATAGTTTTCTGCTGATGTTTGAAGTATCAAAACCTTAATATATTCCTAGTAATAAGCTCCATAGATTGGAATGTTATGCAACCACCTTTATGTTTAATCTTGAAAGTTTACTATTTTTTGTGAGGATCAACTTACTGTATCGGTATTTGTATATACGGATACATATATATATGTATCGGGAATGTATTTTCTTAACTTTTGTCATTTTTTTCTCTTGATCGAGGATTATGAATTTTTGCGAGTGGGTCCTTGGTCATTGATATCTTGCCATGATGTTGTGTCATGACCCACACCCAATGTAAGGGCACAAGTGCGAGACAACGTCCAGCCTACGCCACAACATCGGCTGTAGAACGATATCTAGGTATACTATACTAACTACAATATATATCATAACCTGTCAATATAACTCAACACCAAAAGGAGGACAAATCATGATAATATCCATACTCAATCACAATAACTATAAGGAAGATAAATTGTACGATAAAGATAATAACATGATATCAAATGTCCATGAGGAACCTAACCTAAAATAATACAAGTCCAAAGAAAGTATAAGAGTCAACTATCTCAAATACAAGTCTCAAATAATAACATGCCAAGAGTCATAAACTTGGAGACAAATCCAGTACTGAACATCTAGTCTAACTGAGTCGCTACTAGAGCCTTCTCAGCTGGACCTAAGCCCTCCTGAATCAGTGTCTCCTGGTCTACGCCTACTACATCCTATATGCCGTAGTAGGTAGGGCAATCGTCATCTGAATCGTCTGAAAAAAATATACAGTCAGGATTGGAGTGAAGCACAAACTTTAACATTAGTTCCAACTAAATAATAAATGCTATAAAACAGTAATAGTGAGTGTAATACCTGAGTGCATATATAACTGTACCATAACTAACTAGCATAACATGTAATAAGAACGAAATGACAGTAATAAAAAATATCGCAATGAACATGAAATAGATAGAAAAGAAACTGAACTACATGTATTTAGATCATCATTTACAACAGGTGTTCTATCAATAACAATGTCTACAATATTACAACTTAAATCGTACAGGTAACGTATGATTGGATATTCACAATAGTACGGCTTAATCCAGTAGGATTGGCTATCCATAATATCATAATATTATGGCTCAATCCAACATTATTGGCTATCCATGATATCACAATAGTACGACTCAATCATACGGGTAACGTATGATTGGCTATCTACAATAATACATGAGTACGGCTCAATCATACGAGTAACGTATGATTGGCTATCTATAATAGTACAAGAGTACGACTCAATCCAACAGGATTGACTATCTACAATGGCACAATAGTATGACTCAGTCATACGGGTAACGTATGATTGGCTATCCATAATAAATCAAGATGGTGTCAACAAATGAGCAGGGTGATCAAAATATACAATAAGATATGAAAGCAATATGTGTATCAAGACAGAAACCATATCAACTACCTTGTGTAACCTCTTGTCAGGAATCAAGTAGAACATCACTAAATACATGAATCATAACAAATATCAGATGATAGAAACTATCAGAGAATGTACTCGCCTGAAATCCGATGTGAAGTATCAATAGTATTTGATACGGTGCCTCAAAAACCTAAATATGGAATATCAATGTCAATTCATGTTTTAGAATCATAAACATGCTATACTATTTCAATACTAGGTCTCCAAGTTATTTCTAGTTCAAACTAGGTTATACCTAGCTTTTTAGGTCCATATCTTGCCCTACCAAGGTATTCTAACTAATACTAGGCCACACTAGGTCATACCCTATGTAACTACTCTATAGAGTATGCATATAGGCTCTCATATGCAATACCTTATCTATTTACCATATTACTTATACATTACCCTTCCATACCCCTAGCCTGTATCTCTGTACCTAGGCTTTATCTACTCATCTTACATTATCTTATCATTACCTTTTCTAACATCCCCTAGGTAATTCCAATTACCTTAGCTATTACCTAGGTACATGCCTCCTACTTATCTTCATTTACCTATGCACAATGCTACTTATCTAGACATTACCGATACACCCCTACTGGGCAACTTTAACCCTTCTCCTTACCTGCACATACTCTATACACATGTTGCTTAGATAAACCCCTAACTATACACTCCATGATACAATGTCCTCATATTACACACACACCCCTTATTAACTACCTACACATATTATTGCCTAGACACTATCTCTCTTTTATTGTTGCACACTTCTATATACTGCTGCTTCACCCCTTCATATTGTTGGCCCATTGGTTAATGATCACACTTTATTTTGATAATCAAGGTTAACTTAGGTCGATACGCAAAATACATATACTGCTACGAGTTTACAGGGTTTCAAAATCTGCATCCAAAATCTGCATCCTGCTGCTACAAAGTATAAACATCGCATCTTCATCAAGAACCAAATACAATGGAATCAAGATCAAGCTTTTTCATATTTTCTTCTGTATTTTTACTTTTATTGAGTCTAGAAAAAGGTTGATCAGTATCGGTATTGGCATAGATTTTTCTCAGTCCAGAAACAAAAATTAGCCTACCTATCCACATATACAAAATCCAAAAGTCCACACTTCTAAAAAGCCCAAAACCCATACAAATATGGCCCAACAGTTTTGACCTAACCTAGGCAGGACTCGGACAGAAATCGAGCAGAGTTCAATCGAATTAGTTTTGATATTTGATTTGAATTCCCTCCAATTCTGCATCCAATGTTCGAATGCGAGATTTATGCATCCGAACTTTGCCAAACTCTGTCCGAATTTGGTCTACAAAAATATAATAAATAGAGAAGAACTTTCTATTTCCAAATCACTCATTCACTCATTCCTTCTCTGCTCTATTCATTCCTAAGTATTTTCTATGAGCTACACTTTCAAATCAAGCCTATACCACTCTTAGCTAAATCCAGTACAATTTTGTTCAATTTTGAAGAGTTGTATCGGGGGCTACATTCAGAAATGTTTTAATTTTCAAAATTGTCCTCTGGAGTCGATCGTGCGGTCGTTGCCAAGCGCGGTGTTGTAAGGGACAACAATATCTCAATTAGCTTATGACATAGTAGATTAATATCGGACAAGAGTACTCAAGACTGGACTAGTCCTCAGAGGAAAACCAGTATATATCGTCGTGTCACTGAGTTTGATCTTCTTAACTCTTACTTTACTGCAATTTGTTTATTGTTATTTACCTGCCATAGTATAAGTTCTGAATATTTTTAATTGGTGATATTTTTTGCTGCACACGCACATACTATATTCACTCCCCTCTAGAGGTGCTCAATGGTTCTATAATTGGTATCAGAGCAGGTTATATATATACATAACCATCTAGAGAGTATATATCTATGGCAACCATTAAATCTATATTCAACGGTGAAGAGCAATACACAAATAGACTCCCACTATTTGATGGAACAAATTATACCTACTGGAAAATACTAATGAGTTTCTTTCTAAAGTCACTGGACTTCGATCTTTGGTCGATATTAATAGATGGTTACAAGAAACTACCTAGAATAGTGATTGATGGTGATTAGTAGACAAGCCACATGACAAATACAGGGAACATAAAAAGACACAGGCTAGTCTAGATGCATGAGCCATCAATGCACTATTCTGTACAATTGACAAAATCGAGTTTAATCGTGTATCAACATGTACGACATCTAATAAAATATCACGACCCGTACCCTAGAGTAAGGGCACGAGAAGTGGGTACGTCCAGCCTATGCCGCAGTGTCGACGGTAGAACGCTGTTCTAGGTCACAACATCTAACAATATAAAGCTTAAACAGTTTATACTCCCCGAAAGGGGGTGACATAGCAGAAAGTAACTCAATCACAACTAAGGCAGATGATAAGATTCCAGATAGATAGATAAATAAACTGCTGAAATGAAAGGAAAATCCCAAGTACATCAGAGAGTCTAAGTGTCTAAGATAAATACATAACCCCAGATCCCAAGTATCAATAAGTACAATCATCCATAGAATACTGTAAATGAAATCATCCTAGTCTAAGGGTGTGTCATCCACAGCTAATGGGACCTGCTGCTGGTCCAGGTCCAAGCACTCATCTAAGGTAGCACCGTAATAGGTATCCACACCAGCCTCCTCCTCGTCCTCTGTATTATTTTCAACAGGTCCAGTCAGGACAGGAGCGAGCATAATACATCTCAACAGTTCATAGCAGGTTAGAAAATATAGACATGCAGTAGAGTAAGATACAGGAAACTGAAAGAAGCGAAATATAAACAGAGGAAACTGTAATAGAAATATATATATATATATATATATATATATATATATATATATATATATTGTAAATAGAGAGCTAACTGTGGCTAGTGAGTCAGAGTACAATATAAACATGTGAACGGCATAGAAGATTCTGGGAACTATACTATGGAGTGATTCTGGGAACTACACTACTTGGATATTATTCACATGTTTACTTCTACTCCCCCGTACCCCCAATCAATACACAAGGATCCAGCCAGGTTATGTTATGATTCCATGCAAAGGCCCATAAGGGGTGATACAAGGATAGCCCATAAATGGGTGATTCTGGGAATGCCCATAAATGGGGTAATTCTGGAAAGACTCTGTGATCATGAGAGTACATGTCACAAGTGATCGAAGAATCGTGAAGCATAGTGATACACCATGTAAGTGAAACGCACAGAACATGTAGTATACAATGCTCCCTGAGGGAATAACATCTCAAGAATGGATCCATATAGTACTAATCAGTGTTACCAACGTGACAACATCAAGTAAAGTAATCTAAAGCAGGAAAATAATTCTAACAGGATATGAAATGATCAGAGAATGTACTCGCCTGGTATCTGAGTGTCCAACTGAAAAGTACTGTCCAAGGAGTGGTGTCTGGCTACTATTCAGAACAGCACAAGTCACAACAAGTCCAGAATGATAAAATGAAACACTACAATGCATTCTACATGAATCTAGGTCAAACTTGGTCAAAGTCAACTCTTGGTCAACTCTGGTCAACCCTAGAAGTCAAACTAGGTCAACTATGGTCAAACTAGGTCAAACAAGTCGACACTAGTCTAGCAAGTCTATTCTAGGTCTAATAAGGCTATACAAGCCCAATCTAGGCTCATTAGTCAAACAGACACACACAGGCCATAGGCTATATCATGCCTATAGGCCAACCCATAACACATACACCATGTCAAATTCTATATCTAAACAATACACTCTTGATATATTTATGTAATCTAAAACATAACACATATATGTGTATAATACATACATTTAGTAAACACACATACACATAATATAGGATACTATATATATATATATATATATATATATATATATATATATATATATATATATATATATATATATATATATATATATATATATATATATATATATATACATACCCTATACACCCATTTCAAGTATCTATATTAGATACCTATATATAATACACAAACTTATATTATATATATAGATTCACATATTAATGTATACATTACATTATACATCCAAATCCTTAGACACATACTTCTATATATAGTAGATAGGGATAGAAAACAGGGAGTGTGAAGAGTGAGTGAATGAAAGAGTGAACTGTGAGTGAGGGGGGGCTGTCCCTGTGTGACAGGAACTAGGGGGTGTGTGTGCATAACTGAATTTGTGTGTGTGTGTGATGGTGAGAGAACAATGTGTGTAGGAGTAAAGTGTGTTAATGAAATTACAAATGTGTGTGTGTGGCTATGTAGGACTTGACAGTGAAAAATGGGGAGGGAATTAACTCATCATATGACAGCAAAATACAAATGTAAAAATGCACCTACAATCTCAGGTTTTTAATGAAAACTTAGGAACCAATTGACAGTGTATACACAGGTTTCTATATCAAAACAACTCAGATATTTATATCAATTCTAGAAAGAAAAGAAAGGAAATCAATACATTAAACCCCCATGAATCTCAGGTATTTGTGAACTCAGATTTTTGAGTTCTAAACATTAGTGAACCCAGGAAATCAGTTTTCAGAACCATTAAAACAGTCCACCCCTTTCAACCCCATTTCGAATCCCACATTCAATGAAACCATTTTGAATTCATCATACAATTAGCCTAAGTATAAGTGAACAATATTAGGAGCTTAAATAGGCAATTAACTACAATTAGATTAATCAAAAGACTGCCAAAATTCAAATCCAAAAACTGGAAAAAAATCTGTAAATAACCCGTATCAGGAAAAATTGGGGAAATAGAAAATTATTCATTAAATTAAACTAAAATGACATACTAATGGTTGGTAAAGATTAACAACATTGTGTTCGTGTCCTAGAGTGTGCCTCGTGTCCACCATGACACGTCACGACGTGTCCAACACAAATAAGCTCGAAACAGTGCACTGAGACACAGCAATTTGGCACTGCGTCGTGTATAGGTGCACGCGTGTCGTGCACTCGACACAACGCGAACTGGGACACGTGCTCGTGTCAGTGGGTGCGCCTAGGGTAGACCTAGGTGTGTGTCACCCTGTATCGTGTCCTCGTGTTGCCGTGTCCGCTGTGTCGAGCCGTATCAGTGGCTAATTTACACTGTGCACAGATCAGTAAAAAATCAGTGCACGACTGATTTCTCTCCAACCCAACCACGAAACCCAATGACACTTTAGGGGCATGATGTCAGTGCATGCCCCTAGTGTCCACCAAGTTTCGTGTCCAACCAAGCCGTGTCGTGTCCTGTAGAAGCCCCGAGCAGCAGGGGATATACCCAGGCCGCGTGCGCGTATCCGACTACGTGTGCACGAGTGCCAAAATGACACGACACAGACTCGATTCAAGCTCAAAGCAAAAGAAACGTGTAAGCGACACAAAAATACAATTTTCCATTCAAATAGTTTTACAAAAATAGAACGAAATGTCCATTGAGACATTTCGTCAAACACCTAAGGCCATCACTGATACGTGTCCGATACGGACGCGTACATGACACAAATTTCTACAAATCCTATTCCTACAAGGTCAGGATACTTAGGGCTAGGCATCCATGCAATTAAAACCAAATTTAAATAGGTGGATTAGGATTTTACCTATGGTCTTTTCCAACGCAAAAACCCTTTGAATGAGGATTCCCAAAAGCCACCAAACTCCTTCAAATTCGTAAAAAACTGAGAATAACAAATTTCAACAGCAAGAAAACATCAATTAGAACCTATTGCAATTTTTTTGGATTAAAAAGGAGTTAAAATAGATTTTCTAGGGATTTTTGAAGTTGGGAAAATATCTCTTTCTAAACTTGCTCTTTTCTAATGAGGCTAGCCCTAAATGGAGGAGAATATTTATAGGGGGAGGGGTTTCCCAATTGATGTAGTGGCTGGACAAATAGTGTTAGGGTTAGGCATTAGTTAATGGGCTTTGGGCCTATATGGCTAGTTATTGATTTAATGATTAATCACAAGTCATGGCTTATGACTTAAATGATCTAACTTAAGTCAAATAACCATACCATGGGTCAACTCTAGTCTAATTACATAACCTAACCAAGTCCAAACTCAACCAGGGTTAGCTCCTAGGTTAGTCTACCATGGTCATTGCTAGTCAAAGTCAACCTAGTCAACTCTCATTCAAACAATTCCAAAATAAATTCTAAAAATTCCCATAAATTCAAATAAATTATAATAAATTCAAATAACCCCAAAAAATGACAAAAATACACTCAAACTAGAAATGTGGTAGTGATAAATCTACCCTCCTTAAAAGAATTTTGTCCTCAAAATTGAAAGGCGAAATGCAACTGATGAGAAGGATAGAAAGTATACCTCGCGGTCCAAAAAGATAAGGGTATCGCTCGCGCATCTCATCCTCCTGCTCCCTGGTAGACTCTCCTGGAGAATGATACCTCCATACGACGCGTACCAAGGGTATCACCGGGTTCCTCAGAACCTTCTTCCGTCGATCCAGAATCTCCACTGGCTGCTCTGGATACCTGAGAGAAGGCCCAACCTCAATCTCTGAATGAACGAGCACATGGCTAGGGTCAGCCACGTACCGTCTCAACTGTGATACATGGAATACGTTGTGGACTCCCATAAGTACAGGTGTCAAGTCTAGCCTGTATGCCACGTCACCGACTCTCCCGCTGATAAGAAAAGGGCCGATGAAGCGCGGGCTAAGATTTTCGCCTCCACCAAAACGTATCGTACCACGAGTCGGAGATATCCTCAAGAAAACCTGATCTCCGACCTAAACACAAGCAAGGTCTCAATTAATTATAATAAACAAACATGATCAAAGAAAACACAAACAATCAAACCTAAATCTAATCCTACTCTAATCTGTACTTCAAACTCTAAGGGCCTCCGGTGGCTATCAGCCCAGTACCGATGTCTGTCCTGCACCACGCAAAGTCTGTCCCTGATGAGCTTCACCTTCTCGGCTGCATCAACAACCATCTCTGGCACCAGTAAAGCTCGTTCACCAACATCATCCCAAGATAAGGGTGTACGACACCTACGCCCGTACAGAACCTCGAAAGGTGACATCTCAATGCTGGCCTGAAAACTGTTGTTGTAAGCAAACTCCACCAAAAGAAGATAATCCTCCCAGGAGCCTCCAAAGTCCAGGACGCACGTCCGCAGCATATCCTCAAGTGTCTGAATAGTCCTCTCTGGCTGTCCGTCCATCTGGGGGTGGTATGCGGTACTAAACTTGAGCTGAGTGGCCAAGCTAGTCTGCAGACTCCTCCAGAAATAGAAAGTAAAGCGACTATCCCGATCTGAGACGATGCTGACCGGAACTCCGTGAATCCTGACTATCTGTCGCATATACATCTCCGCAAGCCTCTCTGTAGACGTACCCACCTTGAATGGCAAAAAGTGGGCCGATTTGGTCAACTTGTCAACGATGACCCAAATCGCGTCTTTTCCTCCTGGTGTATGCGGCAATCCTGATACGAAGTCCATAGTGATATGCTCCCATTTCTACTCGAAAATGGACAACGGCTGCAATAATCTACCGGGCCTCTGCCTCTCTGCCTTGACCTGCTGACAGATCAAGCACATAGCTACAAAGCGAGCCACCTTCCGCTTCATCCCGGACCACCAAACATGCTCCCTCAGATCTCGGTACATTTTGTTGGCACCAGGTTGTATAGAGTACTGAGATCTGTGGGCCTCCTGCATAACCTGCTCCCTGAGCTCTCCGCTGGGCATACATAATCTGGAACCATGCCTCAAGGCACCATCATCTGTAAGAGAAAACTCGCCCTCCAGCAATCCTGCTCGAACTTGCTCTCGGAGACACCGCAGAGCAACGTCCTCAAACTGTGCCGACTTGATCCTCTCTACCAAGTCCGACTGAATCTGCATCCCCCATAACTGCATCTGTACCCCGGGCACGATCACCTCTATCCCAAGGCTCTCCAAGTCTGCAAGCAAATGCCGATCCATGGTCAAACACATGGCCGTCGGATACCTACTCAAGGCATCGGCAACCACGTTGGCCTTTCCTGGGTGATACTGAAGTAGGATGTCAAAGTCCTTCATCAACTCTAACCATCTACGCTGCCTCATGTTCAACTCCTTCTGAGTGAACACATACTTTAAGCTCTTGTGATCTGTAAAGATCTCCACCCTCTCCCTATACAGATAATGCTTCTACAACTTCAAAGCAAATATTACTGCTGCCAGCTCCAGGTCGTGGGTAGGGTAGTTCTTCTCATGGGGACATAATTGCCTAGAATCATAGGCAATCACCTTTCCATGCTGCTGCAAGACGCAACCCAGCTCCTTCCCAGAAGCGTCACTATAAATAGTGAAACCACCTGATCCTGGAGGCAATGTCAGAATCGGAGCTGTCGTAAGCCGCTTCTTCAACTCATGAAAAGCTGCCTGACACTCCTCTGACCAAACATACTCAGCATCCTTCCGGGTCAACCGAGTCAACGGCTCTGCAACCCGGAAGAAATCCTGCACAAATCTCCGATAATATCCTGCCAGCCCCAGAAAACTCCTGATCTCTGCAACTGAAGTCGGCGCTGCCCATGCCTCAACTGCTACAATCTTCTTGGGGTCAACTGAGATACCATCTCCAGTCACAACGTGCCCCAAGAAGTCCATCCGGTCCAAGAAAAACTCATACTTGGAGAGTTTTCCATAAAGCTGCTCCCTCCTGAGAGTCTTCAGCACTATCCGCAGCTGCTCCTCGTGCTCCTCCTCAGTCTTAGAATATATCAAGATGTCGTCAATGAACACCACCACAAACTGATCCAGATACTGGTGGAACACCTTGTTCATTAGGTTCATAAATACTGCTGGTGCATTGGTTAGCCCAAACGGCATAACCAAAAACTCAAACTGCCCGTACCGCGTACTGAAAGCGGTCTTGGGAATATCATCCCCCTTCACCTTCACCTGGTGATATCCCGACCTCAGATCAATCTTGGAAAATACCTGAGCTCTGCTCAACTGGTCAAAAAGATCATTGATCCGCGGCAGTGGGTATTTGTTCTTGATCGTGAGGTTGTTGTGTGCCCTATAGTCAATACACATCCGTACTGACCCATCCTTCTTTGGCACAAACAACACTGGTGCACCCTATGGCGACGAACTCGAGCGGATGAAGGCCTTGTCCTGCAGCTCATCCACTTGCTTCTTCAGCTCTATAAGCTCGCTGTTGTTCACCCGATAGACATGCTGAGAGATAGGTTCCGCTCCTGGAACTAAGTCTATCGAGAACTCTATGTCTCTGTCTGGTAGAAATCCTGGCAACTCTTCTGGGAAAACAACCATATACTCTGCTATCAAGGGGTGTGGAATCGCCTGCTCCTCAACCAAGACTCCGCAGAAAACTCCGCTGCTCTGCTCCGCATGACGTCTGGAGTACTCGAACTCTGGCTCCCTCGGCGCTTTGAAGAGAACTCTACCCCCTCTGCAATCAATGCTGGCGTGGTGCCTGCTCAACCAATCCATGCCGAGTACTATATCGTAGTTCGGCAATGGCATTACGAGCAGGCTCACCTCCAACTCATGGCCTCCCAAAATAACTCTCCGACCCTTACAAACATCACGTACGAGGATAATGCCACCCCCGGTCGTGATCTTGTAAGTCCTAGGCAATGATTCAGCTATGATATCATGTCTAATCGCAAAAGATACAGATATGAAACTATGCGAAGCATCGAAATCGAATAATACAAAAGCTGGACTGGAGTCGAGGAGAATCGAACCTGCAATCAGCTCTCCTATCACATCTGCGTCCTCAGCCGCCATGGCGAAAGCTTGCCCCGGCTGGCCTTGCCTGGCCTGCTGCTGGTGCTGAACAAATCTCTGCTGCTGGGTCGGCAGGGCTGGTCCCCTCTGCTGGCCTGCTGCTGCCCTGGCTCCTCCTCCCGGAGCTGCTCGTTTCGTGGTCAAGGTACACTCCCTCATCTGGTGATCTCCTGAGCCACATACCAGGCACTTGCCTAGCCTCTTCCTACACTCGTTCCACCCGTGCCCTGGCTTCTTGCAATAAGTACAGGTGGTGGCCTGCTGCCTCGGTGCCTGCTGCTGTACCCTCTGCTGCTGATGCTGCACTGGCTGGTGCCTCGGCTGCTGAAACTGCTGCGGCTGGAACCTTTACTACTGGTGGTGCTGCTGCTGAAAGTGCGGCCTCTTGGCCAGTCCTCCGCTACTGCTGCCTCCCTGGGAGTCTCGCCCCCTCTTGAGCCTAAGCTCAAGATCATTCTCTGCAGCTAGTGTGTCCACCAGGATCTCCTCAAATATAGCACTGCGGGCGTTCTTGGTGTAGGACTTGACCTCCTTTACCAAGCCCTTCCGGAACCTCCGGGCCTTCGTCGTCTCTGACAAGTCCTCCATAAATCTGTTCAGGCGGCAGAACTCTCCTGCGTACTCCTCTACGGACTGGCTCCCTGGACTAGGGCCTCGAACTGGGTCTCGAGGGCTCCCAGCACTGCGTCTAGAAAGAACTTCTCCTTGAACAGCTTCTTGAATGCTGCCCAAGTCTGTCCTGCTGTGCCAACCCTCGGGTCGGTCTGGTACCAGGTACGGGCCAGATCCTGCATCATACTGGCCGCTGCCTCTATCTGGAGCCTGTCGGGATCTTAGCCAATCTGAAAATCTCCTCCATATGCTCGATCCACTCATCGGCATACAAGATCTCCTCTGTCCCCCGGAAGTCTCTAGGGTGCATCTTCTGAAAATCTTGGATGCCCTTCTCCCGTGGCTGGTGCAGCTGCGGGGCTGCCGCTAGCTGAGCTACGACTCTCTCCACTGCGGTCACTGCCAGCTCAATGCCTCGAGTGAGCTCTGCCGTGTGCCTCTGCTGCTGGGTCTACTGACCCTCCATGTACTGCCGGAAGAAAGCCAACAGCTGAACGACGTCAACTGTCCCTGCAGGTGGCTGCTGCTGCTGGAGTACATCCGAAATCACCGTACTCTGCTGATGCCTCACAGCTGGTGGGGCTCCTCCAAAAGCTGCTGAAACGCCTACCCCAGTTGGCCTGACTGGGGCTACAGTACCAGAGGCTGGCTGCTGAGTGTGAGAGGTAGTAGACCTCTCCTCGCATCCTCCTGGCCCTGGCGATGCGATCGCGTCTCGCCCATCCTGGAGACACAGATCAAAAAGAAACAATTGCTGAGAATGAGTCGAAATATCAAAGGAGGACAGTTTAAATTCAAAGGAAGACAATAAGCAGCAAAATTTAGATATATGGAATCTGATAAAGAGTTTTTTCTAATGTGATTGAGTACTTTCAAATTTTTTTCCTAATTCTACTGCAGGTTGTAGTGATATTCTAGTTCGAATACCACTACACTTCTAATCTAGACCTGCATGGGCCACCACTAAAAATGTGCCATGACTCGTACCCTAGAGTAAGGGCACGAGAAGTGGGTACGTCCAGCCTACGCCGCAGTGTCGGCGGTAGAACGCTGTCCTAGGTCACAACATCTAACAATATAAAACTTAAACAGTTTATACTCCCCGAATGGGGGTGACATAGCAGAACGTAACTCAATCACAACTAAGACAGATGATAAGATAGCAGATAGATAGATAAATAAACTGCTGAAATGAAAGGAAAATCCCAAGTACATCAGAGAGTCTAAGTGTCTAAGATAAATACATAAACCCAGATCCCAAGTATCAATAAGTACAATCATCCATAGAATACTGTAAATGAAATCATCCTAGTCTAAGGGTGTATCATCCACAGCTAATGGGACCTGCTGCTGGTCCAGGTCCAGGCACTCATCTAAGATAGCACCGTAATAGGTATCCACACCAGCCTCCTCCTCGTCCTCTGTATTATTTTCAACAGGTCCAGTCAGGACAGGAGCGAGCACAATACATCTCAACAGTTCATAGCAGGTTAGAAAATATAGACATACAGTAGAGTAAGATACAGGAAACTGAAAGAAGCATGGAATGTAAACAGAGAAAACTGTAATAGAAATATATAAATACTGTAAATAGAGGGCTAACTGTGGCTAGTGAGTCAGAGTACAATATAAACATGTGAATGGCATAGGAGATTCTGGGAACTATACTATGGAGTGATTCTGGGAATTACACTACTTGGATATTATTCACATGTTTACTTCTACTCTCCCGTACCCCTAATCAATACACAAGGATCCAGCCAGGTTATGTTATGATTCCATGCAAAGTCCCACAAGGGGTGATACATGGATAGCCCATAAATGGGTGATTCTGGAAATGCCCATAAATGGGGTGATTCTGGGAAGACTCTGTGATCATGAGAGTACATGTCACAAGTGATCGAAGAATCATGAAGTATAGTGATACACCATGTAAGTGAAACGCACAGAACATGTAGTATACGATGCTCCCTGAGGGGATAACATCTCAAGAATGGATCCATATAGTACTAATCCGTGTTACCAACGTGACAACATCAAGTAAAGTAATCTAAAGCAGAAAAATAATTCACAGGATATGAAATGATCAGAGAATATACTCGCCTGGTATCTGAGGGTCCAACTGAAAAGTACTGTCCGAGGAGTGGTGTCTGGCTCCTATTCAGAACAGCACAAGTCACAACAAGTCCAGAATGATAAAATAAAGCACTATAATGTATTCTACATGAATCTAGGTCAAATTAGGCCAAAGTCAACTCTTGGTCAACTCTGGTCAACCCTAGAAGTCAAACTAGGTCAACTATGGTCAAACTAGGTCAAACAAGTCTACACTAGTCTAGCAAGTCTAATCTAGGTCTAATAAGGCTATACAAGCCCAATCTAGGCTCATTAGTCAAACAGACACACACAGGCCATAGGCTATATCATGCCTATAGGCCAACCCATAACACATACACCATGTCAAATTCTATGTCTAAACAATGCACTCTTGATATATTTATGTAATCTAAAACATAACACATATATATGTATAATACATACATTTAGTAAACACACATACACATAATATAGGATACTATTTTATATATATATATATATATATATATATATATATATATATATATATATATATATATATATATATATATATATATATACATACCCTATACACCCATTTCAAGTATCTATATTAGATACCTATATATAATACACAAACTTATATTATATATATAGATTCACATATTAATGTATACATTACATTATACATCCAAATCCTCAGACACATACATCTATATATAATAGAGAGGGATAGAAAATAGAGAGTGTGAAGAGGGAGTGAATGAAAGAGTGAACTGTGAGTGAGGGGGGGCTGTCCCTGTATGACAGGAACTAGGGTGTGTGTGTGCATAACTGGATTTGTGTGTGTGTGTGTGATGGTGAGAGAACAATGTGTGTAGGAGTAAAGTGTGTTAATGAAATTACAAATGTGTGTGTGTGGCTATGTAGGTCTTGACAGTAAAAAATGGGAAGGGAATTAACTCGTCATATGATAGCAAAATACACATGTAAAAATGCACCTACAATCTCAGGTTTTTACTGAAAACTTAGGAACCAATTGACAGTGTATACACAGGTTTCTATATCAAAACAACTCAGATTTCTATATCAATTCTAGAAATAAAATAAAGGAAATCAATACATTAAACCCTCATCAATCTCAGGTATTTATGGACTCAGATTTTTGAGATCTAAACATTAGTGAACCCAGGAAATCAGTTTTCAGAACCATTAAAATAGTCCACCCCTTTCAACCCCATTTCGAATCCCACATTCAATGAAACCATTTCGAATTCATCATACAGTTAGCCTAAGTATAAGTGAACAATATTAGGAGCTTAAACAGACAATTAACTACAATTAGATTAATCAAAAGACTGCCAAAATTCAAATCCAAAAACTGGAAAAAAAATCTGTAAATAACCCGTATCAGGAATAATTGGGGAAATGGAAAATTATTCATCAAATTAAACTAAAATGACATACTAATGGTTGGTAAAGATTAACAACATTGTGTTCATATCCTAGAGTGTGCCTCGTGTCCACCACGACACGTCACGATGTGTCCAACACAAATAAGCTCGAAACAGTGCACTAAGACACAACAATTTGGCACTGCGTCGTACATAGGTGCACGCATGTTGTGCACTCGACACGATGCAAACTGGGACACATGCTCGTGTCAGTGGGTTCGCCTAGGGTAGACCTAGGTGTGTGTCATCCTATATCGTGTCCTCGTATCGCCGTGTCCGCTGTGTCGAGTCGTATCAGTAGCTAATTTACACTGTGCACAGATCAGTAAAAAATCAGTGCACGACTGATTTCTCTCCAACCCGACCACAAAACCTAATGAAACTTTGGGGGCATGATGTCAGTGCATGCCCCCTAGTGTCCACCAAGTTTCGTGTCCAACCAAGCTGTGTCGTGTCCTGTAGAATCCCCGAGCAGCAGGGGATACACCCAGGCCGCACGTGCGTGTCCGAATACGTGTGCACGAGTGCCAAAATGACACGATACAGACCCGATTCAAGCTCAGAGCAAAAGAAACGTGTAAGCGATAAAAAAAATACATTTTTCCAATCAAATAGTTTTACAAAAATAGAACGAAATGTCCATTGAGACATTTTGTCAAACACCTAAGGCCATCACTGATACGTGTCCGATACAGACACGTACAGGACACAAATTTCTACAAATCCTATTTCTACAAGGTCAGAATACTTAGGGCTAGGCATCCATGCAATTAAAACCAAATTTAAATAGGTGGATTAGGATTTTACCTATGGTGTTCTCCAACACAAAAACCCTTTGAATGAGGATTCCCAAAAGCCACCAAACTCCTTCAAATTGGTAGAAAACTGAGAATAACAAATTCCAACAGTAAGAAAACATCAATTAGAACCTATTGCAAATTGTTTGGATTAAAAAGGAGTTAAAATGGATTTTCTAGGGATTTTTGAAGTTGGAAAAATACCTCTTTCTAAACTTGCTCTTTCCTAATGAGGCTAGCCCTAAATGGAGGAGAATATTTATAGGGGAAGGGGTTTCCCAATGGGTGTAGTGGCTGGACAAATAGTGTAAGGGTTAGGGTTAGGCATTAGTTAATGGGCTTTGGGCCTATATGGCTAGTTATTGATTTAATAATTAATCACAAGTCATGGCTTATGACTTAAATGATCTAACTTAAGTCAAATAACCATACCATGGGTCAACTCTAGTCTAACTAGGGTTGCATAACCTAACCAAGTCCAAACTCAACTAGGGTTAGCTCCTAGGTTAGTCTACCATGGTCATTGCTAGTCAAAGTCAACCTAGTCAACCCTCATTCAAACAATTCCAAAATAAATTCTAAAAATTCCCATAAATTCAAATAAATTATAATAAATTCAAATAATCCCAAAAATGACAAAAATACCCTCAAATTAGAAATGCGGTAGTGACATAAAATTTTGGAGACTTCTTGAGGTAACTCATAAAGGGACTTCCGAAGTGAAGGAATCCAAAATTAGTAGATTGACACAGGAATACGAATCTTTCAAGATGAAATCTGGTGAGTCAATCAAACAGATATTTTTACTTGTTTTTTTATATTACTAATTCTTTACAATCTCTTGGTAAGGATAACAATAATCATGAGAAGATCAGGAAGGTACTACAGACTCTAACAAAGAACTAAAACCTAAAGGTCACCGCGATCGTAGAAGGAAATGACCTCACAAGTGGACTTTAGAGACACTGATGGGCAAGCTCAAGACCCATGAGTTGGACTTGCAAGAATTTGAAGAGGCAACTCAAAAAAAAAATCAATTGCCTTCAATGCTTAAGCCAAAAGAGTCTCATATAATGATTTTGAAAAAAAAAAGAGTTTGATGGTGATGAATAGGACCTGCTAGTCAAAAACTTTAAAAAGTTATTAAAGTTTGAGAGATCAAACCGAAAGAAGAAGGACATCCATGAAAGAAACGAAGAAGAAACAATCTGCTTCGGGTGCAAGAAGTCAAGACATATAAAGAAGGATTATCTACTATCAAAGAAGAGCAATCCATGTGATCGATTAAGATCGAGCATAAAAGCTACAACCGATCGAAAGTATACTAACACCAGCATCTAGCATGAAACTGAAAGGAGGAGGACAGATCTAAAAGCAGTACAAATGTATCTTTGATGGCATTCAATATGGTATCTAAAAAACCTTTGTATGATGATTTTACTTTCGATGAATTAGAAAATACCCTTAGCGAATTACTTGAAGAGCACAGAAATATGTTGGACATGTACAACACTACAAGAAAAATAACATTTCTTGATGATTTTTTTCTTGACGTTCATGCTAAACCATCAAGGAAAGTCGTTATCTTGACAATTTTAGATAAACGTCAAAAAAAATAACCTTTTTGTGTTATGTATCAAAATTTGACCATAATACTTGACGGTTTTAGATGAACCGTCAAGAAAAATCATTTGATTTATCGACAGTTTTGTTATAACCGTGAAGTAATGCATGTATGAAAAAAATTGTCCCGTACATTGCCGTTGTAGCTGCCATTTTAGTAATTTTTTGAAAGTTATTTTTTTCGGATTTATGTTGACAGTTGCGTCCATCGAGCGTTGTTTTGCTAGGAAACACCAATTTTTGTTGGCGGTAAAATTCCCACAAAATTTTCTTCCAAAATTTCTAAAACTAAGGAGATCCAGCTCTCTCCTTCCCTCTTTATTTCTTCTTGCTTTTTTCCTCCTTGTTTGCTTTCTTTCCTTCCCTCATCCTCCTCCTCCACTCCATCCACACTAACGTCCTATTCTCCAGCCTCCATCCCCGGGTCCACCTACTCAACCGCCTCCTCTCCCTCTGCCGCCTTCCTCTTCAGCACCACATCTCCACTCCACTCCAACATCGTTGCCCGCACCATCCTCCCAATGACCCACTCCTAATCCAGCTGCTCCCTCTCGCTCGCCAACTATTAAACTAAAATCCTATTAAATACTAAAACCAGTCAGACCGGCACCAACTGCCTGATCCCTCAGCTCTGAAACCCTAGCTTATGTCGATCTGCCAAATCTGACTCTGAAACCGACGTAGATGCCGATGCCGAAACCCACCGGCGGCAGCAGACTCCGCATCGTTCTTAAGGTCACCGCCTCTGCGTTCGTCGCGGTGGCGACTGGCGCCGACGGGTGTGCTAGCTTTGGTAATAGTCTCTCCTCCTCTTCATCTTGTGGCGATGAATGTTTCTGTTTTTTGAGTTAGAATTTTGTTGTTGATTTGGGTGTTGGTGTTGCAGCTTATGATCTCGAGGAGCTAGAGAAGGTGGTCGACGGCCTGCGACCCATGGCGTATTTCTCGGTGGGTGATGAGGCTTCCAGTTTGAAGTGAGTTTTTTTCGATCGATATTTAATTTGCAATTTTGATAATAAATACTTGATTGTGGATGGGGAAAACTAAGTCATCGTCACTTCAGATATTTGGGCATTCATAATGGTGAGACTAGAAAAGACTCCTCCAGACCCAGCTCTGTCATCACTTCGAACCACATTCTTCTGCTCGTTTACTATAAGTGTTCACTAACTACATACTTTGCTCTTTTTTTCTAGTGTACGTTACAACAACTTTGTTTCGTGATGGAATTTATCAGAAGTCTACATTCACTTATGTATTCCTATCACTAGATTGGCAATTTTATCTTTTTTCGTAGATTTCAAACGACATTGTGTCCTAATTTATTATTACATGGCTGTATATGTATAACCAACTAGAATTTGCATTATATCCTAATTTATTATTATTGGCATTTCATATATTGATATACAAGTTGTTCTTGGTACTGCATGGAACCAACATCAATTAACTTTACTTAATTTGCAATGTACACACTCTAAAAGCTAGTTATACGTGTCTTCAATGTTAGGAGGCATTCCATTGCTTGATCTCTTAATTCTTCCTTTCTGTAATTGTGTGAGGAAGGATTAAGGATGAAACTAGCATCATTCTCATGCCCAACAACACATGGATTGTGTGCAATTTACATTCCCACAGAATTTGATCTAGCTTCTTTATTACAGTAAATTGATTTTGAGAGAATTTGTTATTGCATTAGATATGTCAAAACATGAAGTTCTTTTACTCGTCTCTAAGTGGTGCTTTTTGATTGGATAAGTTTGTACTATATCTTCAAGATCCTTAAATATTGGTACGGTATCTCAGTTTGTAGATGATAATGGAAAGTGCTATTTGGACATCAACAACTACTTCGAGATTCGAAAGGATTGGGCTCAAATTGAGCAAGCATAGTGACCCGACGCATTAGGGTGCACTTTCTATCCGGATATTAGTTGTGCTGCTACCCATCCATGATTTGATTTTGTAGTGACCCGCTCCGCCCTAGTGGAACGCCGATTCAAATGGCAAGTACAACGACTCGAACGAGCCGTCGACCCGAAGAGTTCGCAATCGACCTGAAGAAGAATCGATGCAAGGCTTACATTGGCCGTCAAGATGAATCCAGACTTAGACTTTCAAAGGCGCGCTCGGAGTATCGCTCGGCCGATGCGAACATCGCTAGGCCGATGCGAACATCGCTAAGGTGGATGGCTCCGATGAACCCGTCTTTGCTTAGCCTAGACACATAACAATACAGACACTATCACGAGAATCGCTAGGCGATAACCCCGCGCATGCTAATAAATGACTCAAGCACCTAGCTAAGGGAATAATCCCATCTTGTATGCTTGCATAGAATATGGAAAGGAACATGGAAAATACGAGAACTCTCGCACCGCGCTCCACACTCGTGCTAAGGCACAAGCTTGCGTTCAAAATGAAACAATGAATGGGTTACAACAATGAAATGAGAAGACTATCAATATAGTCGTTCCGAGTAGAGTATAGCAACATTTAAAGGCTATGGGACCGATGGGTCGCCAAGGCGACTCCCGCACAAGGAGTTGCGTAATGTATGAATGAAAGAGTAAACGAATAAGTGAATAAATGAATCAACGAAAGGATGAATACGAAATTGAATCAATGAACGAATGGACAAGTGAAAGAAAGAAATTAAGAAATGAATAAAAGATAAGAAGGAAAGGAATGATTAGCGATAGGTGTGACGGGCACGTGCAACGGGGCTCGCTACCCGCGCTGCACGGACGCCAACCTGGTCGATAACGCATTGTGGCTATGGGTTAGCCTATGACAAGTTAATACGAAATGGTCGTGGACAAACGGCACGAGCGAGGGGTGGCGAATGCTGTGACCGTAAAGAAAAGGGATTCCGCGGCATGATCAAAGGGGGGATATGCCGGCCTAGACGGAATCAAAAGGGGCTTACGGGCTGCCTGGGTGTGGACTTGGCCATCCAGGGGACGTAAGTGCAGCAGTATTTTCAAGAGACTAACGGGGTGTGTGTCAGCCCACACCCTACGTTGGTTGAGAAATACAACGGCTTGGATGTCCAAAATGGCTTGTGGTGCCAGCGACCGGTGCATATAGAGTTAAGTGGGCTTGCTGGTGGCAATCCACGTGCAAGCCCTTGCATTGAAATCAAAGTAGTCTAAAGTTAATTGAATGAAGTGCCTTATGAATATGCTTGAAATGTAACACACCAAATGATAATGAGAAATTCATACAAGTGAGTTAGATAACGTGCTTACGACGTGCTAGAACCCGAGGCAGGGACACGCACTTGACATTGAAAGTTCACTTGAATTACGTTAAGTTATTTCATATGAATTGTTGGCTAACTTGGTTTACATTGAACAGGGAAGGCCGGACGGTAAGTATGGGTAAGTCGTGCATGTATTTCCATGCGACACTTGAATTTGGCAACACGGGATAGGTTATGACATATGCCATGAAATTGATCCTAAGGCAAGATTAGAAAGACAATGAATGATAGAGATGCACAAAAGTAAATGATACGTGTTTGGTAATGATAGCATTGTGGGCGAGCTAGCCTCCCCACCAGTGCATAACAATGTACTGATAACCCCACAGTCTACTTGCAGGATGCAGGTATCGTCGACGGGTGCGGAGCTTCCATCGAACGTGCTAAGACGCGGAGCTATCTCTGGAGCCTTGGAGCGTTGCAAGGAGCCGAAGCACCCTATACAGGACATAATGTATCGGAACATCGCCATAAATCATTCCATGTTGTAAGCCACTTGGTACGCCTTTTATGTTTCAGAGAGAGAGAGCTTGAGCGATTTGTAATATCGGCCTAGCGCCGCTTGTAAACTTCTTGAATATCAATAAAGAGTTCGAATTCGCTTCCACTTGTGTTCATTTACTTTCCGCTGCAAATGGGGACACTCTGTGCGACTCTGTGGCCTAGCTCAAATCGGCCGTTTCTGGACATAGCCTTGCACGGACGCAACCTAGGTCCGTGCGGCATCACGCCTTAGCGAGGATGATCGCTCCTGCGGGAGCGAGGCATGACAGATTTATCTTCTACCGAGAAGTTTATGTAGTTTTTAATTAAGTTAGAGATACTAATATAAGATGATTGGCCTGGAATAGAATTCCTTTATATATATTTTTATTCTTTTTCTAATTTAGTTCTTTCAATATTTCTCATCAATTTCCTCATTAAGTATAAAATTTGGTGTATTATATTTGTGAATTAGAATGGAGAATTGTGATTCATTTCAGGTATCTGTCTTCCCTTAAATGCACTATCCTTTGCATTCAAAGGTCGTTTTAGTCCTGCCGACAAGTTGAGGTTAGTAAGCTCTCTACGAGGTAATGTTGTCAAATGAGAAACCTACTAATTCACTAAAATTTTACTTATACTAGTGGAGTTGCAAATGAGAACAAGAGGATTTCGAACAACCAGACGATAAAATGTACGTCTTATCTAGCCATGAGAATGACGTCAATTTGTGCAATTCAGGTTAGTTGGCTGCAATGAGGAAGCATTTCTTTCTATACAGTTGATCGTCTATGCTAGTCCAGGTGGTATTTTGGTTTAGTGGTTGTGCCGTGGCATCTTGGTCTTCTACTGTGGATGCTTTTAAGAAGGATAATATCCCAAAGTTTAAAACTCCTAGTTTGTTCTTAGTTTACGTTGAAAATTGATTACTTTTTTTCTCAGTTTTTGCTTAATAATTTTCTGAAAATGGAAACATTATAAATATAACAGTATAATGTGCATCTTCTCAGTGCATACTATTTTTCATTAGCTTTAGGATTTTTATGTTTCCCAGGTTCACCCATGACAACAATGTTACATGTTAGCATGATGGAAGTGCAATCATTTGGATTGCAAAATCTCGATGATCGCAAGTGAGCACAATTTATATTATTGCTGACTTTTACCATCCATTCTCTGTTATGAATATTTATTAGCATAGTTATTTTGGGTAACAAAGTTATGAATATCATAATTATTATAATGCGTCTAGTCTATTACTGTCGCAGCTGAGCTGACATCTTGTGAAAAATTGATGAAGATGGAATGGCTATTCAGGAGTTTGTTCAACATGGAGTGAAAGCTAAGACAGTAGTTTTAGTTTCTGAAGCAATGCATAATGAAGCTATCCATCGGGAAATACGGTAGTTAATGTCACCCCCCAGTTTTCAAGAACAGGAATATTTTGGTCATTTTCCACTTTAGAATAATTTTAGAATTATTATTTATTTATTTATGATATTATTTTGGGATTATTTGAGTCGGGTTCGAATTTCAACTCAATCCGACTTGTATCGGGGACCCGGGGTAGCTTTGACTCTAGTGGGACCCACTCATTAGTTAGGCACGGCCCACATGACAATATTTTAGTTAGTATGTTAGACTAATTATTCATGAATAGGTTTGGTTTGATTAGAGACTTAAAACTAGAATAATTTAGCCTCAACCTAAAACCTATTCCTAATTTAATTCAATAAGACTAGTGGGGGTGTTTTAGTCATTTGCAAATAGGACACCTATGCCACACTTGGCCGGCCAAGACTAGAGGGATAGGGATGAGCATCTCATTTGTATTTATCCCCAAATTTTCTCTCTCTTGTTCTTTCTCAAATTAGAGAGGAGCCTTCATTCATTTCTACCTCAAATCAACCCATTTCTTCATCAATACCCTTTCTTTTCTTCTCTATTTCAATCAAGAGGAGGAGCTAGCTAGATTTGGGAAGTTTTGGATCTTGTTCGTGTCCTTTTAGAGGTCTCTTCGTGTCGGTGTTATATCGGGAGTAGTTTTCTTGGTTTTGATCACTCGGAAAGTATAATCTCTCCTCTATTTCATTCATACATGCATTTAGGACCATTTTGAATCCATAGGAATGATCCCCATGGTCGTGTCTCCATTTGTGTCCATTTGGAGGTCATTAGGATGTGTCCTTGTATAGTTTTGTGTCCTAGTGGAAAACCCCCAATTTTGGACACACCAAGTGGTTGATATATTTTGTGAATGATTTATTTCCTATTTTAATCTCAGATTTTAGATTGCAAGAGTGTAGTTCTTCAATGTATCATATTGTATCTTATATATATATTTTTATTTGTTTTATGTATGTGTGTCTATATATATATGTGTGTGTGTGTGTGTGTGTGTGTGTGTGTGTGTGTGTCTCTCTCTCTCTCTCTCTCTCTCTCTCTCTCTCTCTCTATATATATATATATATATATATATATATATATATATATATATATATATATATATTTTAAAATATATATATATATATATATATATATATATATATATATATATATATATATATATATATATATATTTATGGTGTGTGTGGTTCATTTTGTTTTGGTGTAGGTGTGTGTGTGTGGAGTAAAGAGTGTTAGAGAGGGATTAGAGTGTTTGAGTGAGTTATAGAGAGGGATATGGAGTGATAGAGAGAGTGATATATGTAGGAACGAAATTGTAAAGCAGAATACTCTAGACGGAGGGTGAATAGAGTAGGCAGTGGAATATTGCTAATTAAAAACTTGTTAGCAGTTAGAACACAAATATAATAATAATCACAAGAAGTAAATGACAGAATTTAAAAGTGATCAGAAGGCAAACGCAAACACCGAGATTTATACTGGTTTTTCTCTGGTGAGGACTAGTCCAGTCGGAAGAACTCTAGCTTCCAGTTGAATCAACTATTGGAAAATCTCGCAAGGTTTCATACGAAGTCCTTGCAACTTCTACAGACGCGAGTTTTGATACGAAGAACTCGTCCAACTTCAATTGTGAAGAGTTGAATCTTCTATCAAGCCTCTGATTACAATCACTCTGAAACTTCTAGACCGTACCGCACTGGAAAATCGACTAGAGGATTGTAACTGGCTTGGGATTTGAAAATGAAAGCTTTTTAAGAACTCTTTGGAAGACTGTAAGCTTTAAGAAGAGAAGATTGAAAGTGAATTGGTGTATTGAAATGATCGAAATGCTTCTCTATTTATAGCTTTTCCAAAAACAGAACTCTGACAGAATTCAGACAGAATTCGGACAGAACTCTTTGTAACAACCCGTAACTGAAGGATGACCAAGTTCAAAAACCCAACGTTCACTAACGTTCCAAATGGCCAAACTCTGGCCGAACTCGGGCCGAGTTCTCCTGAGGTTCTGCCAGTTCATTGTTGGAGAAAATAAATTTTGACTTTTTGAACAATCCTTCAAAGGCTTTTTGTAAAAAGAATATTTTTCAAAAACATGGATAATTTATAAAAGAATATGATGGTTATGAAAAATGTTTTTGGATAGCCTATTTGCCAGTACGACTCAATGTACAATGTATTCCTAGACTCAATAAAAAGAAAAATTATATTGCTTAGCAGGAAGTACATTCTGAATGGCAAACGGCTACAGTCTTGAACATTGTTGATAACCATTGTTGAGCAGTGTCCAAAACGTCGTTGGTAAACATCTAAGTAGACTTGCATTTATATCGAGACAGAGTTTGATCAATTATTAAAATCAGGTTTGACCATGACCAATGGGCCAACAATCTCCCCCATTTTGATAATTAACAAACCTTGCCGATATAACATCTAAGCTTGGAATCAAATCAAAATAGTAAAGAAAGATTGTTCATATCCTGTATTTCACAAACATGTTAGATCCTTATTTCTCCCCCGTTGTCACTTAGCAAAATAATTGCAAAAGAAAAAGCTCCCCCGCAATCAATGCATAAGCAACAAACAGTGAAAAAACACATAAAAAATAAATAATCATGACAGATGGTAGAAACAATAAGAGAAATAGAATAACAACGCAGGCATGTATTTGTCTCAGGCAATTTGTAAAGAATGAAGCAATAAAAGATAAATAGTGCTACGATAAACTGAAACAAATAAAATGCTGATTAATAAACTAAGATGCCAAAACTGAGGCATAAACAAAAACAAGCATGTCCATGAATAAAAAAATACTGATAATAACTAAAAAAAAGAGTACTGATAAAATCTTAGAATGCCGGAGCATTTCCAAGTAAACATAAGACAAAAAGTAACAGTCTCAATAATCTAACATCTCAAAACTCATCATCATCAACATCATCATCATCAGCTGCAGCTCCAGCATATCCGGATGGACCAGCTCTAGAAGTACCAGTGCCAGAAGTGTGAGGAGTGGCGCCAGCGTAAAACTCACCGACATAGTCTCGAGAAGGGGAACGAGCAGTATGATACCAATCATATACGTTCCCTGGCTGGAACAGAGAGTGTACTGCCTCGTCGTCAATGCGGTAGCCAGAAACAGAAGGATCTCGAGGCAGAGAGCTAGCAGAATGTTCCGTCTGCGCAAACCTCAGATCGGCGAAGGAGTTGGCAATCGCATGGAACCGAGTCACATCACAGAACTCGTGTTCCCTAGAGGTCTCAACATAAAAAGACTGCAGATCTGATAAGTGCTGATGGATACCCTCAAATATCATAGGGTAAGAATGAGGAGGAACAGGTGCTGCGGGATCAGTGAGAGTAGGTGCAGGAGGAGTAGGTGCAGTAGGTGGAGGAACAGATGCAATGCAGCGACGAGAGAGTTTGAGAAACTTGGGATCGGGGTCGACAACACAAGTAGATAAATCAATGTCAAATCTCTGAAAAATTCGAGGAATGAGCATCGCATAAGATAGGTTGCGGTCTCTCCCGCGACATCTACCCATCATCTGAATAATAGTCTTAGGGGTAGAAAAAGGAATCCCCTTAAGAATATGATAAAGAGCAGAGAGCTCAAGTGCAGTGACATCATCTTTAAAAGTGGATTTTGGATGTAAAGTGGAATAGATGATGCGATGTAATTCGTAGTTAAACAAGTTCAAGTTATTAGCCTTGAACTTTTCAGGAAGAACGCGTGCGGGCGCACAAAGTTCATTCATGAAACTAACGAGTGTCGTGCCATCGGGTAAATCAAAATCAGTGATGTCATCTAGCGGGGCACCTTCGTTTGGAATACCAAGGATTTTCGCTAACGTGTCATCAGTGAATTCGATAGCAATTCCTCCGACACGTGTCCTCGCTGTAAAAGTATCTAACACGAAATTACAGTAGAATAATCTAATGACATTAGTAGCAATGGAGAATTATAAGGTGACAAAATATTGTAACCCTAATGCCTCAAAATAAGGACGGTGATCCGAAAAGACAGTCCACTTAATCGGTGATCCAGTGCAAATAGTACGTATGTTAAAATCAGCGTACCACAATAACGCTTGATCGAAAGTTTTAAAATAAAACTCATCCGACGCACCATTGTCCGATTGGACTGGAGAAAAGAGGCAATACGTATGCGGATCTGAAGATGATACCTCTTCACTGGCATTGGTCTTCTTCCTCTTGAAGGGATTGAACTTAGGCATTCCTTTCCAAAATTTTTACAAATCCTAAGTATTAAAAAGTGGTGGAAAGAAGGGATTATACCTTCCAAGAGTCGGATATGTTGTAGAGGATGACGATCTCCGCACGAATCCAAAGTTTTGATGAAAAACTCCACAAGGATTGTAAGAACAATGAGGGAGTAGAACTAGGATTTCGGAGGGGCGGAGCTGCTGTTATGAGGATGTGGGGAAGTATGAAGAAGAAGGAGGCCTCGGGTTGCTGCTGTTATATATAAACACCCAGCCGAACTCTGGCCGAATTCGGACCGAACTCGGGCCGAATTCGCCTAGGGTTGCCTGGCTATATATATATATATATATATATATATATATATATATATATATCAAATGAGACCACATTCTTTTTTATTAATTCGTTTCAAATGCTTAATTCAAAGTTTAGTAATTTTAAATCTCAAAATAATATAATTAATATTATTTTACAAATTAATATTTTTTACTCAGCATCTGTCTCAGATTAGCTGTAGGAGTACTTTTCCAGCTAACGGAGGTTCACTGGGGAACTCTTAAATACCGCTTCGCTTCGACCATAGTCGTGGTGACAGACAGATTCTTTTTAGGCTTGTCTCAAAAATAGTTTATGAGTATCGAATAAATAATTAATAAAAAAAAATTAATTAATATTATTGATATCTAAAATTCCTAAATCTCGACGTAAATAGTTGAAACGATCTTCCGCTAAAGGTTTTGTGAATATGTCAGCTAATTGATTCTGTGTGTCTATGTATACAAGGTCTATATCTCCATTTTGTTGATGATCTCTAAGAAAATGATGTCGAATCTCGATATGTTTAGTACGAGAATGACAAACTGGATTCTTAGTCAAATTAATAGAACTAGTATTATCACAGAAAATGAGTATATGTGTAAAATACAATCCATAGTCTTCTAAGGTTTGTTTCATCCACAAAATTTGTGCACAACTACGTCCTGCGACGATATACTCAGCCTCTGTTGTTGATAATGCAATAGAATTTTTCTTTTTACTAAACTAAGAGACTAGAGCTTTTCCTAGGAAATGACATGTGCCGCTGGTGCTTTTTCTATCTACTTTGCATCCGACAAAATCAGCATCGGAATAACCGGTTAGGTCAAACGACGTGATTTTAGGACACCATAAGCAGACGGAAGAAGTGCTTTTAAGGTATCGAAAGATACGCTTAACTGCACACAGATGTGATTCCTTAGGATTGGCTTGAAAACGAGCACATAAGTAAACACTAAACATAATGTCTGGTCGACTGGCAGTTAAATAGAGTAAGCTACCGATCATACCTCAATACTTACGTATGTCGACAGGTTTGCCTTGTTCATCAATATCAAGCTTGGTTGAAGTCGCCATTGGAGTGCTAAGTGGCTTTGCTGCTTCCATGTCGAACTTCTTTAGTAGATCTTTTGTGTACTTAGCTTAATTTATGAACGTCCCATTGTTGGTTTGTTTGATTTGCAGTCCGAGAAAGAACTTTAGCTCTCCCATCATGCTCATCTCAAACTCATTCTGCATACACTTTGAGAATTCTTGACAAAGAGATTCATTAGTAGATCCAAAGATAATATCATCTACATAGACTTGAATCAAAAGAATATTATTATTCAAAGACTTTATAAACAAAGTAGTGTCAACCTTTCCCTTTAAAAAACCGTTATCAAGTAGAAAAGAGCTTAGACGATCGTACCAAGCACGAGGGGCTTGTTTCAAACCGTATAAAGCTTTCTTCAACTTGAAAACATATTCAGGAAATTTGAAATCAGTAAAACCGGGTGGTTGAGCTACATAAACCTCTTTTTTTTTAAAACCATTTAAAAATGCACTTTTGACATCCATTTGAAATAATTTAAAATTATGAAAACATGCAAATGCACATAACATGCGGAATACCCATCGGGCTAGGAGTCGAGCCATATTACGAGTCACTAAACCATTCTCGTTCAGTTTATTTCGGAATACCCATCGGGTGCCAATGACCGGATGATCAATAGGCTTGGGAACAAGTTCCCAAACTTGATTTCGTTCAAATTGGTTTAATTCCTCTTGCATAGCATCTATCCAAAAATTATCACTACATGCTTCATCAATACTTTTGGGTTCAAACTGTGAGACAAAAGCAACACAAGAAGCTATATCTTTATTAGAGGAGCGAGTACTTACACCCTTGGTAATCTCACCAATTACCAAGTCCTTTGGATGATCAGCCGTGAACTTCAATCTTTTTGGCAGACTCCGAAGGTAGCTGGTTCCTGGATCTTCTCTAGGAGGATCAGCTGGTGCTTTGCTGGGTACATTAAGATCTTCGTCATTGTCATCGATTGTCGTTTGATTTAGTTCATCAAAGGTGACATTAATCGACTCTTCGATGATCATGGTTCTTTTGTTGAAGACTATGTATCCTTTAATTTTGCCCGTATAACCTAAAAATATACCTTCATCGGCCTTTTTGTCAAACTTTTTCCCAAATTATCTTTTGTATTAAGAATAAAACATTTACAACCAAATATTCTAAAATATGAAACTGATGGAATTCTATCAAACCATAGCTCAAATGGAGTCTTCTTCGATTTGGGTCAAATTAGAACTCTATTGAGAACAAAACAAGCTGTATTGACAGCTTCAGCCCAGAAATACTTGGGTAGACTAAACTGGTTTAATATTACTCTCGCCATTTCGGATAGAGCTCTGTTCTTACATTCCACAACTTTATTTTGTTGTGGAGTCCTAGGACAGGAGAATTCTACACAAAACCGTGTGTGTCACAAAATTGCTCAAACTCCGCATTCTCGAATTCGCCTCCATGATCGCTTCTAATACGAGTGATCATGTAACCTTTTTCATTCTGTACTTTCTTGCAAAAGGCGGCAAATTTCGGTAATGCATCATTTTTGCGTGTCAGAAAATATATCCACGTGTATCTAGAATAATCATCTATAATTACAAAAGCATATAGCTTACCTCCGAGGCTAACAACTCTGTTAGGACCAAATAAGTCCATATGTAGTAATTGTAGAGGTCTAGTAGTACATACAACGTTTACTGACTTGAAAGTGGATCGAGTAGCTTTGTTCTTTTTACATTGACTACATACCGAATCCTTCTTGAATGTAATGTCTGGTAAACCGCGTACTAGCTTCTTCGTGGATAATCTGAAAATAGTATCCATATTTGCATGACCGAGTTTCATATGCCATAGATGACTCTCATCGCTTTTAGCCATTAAACATCTACCTGAAATGTTAGTATCTTCCAACAAATAGAAAACATATATATTGTCTTCTCTAATACCTTCAAATATAGTACTACCAGTTGAACTATCAATAATAGTACATTTGTCTTTTACGAAGTTAATACCATAACCGTGATCAGCTAAATGGCTTATGCTGAGCAGATTATGTTTTAACTCAGTAACAAGACCAACATCTTTAATCACTGGATAGGGAGCTTTACCAATATCACCAATACCGATTGTCGAAGGAGACATATCCTTCTTTATTCCTCTTCGACAGTGTTGCGAATAATGAAGCGTCGCCGGTCATGTGCCGTGAGCAACCGCTGTCGAGGATCCATTTGCTCCTAGCATATGAAGGGTGTCCCACCTACAAAATAATTTACAGATGAAACTATTGGTACCCATTTCTTGTAGGGTCCTGACTGGTTAGTTTTCGGTATCCATGAATAAATATTTAGATCTACTAGATTTTTGATTCTACATGCAGAAGATATATGACCAATGAGGCCACAATAATGACATTTAGCATGTTGAGTGTTGAAAGCTGAGTGGTGTGCATGGTTGGTAGGTTTAGGTTTTCTAGTATAGAAGAAAGCATACCTATTATCCTGGTTGGGCATAACCTTTTTAGGCAAAGGTTTGATAGAGTTAGGTCTGATAGTGTTAGGTTTGGAAATGTTCTGATTTTTCTGTAAGTGACATGTGTTAGGGTAGGAAGCAGCAGTCTCAGGCTATTTTTCTAACCTAATTTCCAATCTTTTGGAAGTGTCATATAACTTAGTACAGTCAGAAGTGAGTGCTTCCATTCTGACTTGTGTACTTTGAAGACTTTTCTTCTCTGTAGAAAGTTCTCCTTTTAGTTGGTCAATAACCTTGTCTTTTTCTTCGGATGACTTGGTAGTCTCGTGTAATAAGAGCTTAATAGAAGAAAGCTCACCAGACTCACTAACATTATCCTTAACCTCAGCTAGTAGGTCGGTAAGTCTTCCTATTTCACCTTTGTACTCTTTGAGTACCTTCTTAGAGTTCTGATATTTTCTACGCAGTTTCCTGTAATCACTTAACAGTTCACTGAAGGCTTCTCCTAATTGCTCAAAGGTGAAGTCATCATATGTATCAACTATAGGTTCAGAGAGTACCCGATCGGATGCCATAAAGCATACATTTGCAGCATCTTTTGATTGTTCATCTTCTGAGTCGCTGGCTTCACTTTTATGCCATATGCTGGTGTTGGCATACTTCCGAGATGTTGATCTCTTCAGGTTCCCTTTCTCGTATCTGTTGCTCTTCTTGCTTGTTGATGAGTTTGTAGGACAGTCCTTCTTCATGTGTCCTTTCTTCTTGCAGCCATAGCAGACAACGTCATCTTGATACCAGCTGTTGTCGCCATTGTTCTCTTTTGTCTTCTTCTCATATCTCAAGAATCTTTTGAATTTTCTTGCAAGGAGTGCTTGATCTTCAGCATCAGATTCACTGTTGTCTGAATCATCTTCAGCAGATCTTCTGTGCTGAGCCTTGAAAGCGATCGTCTTCTGTCACGCCCCAGAACCAGAATACTGGAGAGCGGGAGAATGACTCAGCCAGCTACGTATTACGGGTAGATGAATACCGTATAATACGATCAATGTTGTCGAACCAGACGAGGGGGTGCATACTACATGAAAGTCTTACTATGGTCACTTCACATCTATTGTCTCAATCATTCAAACAAGAAGCAAAAATAGAGAACATGTAAGATAAAGCAGTAAGGCGTCCCAAACGCTTAGTCAAAATGTTCTTGAGATCTGGCTTTACAAAACATAGCCAGATGGTATAGTAACATATGCACAATTATTATCAGCTGCAGTCTGACTTAATTACAATTATGTAAAAGTAAGTGCAAGACAATCCGACTAACATGTCGGTGCCAAACGGCTAAGTATGAAGTAAATAACAAAACGAGCGGTGAAGTAAGGAACCCACTCGAGTCCTCCTGCGATCATTCCCCTAGTATTGACCATCTTGGAGGTGGAAGTAAGCTGAGTCATCGGAAACCGGCTCTAAATCTGGCCATGCAAAACCAGAGAGGTTAGACCTCTAATAGCAAGTACCACAAGGAAGCACGATATGAAGGATTAAACCAGTAAGTAAGAGAATATAATAATAGATCTCTGCTTTCCACTAGGATTCACATAACATCACGACACTTCGAACCAACCTCCCAACCAAACAAGGACAGAAGTTGGCCCGTCATGTCCTGACATTCTGATCATCTCAGTTAGGCAACAGAGTAGGTACAGTACACAAACAAATCAGCTTGAACGGCCAATCAACTCCTACGGCTTGCTATTATGAGTCCCAAGTTATCCTGGAATTATGCAAATAGGGATTCCTCAGTTCTTACTATGTACGAGCAAGGCTAGTCTATCCAGTCAATCAATTGCACCAATCATGAATTAGACGAGTCCCAGCGGGACGCCCGTCATCAATATACAATATACAATAATAATATAAGCAGATACTGCTCCCTGCCCGTGTGGCAGGTTTACAGTATCTGTGGGAACCAGCCGGCCTGTCGGGCACTACTAGTCCCAAGAGGGCCGCCATATAAGAACTCGGGGATCCATTCTCTCCATGCAATCATTATTTTATTTAACTTAATAGTCTCTACGTTGAGTGAAATCCCATGCCGTGGATCATGGTCATTCAAATGAGTACTTTCGTACGGGGTACGATATGTGCAACTCTACAACGATACCCGTGCGGCTAGGTTGTAGGTCTTACATAGCGTAATGCAACAATCAAATCTAACCACGGAGTAATCATGCCTTGACCATAAAGTACACATGCTGCTTGTAGAAAAATAAATAAATTGAAGCCTGCACATGCCTGTATGTCAATATTCGGGATCGGCTAATCGATTACAATAGTTCATTACATGAACGTGTCTCATTCATTTAATTCAATAAGACGACTAGCCAGTCTCTTAGTTCCAACTAGGAACGCATGATCAATTTTAGTCAAGATAACCATTATTATCAATGGTGACAAGGCATGAAAGTCAATGGGGTCGAGTCTATAACTCCTCATGGTTAAGTTCCAGTCTTACTGGGTATCCATAAACCAATCAAGACACAGGGCACGTTCTACATAACCATATATATTAAAAATATTAACATGCCAAGATTATCGAGTTCATAAAAAGGGCGTAAGGATATAATAGAAGAATTATCATGCCACCATTAAATGAATAAATTATAGAACAAATAAAAACACCTAGGTCAGGAAGTCACGCCAACAAGTCTATGCTAAGGCCAACAAGTCACGCCAACAAGTCTATGCTAAGGCCAACAAGTCACGCAAGAATCGTACGCGTAAAAAGGGTACGCCAAGTTTAGTAGGTAGGAGTGAGCGTATAAACAGCGTGAGCGTGAAAAGTGGTTCACGTTGGCACACACAGCTTGAGCGTGAAGGGTAATTCACGCACTCATAACATGAGCGTATGAGCGTGAAAAGCGTGATAAGAAATTCACGCACGCATATCGTGAGCGTGATAAGTAACTCACGCACGCACAGCGTGAGCGTGATAAGAAATCCACGCACGCACGCAAAGACGTGAGCGTAACTCAAATGTCACGCACGCACGTAAAGACGTGAGCGTGACTCAAAATTCATGCACGCACGTAAAGACGTAAGCGTGACTAAAAATTCACGCTAACACGTAAGAACGTGAGCGTGACTAAAAATTCACGCTAACACGTAAGAACGTGAGCGTGACTAAAAATTCACGCTGGTACGTAAGAACGGGAGCGTGACTAAATCTTCCGAACTCCAATCTTATGGAACCTTCATTCCAAGCCAGAATGAGGTTCCCATGGTTCAAAATGGTGTGGAATGAGAAGCTCTGCCACATGAACTATCTATTCCGAAAAGCATGCCAGGTTGGGAGATCAAAAACCCATGAACAGCCGAGAATACAACAACTTAGATCTAGAAGAAACAAGCCAAAGAAATCAAAAATGCTAAGTAGTAAACTCTCTTAGAATCACAAGAGGAAGACAAATGAACCATAAAAATGGGTGAAGGAGAAGCAAGATGTACTTGCCTTCTCCTAGTAGGTGGAGAGAGTGATGAGGAAGAAGAAGAAGTAATTGGTGAAGGAGAGTTATGAGGAGAGAGAAGGAGATGGGGGCTTTAAATGGAAGGGGTGGTGGTAGGTGGGGGTTTATTGGGTCGGGTTTAATCGGATCCATCCAAGGCCAACCCGAAAGCAAAGCAGAGAGGTTAAAAGCAGAAAATAAAATGCAAAAATAAAATACAGGAATAAAATTGCAGGAAATAAAATGCAGATAATTAATTAACATAAAATTAAAGGAATTTAAATACAGGATGATACATGATAAATATTAAATAAATATATATGAGTTGTACATGTATAAAAATACGTATTCTGGGAACGAGGAGTGACATCTCTACCCACCAAAGAAAAATTCCGTCCTCGGAATTTCAAATCCAAGCAGGTAGAAATATCGGAGCTAAACTAATACAAGCAATTCTAGTGAGCAAGCAATCATTTTTACCTTATCAAAAGCAAGTACTATATATGTAAATTCATCATTCTACGATATCAAGTAGCTCTACCCATAAGGTGATAAGCATGAAGAATCAGGTCAATCAAGGTATACAGAAAGAGATATACCTTGTGAGTCAAATAGGTGTGGATACCGTGGTCGGATATCATCCTCACGTTCCCACGTTGACTCTCCCAAGGAGTGATGACCCCAAGCAACACGGACAAGACTAATTGTTCAGTTCTTGAGTACCTTCTCTCTTCGGTCCAAAATGGACACAGGCTGTTCCTCGTAAGACAGGTTGGTACCAACAACCAGTTCAGAATGATCGAGGATATGACTTGGGTCCGATACATATCTACGTAATTGAGATACATGAAACACGTCATGCACCTCTCGTAACGAAGGTGGGAGAGATAAACGATAAGCAACATCGCCTATCCGATCAAGGATAAAAAATGGGCCCACGTACCGCGGACTCAATTTCCCGCGAACGCCAAATCTAATGACCCCACGAGTAGGTAAGATCCGCAAGAATACGTGGTCCCCAATAGAGAACTCTAACGGCCTACGATGCTGGTCTGCCCAATGACGATGCCGGTCCTGCACAACTCGAAGTCGCTCTCTAATTCCCTTAACCACTTCAACCGTCTGAACAATCATTTCTGGGCCTAACATCTTCCTCTCCCCGATATCATCCCATGCAAGCGGTGACCTGCACTTCTTACCATATAGTGCTTCAAATGGCGCCATCTGGATACTGGCTTGATAACTATTGTTGTATGAGAACTCGACTAAGTGCAGGTGACTCTCCCAAGACCCTCCAAAATTTAGAGTGCAAGCTCGCAACATGTCTTCTAAAGTCTGAATCGTTCTTTCTGATTGCCCATCCGTCTGCGGATGGTAAGCCGTGCTAAATCTTAACTTGGTACCCAGACTATGATGTAAGCTCTTCCAGAAATGTAATGTAAAACGGGTATCTCGATCCGACACAATACTGACAGGGACTCCATGCTGCCTGACTATCTGTTGCATATACAACTCTGCCAACTTTTCTGTAGATTGCCCTACTCTGAAAGGAAGAAAGTGTGCTACCTTCGTAAGTCGGTCCACTATTACCCAAATAGCGTCCTTACCACTTGGTGATCTCGGTAAACCGGTCATAAAGTCCATTGTAATATGCTCCCATTTCCATTCTGGAATAGGAAGCGGTTGCAATAACCCAGCTGGCCTCTGCTTTTCTGCCTTCACTTGCTGACATACCAAGCAACGGGAAACAAATCTAGCTATCTCCCTCTTTATCCTGTTCCACCAGAAATACTGCTTGATATCTTGGTACATCTTGGTCCCTCTAGGATGAATAAAATACTGAGAACTGTGAGCTTCTGCCATAACCTCCTGTCTGATATCTCCACTAGGCACACATAGATGTGATCCAAACCTAAGTGTACCATCTTCATGAATTCTCATCTCCTTCTTGTGTCCTGACTCACATTCTGCCCTAAGCTTCTGAATCCTTGGGTCCTGAGCCTGAGCTGCCTTGATTCTGTCTACCAAGTCGGATTGAACTTGCAGACTTGTTAGAACTCCTACATCACTAGGAAGTATGACTTCGATGCCCATCTCCTGAAGGTCTTCTAAGATATGCCTCTGTGTTGTCAACATAAATGCGTTGCCTCTCCTGCTAAGAGCGTCTGCCACTACATTAGCCTTGCCTGGGTGATATTGAAGCTCTACGTCATAATCCTTAATCAACTCCAACCATCTTTTCTGCCTCATGTTTAGTTCCTTCTGAGTAAAGATGTACTTCAGACTTTTATGGTCTGTGTACATGTCCACTCGGTCACCATATAAGTAATGCCTCCATAGCTTCAGAGCAAACACTACTGCCGCGAACTCCAAATCATGAGTTGGGTAATTCTTCTCGTGGTCCCGAAGGTACTTAGATGCATATGCTATCACCTTCCCATGTTGCATAAGGACACATCCAAGTCCTTTACCTGATGCATCACAATATACTGTAAAACCTCCGGGTCCAACTGGCAATGTAAGAATAGGTGCTGATATCAATTTCTGCTTCAAAGTCTCAAATGATGCCTGATATTCTGCCGACCAAACGAATGGTACATCCTTCCGGGTCAAGCGGGTCATGGGTGCTGAAAGCCTTGCAAAGTCTGACACAAACCTTCTGTAATATCCTGCCAATCCCAAGAAACTCCGCACATCTGCTACGGTCTTGGCTACTGGCCAACTTTCTACTGCTTCTATCTTCTTGGGATCTACTGCTACTCCAGCTCCTGATATGATGTGACCCAAAAATGAAATGTGATCCGACCAAAACTCACACTTGCTGAGCTTGGCATACAACTGGTTCTCTCTCAGAACCTGTAACACTTTCTTGAGGTGGTCTTCATGCTCCTCTTTACTAGCAGAGTATACGAGAATGTCGTCGAAAAATACCACGACAAACTGATCTAAGTATGGCATAAAGATGCGATTCATCAAATCCATGAATATTGCTGGAGCATTGGTCAAACCAAATGGCATTACTAAGAATTCATAATGCCCATACTTCGACCTGAATGCTGTCTTGGGAATATCTTCCTTCCGAACCCTCACCTGATGGTACCCTGAACGAAGAACTATCTTGCAGAAAACTCTAGCTTTGCTCAACTGATCAAATAAGTCGTCGATCCTGGGTAATGGGTACTTGTTCTTCACTGTTGTCGCGTTAAGCTTCCTGTAGTCAATGCACAATCTGGATGACCCATCCTTCTTTCCCACAAGTACCACTGGTGCTGCCCATGGTGACACGCTAGCTTGGATGAACTTCTTCTCCTTCAGTTCCTCTATGTGCTGATATACCTTGGCCTGCTCTGAATCCGCCATTCTGTAAACTCGATCTGATATCGGTTTAGTTCCTGGTGCCAATTCTATACTGAACTCAATATCCCTAACCGGTGGAAGACCTGGAAGTTCTTCAGGAAATACGTCTAGAAACTCTTCAACTACCTTCGGAATCTGAACTTCTTCCATTGCCGTTATTACTCCCTGCTCTTGTTGAGTTGCCCCTGATCTGACTAAGGTGAACTGCTTCATGCCGGGAATATCAAAAGATACACTCCCTCTACGACAATCTATTGTCGCATGACTGTCTTTCAGCCAGTCCATGCCTAAAATAACGTCAAAATTTTCGACAGGAAATTCTATCGACCGTGCGGGTAAAGAATGCCCGCAAACTACAACGCTACATGCTAAAATAACTCTACTAACTCCTACGAGCCCATTACCAGTAAGTATATTCAACCTCCCTGGCAATGCCTCGAACTCCATTCCTAGTCGTGTCGCAAATTGTGCAGATATAAATGAATGAGATGCTCCCGAATCAAACAATGCTACTGCGGGATATGAGGCAACGAGAATGTTACCTGCCACAACATCTTTCCATGCCAATGCCTCCTTCAAGGGTAGAGTCAATGCTTGCCCTCGACCTCCTTGCTGGTTTCCATGCTGCGGCCTAGCCTGATGCTGTTGCTGGCCCCTTCCTTGATGATGCTGGGTGGTCTATACTGGTGTTGCTGCATCGGCGGCCCCTGCTGCGGAAACATCTGAGCCTGCGGCATTAACGGACGCTGTGCCAACGGCCTTACTGCCACCGCTGGTCCTCGATACTGGCCTGCCCCTGGTGCTGGCAGAGCAGGAAACTGTTGCCCTGGTCCTCCTGACCTCGAATTCATGGGACATGTGGTAACCCGATGGTCTGGATTTCCACATATCAGACACAGTCCATTCAATGTTCGACACGCATCTCTAGTGTGCCCCATCTTCCCATAATAAGTGCAGCCCGTCGGGGGTTGCTGGTTCTTCCTCTGTTGCTGTTGCTGCTGCCTGGGTGGTGGTGCTGGTCCTCGTATCGCCACATCGTGGATACGAATGCCAGTGGATGGTGCTGCTGTTCGGGGAGCTGCTCCCCCTCCTCCTTCAATCTGACTGTGGGATCTCTTCTGACTCCCAGTCCTTGTCGCAAGCCTCTGAATGGTGATCTCATGCCTTCGAGTTGCCGTCAATACTTCGTCAAAAGTTTGGTAATTGTGCCCCTCTATCAATTGCAAGAGTTCAAGATGAAATCCTTGCTGAAACCTCATGGCCCTCTGGCTCTCTGTTGCTACCACTCTGGGGCGAATCTACTCAATCTGCAGAACTCTGCTGCATAAGCATCTACAGTCTTGCCGGCCTGCCTGAGGTTGATAAACTTCTGTTGTAGCTCAAAGCGTGCCACAACTCCATAGTACTTGGTCTTGAATCTTGCAGTGAAATTGTCCCAAGCCACAGGACGTCTGATGCCCACTTTCTCTGATTCCCACCAATCACGTGCGAGATCCTGAAGTAACAACTTCACTAGATCCACACGTTCTTCTGCCGGTACCTTAGCTGCTGTCAGAATAGCCTCAATATCCTTAAGCCATGCATCTGCTGATATGGCATCCTTCGTGCCCTCGAAACGGCGGGGGTTGTACTTGCAAAACCTGGCTGATGCTCCTGAATCAGTCCTCATTCCTTTTTCCAAAGCCGTCTGTAATCCTTGGTTGAGCAACACATTCTGCTCTTGTAGTTGAGTGTGCATGCGCTGCTGGGCCAACATCTGATGTTGCTGAGTAGCCATCTTCCTCTCATGATCTCCAGAAGGGCTGGTGTGTCCACTTGGGTAGGTGGAACTATGGGTGGTATTGGAACTTCCGGATACTGCGGTTCAGCTGCTGGTTCTACTATCACTTCTTCTTGGATAGTCTCCTGAGGTGAGACTGGCCCTTGTTGCTGACCAACCTGGTCATGTTGTCCATGTTGCCCTTGTTGTTGTCCAGCTCTGACCGATACGGACGAAGTGCCCCTAAGAAAAGGGACAAGAGAACAATCAAACAACCGGACATGAAGGATCAATGAAGTCAAAGGATACCAGAATGTCAAGCAAGGGTTGAGAATAACGAATCATGAGATCAAGGGGGGACACGTATGATTGAGACATCCTATAAATTAAAACATCCCACAAGTCTGAAATCAGACCTGCATGGGCCACCACTAAAACCTTGTCACGCCCCAGAACCAGAATACTGGAGAGCGGGAGAATGACTCAGCCAGCTACGTATTACGGGTAGATGAATACCGTATAATACGATCAATGCTGTCTAACCAGACGAGGGGGTGCATACTACATGAAAGTCTTACTATGGCCACTTCACATATATTGTCTCAATCATTCAAACAAGAAGCAAAAATAGAGAACATGTAAGATAAAGCAGTAAGGCGTCCCAAACGCTTAGTCAAAATGTTCTTGAGATCTGGCTTTACAAAACATAGCCAGATGGTATAGTAGCATATACACAATTGTTATCAGCTGCAGTCTGACTTAATTACAATTATGTAAAAGTAAGTACAAGACAATCCGACTAACATGTCGGTGCCAAACGGCTAAGTATGAAGTAAATAACAAAACGAGCGGTGAAGTAAGGAACCCACTCGAGTCCTCCTGCGATCATTCCCCTAGTATTGACCATCTTGGAGGTGGAAGTAAGCTGAGTCCTCGGGAACCGACTCTAAATCTGGCCATGCAAAACCAGAGAGGTTAGACCTCTAATAGCAAGTACCACAAGGAAGCACGATATGAAGGATTAAACCAGTAAGTAAGAGAATATAATAATAGATCTCTGCTTTCCACTAGGATTCACATAACATTACGACACTTCGAACCAACCTCCCAACCAAACAAGGACAAAAGTTGGCCCGTCATGTCCTGACATTCTGATCATCTCAGTTAGGCAACAGAGTAGGTACAGTACACAAACAAATCATCTTGAACGGCCGATCAACTCCTACGGCTTGCTATTGTGAGTCCCAAGTTATCCTAGAATTATGCAAATAGGGATTCCTCAGCTCTTACTATGTGCGAGCAAGGCTAGTCTATCCAGTCAATCAATTGCGCCAATCATGAATTAGACGAGTCCCAGCGGGACGCCCGTCATCAATATACAATATACAATAATAATATAAGCAGATACCGCTCCCTGCCCATGTGGCAGGTTTACAGTATCTGTGGGAACCAGTCGGCCTGTCGGGCACAACTAGTCCCAAGAGGGCTGCCATGTAAGAACTCGGGGATCCATTCTCTCCATGCAATCATTATTTTATTTAACTTAATAGTCTCTATGTTGAGTGAAATCCCATGCCGTGGATCATGGTCATTCAAATGAGTACTTTCGTACGGGGTACGATATGCGCAACTCTACAACGATACCCGTGCGGCTAGGTTGTAGGTCTTACATAGCGTAATGCAACAATCAAATCTAACCACGGAGTAATCATGCCTTGACCATAAAGTACACATGCTGCTTGTAGAAAAATAAATAAATTGAAGCCTGCACATGCCTGTATGTCAATATTCGGGATCGGCTAATCGATTACAATAGTTCATTACATGAACGTGTCTCATTCATTTAATTCAATAAGACGACTAGCCAGTCTCTTAGTTCCAACTAGGAACGCATGATCAATTTTAGTCAAGATAACCATTATTATCAATGGTGACAAGGCATGAAAGTCAATGGGGTCGAGTCTATAACTCCTCATGGTTAAGTTTCAGTCTTACTGGGTATCCATAAACCAATCAAGACACAGGGCACGTTCTACATAACCATATATATTAAAAATATTAACATGCCAAGATTATCGAGTTCATAAAAAGGGCGTAAGGATATAATAGAAGAATTATCATGCCACCATTAAATGAATAAATTATAGAACAAATAGAAACACCTAGGTCAGGAAGTCACGCCAACAAGTCTATGCTAAGGCCAACAAGTCACGCCAACAAGTCTATGCTAAGGCCAACAAGTCACGCCAACAAGTCTATGCTAAGGCCAACAAGTCACGCAAGAATCGTACGCGTAAAAAGGGTACGCCAAGTTTAGTAGGTAGGAGTGAGCGTATAAACAGCGTGAGCGTGAAAAGTGGTTCACGTTGGCACGCACAGCGTGAGCGTGAAGGGTAATTCACGCACTCATAACGTGAGCGTATGAGCGTGAAAAGCGTGATAAGAAATTCACGCACGCACAGCGTGAGCGTGATAAGTAACTCACGCACGCACAGCGTGAGCGTGATAAGAAATCCACGCACGCACGCAAAGACGTGAGCGTAACTCAAATGTCACGCACGCACGTAAAGACGTGAGCGTGACTCAAAATTCACGCACGCACGTAAAGACGTAAGCGTGACTAAAAATTCACGCTAACACGTAAGAACGTGAGCGTGACTAAAAATTCACGCTAACACGTAAGAACGTGAGCGTGACTAAAAATTCACGCTGGCACGTAAGAACGTGAGCGTGACTAAATCTCCCGAACTCCAATCTTATGGAACCTTCGTTCCAAGCCAGAATGGGCTTCCCATGGTTCAGAATGGTGTGGAATGAGAAGCTCTGCCACATGAACTATCTATTCTAAAAAGCACGCTAGGTTGGGAGATCAAAAACCCATGAACAGACGAGAATACAACAACTTAGATCTAGAAGAAACAAGCCAAAGAAATCAAAAATGCTAAGTAGTAAACTCTCTTAGAATCACAAGAGGAAGACAAATGAACCATAAAAATGGGTGAAGGAGAAGCAAGATGTACTTGCCTTCTCCTGGTAGGTGGAGAGAGTGATGAGGAAGAAGAAGAAGTAATTGGTGAAGGAGAGTTATGAGGAGAGAGAAGGAGATGGGGGCTTTAAATAGAAGGGGTGGTGGTAGGTGGGGGTTTATTGGGTCGGGTTTATTCGGATCCATCCAAGGCCAACCCGAAAGCAAAGCAGAGAGGTTAAAAGCAGAAAATAAAATGCAGAAATAAAATGTAGGAATAAAATTGCAGGAAATAAAATACAGATAATTAATTAACATGAAATTAAAGGAATTTAAATACAGGATGATACATGATAAATATTAAATAAATATATATGAGTTGTACATGTATAAAAATACGTATTCTGGAAACGGGGAGTGACATCTTCTCCTTTGGTACAGGCTCTTCAAAGTCTTGTAACTCTAGTTCATGAGTGAGTAGCTTACCCATGAGTACTTCAAGTGTCATAGTAGTGAGGTCGTTTCGTTCAATGATTGCAGTAGCCTTCAGAATCCTATTTTTTGTAAGTGTTCGCAGGAGTTTGCGAATCTTTTCATGGTAACTATAATCTTTGCCTAGGGAGGACAAAGGATTTACAATATCCAAGAATCTTTCGAACATCTGTGTAACTGTTTCGTTGGGCTTCATCTTGAACGCCTCATACTCTTGAGTAAGTCTGCTGACCTTTGATTCTTTGACTTGAGTTGTGCCCTCATGTGTGACTTCAAGAAGTTTCTATACTTCATTTACAGTTGTGCAGATAGATATCCTGTTAAATTTAGTTCTGTCTAAAGCATAAAATAAAGCGTTAATAGCACGTGCGTCAAGACTGGTCTTTTTCTTTTCTTTCTCTGTATATTTGTCATGGGGTTTTTCAGTTAAAACTCCATCAACATTTATACGAGGTGGCTTTTTATAGCCATCAATAACCACAGACCATAAATCAAAATCAAGAGATTTTAAAAAAAAACACATACGTGTTTTCCAATAGGTGTAGTTTGTGCCGTCAAACAGTGGAGGTCTGTTTGTGGCTTGGCCTTCACTTGTGAATTTCACAGTTGCCATGTGTAAAGCTGTGATCTATATAAAATTGAATATAACTGCTGTTTTACCTTGCTTTACCTGTATAATCCGCTCTGATACCAATTGTAGGAACGAAATCGTAAAGCAGAATACTCTAGGGGGTGAATAGAGTAGGCAGCGGAATATTGCTAATTAAAAACTTGTTAGCAGTTAGATCACAGATATAATAATAATCACAAGAAGTAAATGACAGAATTTAAAAGTGATCAGAAGGCAAACGCAAACACCGAGATTTATATTGGTTTTCTTCTGGTGAGGACTAGTCCAGTCGGAAGAACTCTAGCTTTCAGTTGAATCCACTATTGGAAAATTCTACAAGTTTTCATACGAAGTCCTTGCAACTTGTACAGACGCGAGCTTTGATACGAAGAACTCGTCCAACTTCAATTGTGAAAAGTTGAATCTTCTATCAAGCCTCTGATTACAATCACTCTGAAACTTCTAGACCGTACCGCAGTGGCAAATCGACTAGAGGATAGTAACTGGCTTGGGATTTGAAAATGAAAGCTTTTTAAGAACTCTTTGGAAGACTGTAAGCTTTAAGAAGAGAAGATTGAAAGTGAATTGGTGTATTGAAATGATCGAAATGCTTATCTATTTATAGCTTTTCCAAAGACAGAACTCTGACAGAATTCGGGCATAATTCGGACAGAACTCTTTGTAACAACCCGTAACTGAAGGATGACCAAGTTCAAAAACCCAACGTTCACTAACATTCCAAATGGTCGAACTCTGGCCGAACTCGGGCCGAGTTCTCCTAAAGTTCTGCCAGTTCATTTTTGGAGAAAATAAATTTTGGCTTTTTGAACAATCCTTCAAAGGCTTTTTGTAAAAAGAATATTTTTCAAAAACATGGATCATTTGTAAAAGAATATGATAGTTTTGAAAAACATTTTCGAATAGCCTATTTGCCAGTACGACTCGGTGTACAATATATTCCTAGACTCAATAAAAAGAAAAATTATATTGCCTAGCAGGAAGTACATTCTGAATGGCAAACGGCTACAGTCTTGAACATTATTGATAACCATTGTTGAGCAGTATCCAAAATATCGTAGGTAAACATCTGAGTAGACTTGCATTTATATCGAGACAGAGTTTGATCAATTATTAAAATCAGGTTTGACATGACCAATGGGCCAACAATATAGAGAGTAGCTATTAGAGAGTGAATGAAGTAAAGGATGGGGGAGAGTGAGCTGCCACCATTGGCAACGGCAGGTAGGAGCAGCTGCTCGAGAGAGCTGCTGTCCCTAAGACAGCAGCATATGGAAACTGCAGCAGTAGCAGTCCATAGCAACAGCTGTAGTAACATCTAAGGGGAGCAGCCCCTATTTCCATACATAATTCAGCCATCTATTAATCCCCTGTTATCCCATTCATTCATTCATCTATCTATCCACCCATTCAGTCATCAATAAATCCCCCATTCACCAATTCAGTTTCTCTCCATTCATATATGCATCCATTCATTAATCCTTTCATTCATAGAAGTACCTACATTCACCCATTCATTCATATATTCAGCCATACATTCATTCATTTATCCATCTATGCATCCATCCATCCACCCATATTCCCTACTCAAATCAGCCCCATAGCAGCCACCTAATCATCCATTCTTCCATTCATTCAGTCACTCATTCACTCCACATTCATATACCCATTCAGTCATCAATAAATCCCCATTCACCAATCATCCATTAAATTATCCATTCAAACCACCATTCATTATTCTTCCATTTCAGTCCCTTAAACCCTTATGTGTTTTTGTGTGTGTGTGTGTGTGTGTGTGTGTGTGTGTGTGTGTGTGTGTGTGTGTGTGAGAGAGAGAGTCTATGAGAGGTTTATCATGTTAGCAAGGTAAGGTAAATTAGTGTTGTGTTAGAGAGTGGGTTTTAGGTTAGATATGGTATTGAGTTAAGAGTAGATGAGGTTAAGGTATGGCTATAGATATTAGAGCTAGAGTTGAGTGGTATCATAGGATACCAATATGGTATCTTAGGGTATAGCTAAGGTATGCCTATAGCTAAGGTATATGATTTAGGGTTTAAGATATAAGTGAAATTGGGTTCCCTTGGTTGGTAGTGGTCAGAAATAGTGCTCTTGGACTAGTTTTGACCTCAGTTGACCGTTTTGACCAAAGGTCAACAAAAGTCAATCGAAAGTCAAACTTAGCCTAAAAGTGACTAGAACTGACCCAAAACAAAACCAGAGTTGACCAGTTGACTGAAAGTCAACAATTGCTCAATATTAGCCTAGTTTGACCTAGGGTTGACCTAGAGTTGACTAGGGTTGACCAGTTGACCAAAAGTTAATTGTAAGTCAACCTTTGACCCAGTTTAACCTAGTTTGACTTGGATTGACTTCCTGTGACCTAGTATGACCTAGTATGATCTAGTATGACCTAGTATGACCCAGTTTGACCTAGTTTGACCTAGTTTGACTTCGATTTGCATATCATGACTTAAATTAGTTTTCCTTTCATTATTAAATCCTGTTTGACTTATAGTATCTCATCTTTAGGTCTGCGATTACTCTGATCATCTGTTCACCTTATCAGCTAAGGACCACAGGCGAGTATATTCATTTATAGTTTTTATTGTCTTGATATCTGCTATATCCGATTCAGTTGTAGTGTCTTACTCGATTTCCAGACACGATAGTTCACGGACTAGTATATGTTGGATCATGACATGAGATGTTATTCCTAGATTTTTTTGGTATATTAGTACATTTTCTGTCTTGTTCCCTGTACTTGTATAGACACCGATTCTTAAGAGGACTTGCTACCCTCTTATGGAATCTCGTGTCATGATGTGTCATGTCCAGATCCATTATACTATTTGGGGATAGGGAATTATTAGAGGCTATGTGATCAAAGCTACCATGTCACTATATTCTTTTGCTTGCGCCACTCTCATCTCACGTAGGGTGTAGCGAGATCCTATTCCTTGTGCTTGTTATCCAGGTTGGCCTGCATGACCCTTTTAGAGATTTTCTTGTGATTGTCGGGCCAAGTGGATAGCCTGTCCTGTAACTTTTCCAAAGTCGATCACATAACGCTCTAATAATTCAAGGCACATTTTATATTTATTTTATCATATCTTATATTCTGCTCAGTTCTACATTCAGTACTTTTCTCACCATGCTATGATATTCATTTACTCACATATTCTACATGCCCTTATGCTATACCTTGATTGGAGGCTAAGTTCTGTTCGGGAGAAGGTTACAATCCCGGTCCTTGTTTGGTTTAAGGGTTGTAACTCAGCTTCCGAATGGTTTCCAAGTCATCCTATATCTTTGTCTTATATTTCATTATATTGTCTCTTATAGAATTTGTCAATTCATATGAAACTGTTGTTAGTATTTATACTTGCTCATTTTTCTGACAGGATACCATTGATATATTACAGATGATTTTGAGGCAGACTGCTTGACCTACTATGTGGTCGAGATAGATAGAGTAGTCCAGGACTGTGGCCTGATAGTTGAGCCACTAGACTTTGCACACCCAGAGTAGTATAGCTTTGTTAGGTTTGCCTGGACTGTGATCCAGCTAGTGTTATCAGACTGTAGTATTCTATATTATATTTTGTGACTCTGTGATGTTGTGTATATCTTTGGGCTTGTGTTGGATCTTGAACTTATTTCCTATTTTTATATCTATTATATTTCTTTTTCGTGCTATCTACCTTGTGATTGAGTTATGCCATATTGTATTCCTCCGTGCAGAGATGACAAGTACCTTTATACTGTTTAGTCGTAGTATTTACGGACGTCATATACATCATTCTACCACCGATTCTACAGCGTAGGTTGGACGTACCCACGTGGTCGTGCCCCTAATCAGGGTGCGGGTCGTTACACATTTTTGTGGTGGCCCATACAGGTCAGTTTTGCCGTTAGTACGATCTCGTAATGGTGCTCGACTTAGAGTACTAATTACGAGCCTGCGATTAGGACATAGAATCTCTGATATGATAGGAGTTACTCAATCACATTTTAGGAAATATCGGATCTTTTGATTACCATGACAACTCTTTTGTATTGAATTTAATCGTCCTTCTTTGATATTCTCTATCATGTGCCATATTGATTCCTTGTTTCAATCTATCCTCAGGATGACGATTACTCGCTCTCAGGCAGCAAGATCTAGTGTTGTTCCAGAGAGGCCCGATCCGGTAGGACCTCCACCTCCGGTTGACGGAGCAACAGTTGAGGGAGTTGCCACCATACTTCCTGCTCTTCAGGCGGGAGTAGCAGCGACGGTTCCAGGAGGTCTTCCACCTCCAGCTGCGGGACCATCCTTAGTCATTCCTGAGACTCTTCCACCGCCGCCTTCGCTACCGACTGATGCACAGCAGATGATTGCCCTTCTACAGCAGATGTTACAGATCCAGAGGGCCCAGGCCGAGGCACAGCAGCATCAGGCTGACGCATCTCACCGCTAGACAAAAGTATTACGGCAGAGTATGGAGAACTCCTACTAGCTCACGAAGGCAGCAGTTGAGAGGGTTGTACCGGGTACAGTTCAGGGTGCCCCAGTTCAGCAGCAGGGTCAGGGGAGGCCTGGCATATGCCTAGATTTTAGGAAGATGAAGCCGAGGGAGTTCAAGGGTGCCGAGGGTATCCTGTATGCAGATGACTGGTTGGAGGATGTCCAGCGGAGCCTGGAGTTAGCAGAGGTCTCAAAAAGGTTTTGGGTGACGTCTGTAGTGAGTCAGTTTTTTGATATCTCCTTGACTTGGTTTCGCACGGATCCTCGTACATCGGTAAGGGGTTTGACTTGGGAGAACTTCAGGCAGCTCTTTAAGGAAAAGTTCTACCCAGATGTGGCTTTGACAGCTCTCACGGACCAGTTTATCGGATTGGTGCAGGAGAACTCGTCGGTGGACGAGTATGCATCAGAGTTCTTTCTTCTCAGTCGATTTACACCAGATCTGATCCAGAATGAAGGATATAAGGCCCACAAGTTCCGGAGGGGTCTTATTCTTGCGGTTTGCACTCGTACCTCCAGGCGACGCGATGTGACCTTCGAGCAGATACTGATGGAGGTGCAGATAGCAGAGGAGGACTTCGGCCTCAAGCCGAAGAGGGGCAGCAATTTTCTTGGAGAGAGCTCTAGTGCGGGGCCGACGAAGAGCCCTCATTTCCAGCCGAGGCAGATTTAGCAGCAGCCTCAGTTACAGCTTCAACAGGCACCAACACGTGCCCAGCAGCAGCAGGGTCAGGGCCAGAGGCAGGCCATGCAGTACGCTTTCTGCAGGAAGCCGGGGCATAGTCGAGAGGCCTGTAGGAAGAGGTTGGGCGTATGTCTATACTATGGGGCGCCCGATCACCAGCTGAAGAATTGTCATTTTTGTGGAGTCCGAGGAGGCCAGGACAGAGTGCAGCAGGTGTAAAACCCCTAAATTTCTACTAATTTTTTATTAAATTTGGTACTGATTTAAAAATTTTGTATTGTACGTCGCGTAGTCGTATTGTACGTCGCGTACGAAATTTTATTTTTTGAAATTGCTCGACGTGTGCAAATATGTGCGAGCGTACATATTTTAGAAAAAAACTTTTTGTTCTATTTTTTTATAGTTTCAAATAATAGATATGATAATTAGTTTTGCTATCATTTCTAAGCTTTTTATTTTTACGTCATTTCTAAAAATTATTAATAATAAATAATATTTCTGTATACTAGAAAAGCATAATTATGTAAAGAATATTTGTGTATACATGTATTTCGTAATTATTTAATAGTTATTTATAAATAAATAATGTAATTTTTAAAATTATTATTATAGTATTTTTGGTAAACATATTTTGAAATTATTGTGGCAATTTAAATCTTAATTTGATTTTTAGATTTATTTAAATAGATTAAAATAATATATATAATTGAAATTTGATTTATTTGATTTGATTTTAAACTAAAAGAATTTAATTAGATTTAAACTGTATTTGTATTAGGATTTTATTAATTTTAAATTAAGTTGCAAATTATCTATTTTGGGTTTAAAATACTCATAATCATTATCCAACTGAAAATTTCCACATCCTATAAATAGGCAGGTACTCATCTATGAATTGCTACCATTTACAAATTCCTCCACAAATATTTCACCACCCACATCATTGCGTGCATCGTGTCCGTGTCTCCATCTTTTTACTATTTTTTCCTCCATTACAATTACATTATCACTTTCTTCGTGTCCACACACGGACACCTGTCATTATCCTTTCTCCGACACCAAGTCCTAAACCTAAGACCCAATTCCTAGTAAACCCTAATCCTATTTTGTCTGCCGACACCGCCATCGCCTACTCCAACCACCACCATTAAGCACCCCGCAGTCATCACCACCGGTGTCACCTTCTTCCTCACCATGCCTGCAGACCGCCAACGCCACCACAGTGGCGCGGCCACACGTCGCAGACTACCCCGACACCACCCTGTCCACCCAACCATCACCGCCTTGGCCTCCACCCTTGGAACACCCTTCGCCACCACGACGATGTCCCCATCACCACCAGCCATCCGACTCTTGTCCTCCCCAAATCTAACTCGACAATCATCACCACCAAACTTTACCGCAGCCCGGCCAAACCTCGGCCACCACGACTAACACCGCCATCACCACCGTCAATCACCAAACCCCAGAAATAAGTAAATAAATAAAACACACGCACACAGACCCTCACCTCGTCGTGGCCGAAGCCTCGACCACCGGTCGGATCCCGCAAGCCCGACCAGCCCGCCTCTATCTCCGTCAGCCCTCGGCTCCCCAGATCCGCCCCCGCGCCCTGCCGTCGACGTGCGGAGTCCCTGGCCGCACAACCACCGTACGAGCCATCCTGAACCATCGTCTCCCTCCACACGCACACGCATCCCCCGACCATTTCGACCCAATCTCGTCGCGAGCCCGCCGGTCATTAGCAGTCGTCGCCCAACCGAAACCCACCTCCAGTACCCTCCGAGAGCGCCGCCCGCCGCGTTTGACTCCATGCGAGCGAGCTCTGCCGCGGTATCCGCACCGCCAGGTCAGCCGAGTCGCGCCACTCCCCTCCTCCGGTGCAGCGCCCTACCATCCGCCGCCGCGCGTGCGTCGACCTCCGCAGCCGCCGAGCCGTGCGCTGCCCCACCGGTGTGCTGCTCCGTCCACCACCCTCATCTCCAATTCCCGAGCTTCCCCCGACGGCGCCACTCCTCGCCGCCCCGGCCTTCCACTCCACCGCCCGCTCTCTTCTCTCAGCTCTCCCTCTTTTGTTTTTTTCTCTTTCTTACTTTTTCGTCTTCTTTAAGAAGACTGTTGTGGTCATTTTTATTTGATTTTATTTTTTCTGTTAATTACAAATATTATCATTATTATTATCAAAATTATCATTATTATTATTATACCATTATTTCTGTTATTCCAATATTAGTATTATTATTATTATTATTATTATTATATTTAGTATTTTATAGTGAATATCTGTAATTTAAATATTTAGATATATTTTATTGAGATATATTTTTGACAACTGTCTATATGTAAGTATGTGTACTTTTCATCTGTTGTATATTAATTATTATACCGTATTTATTAATATAAGTATTACTGAAAATATTTTAGCTATTATTTTTAAGTGTTAATCTTATTCTTAAATAAATATACTAGTATTTTCTAGACAAAAATATTTTACTAGGCTTGCTCTATGTTATTTTTAAAACTGGATTTCGGATGCTAAATATGTATACTAAAAAGTATTGCCAAAAATAGGGTATCCGAAAAATATGATTTTCTAGAATATTTATCTAAAGTATTTTTATCAAACATCGTTTCTGTCAAAAACGAGAATTTCCAAACTTAGTATTTTTATCTAAAAATGATTTTTCTTGACTGTGAGTATTTTTCTTATACTTATTTTGACTTATGAAAACTAGTTTAGGAATTATAAATATTTTCTAAAACTCGTATATATATAATATTTATCCATTATTTCTTTAATTTTTCTCCTGTCCGTATCCAGTCCTATTATTTCTATTCCTTCGTCCATTTCGAGACTACCTTATGTCCACCCTAACTAATTTGACCCTTCAGGACCCAATGGAACTGTCCGTGCCACCACCCGAGGTCACCTTGTATAGATGTTACACCGAAGTCGCAGTTCGTGCCACATTGATCATCGCAGCACACCAGGAGTCCTACCAGGCAAGACACCTTGCCATTTGCGGTTTATTTATTTTAGCTCATATTTCATGCATTATTTTATTTTATGCAAAATAAACTGTGATACATGGCATAACCTGTTAGAACTTACTGTTCATTTATATTCTGCTATGTATTATTTTTCTTACACATTAAGCCTAGATTTAAGGGACCACCTTTGTGTATTGCATTCATAGCCTTGACACGTTGTACCACAAAGTTGTATGTCACATTTAGAAGACGAAAGTGCGTGATTGGCTGGCCACCAGTACGTACAAGCCGTACGATAGGAATAACCGCTAATAGAAATTGTATGATTAGTTTGACTTAGCGGTTATAGAGGTTTACTGTTGTGGATACAACAGAGTAGGCATTGGGCGGGGTGGACAATTTCTTAGCGTATGGGCTTCGATGCACTTTTCCTTGTGACTCGAATTCTCCGCTGGAGATACGGGGTTGTTGACCCATGATTACTGATGGCCACTGACAATTCTGTGGAACGTCATGCTCTTATTGATTGGACCTCTAGTGCCCCAAGGGGGGACTATGCCGATCCTGTTCAGCCAGGGTCCATGCGTGGAAAAGATTGTTCTTAACTACATTTCACGTAGAACGGTTAGGCACCTTTATCCGTTAGGTACGAATACTTTTGGTTTGGGTACATGTATCTGACCGTGGCCTGGAACAATAACTTGTCGCAGATTAGTTCGTCACATCTTGTCCTTGTTTGGTTGTAGGTGTGACTTACTACTTCGATGAGAAGGTATTGAACCTTGTTGGGGTCCGGATACCATATTGGATTATTAGCATGGAAAGATACATCACCGTGAATTAGTTTACCATCTCCTGTCCTTATTTGTCTGGGGGGATGGTACGCTCGTTCAATAGGTGCGTATTGGACCATGTTATAATTCAATTGACTTATTTATTTGAGCAATATTTATTCAGTTTATATGGCATGATATTATGTGTCTTGTTACGTCCCTCTGACCTGGTTATCTCTCCAGGTGTGTGCTATTGTCTTTCGCAGGTGTTCTAGCTTTAGCCGTGACCGTTGCTATTTCTTCGAGGATGATTGCGCTTGGATCGTCTTCGCTTCGCTCGCCATACTTATTTCATTTTCCATGTATTTTTCCTTATTTTGTTGGTAGTGGATTTGTCTCCGCCCAACATATTGTATCAAGACAAATTCATAGTTGATTATATAATATCTTTTATTCTTGTGGATGAGATTAGTTATTGTTCTACTGCATTTTATAGCTTACGTATATTTATTATACGGCTGGCATGTCTACGTTCCTAGTCCTATGTATTTTGAGACTGGGGCATTACATGTTTTTGTGGTGGCCCATGCAGGTCAAGATAAATTGTTTGGTTACTTTACCGTACCAAGCAAGCCTGCGTATAGGATTAGAAGTCTAGGATCTCATCCACATATTGACCTCTTTCCTCGATTCCATATTCAAACCACCATTCGACTCATCGATTGTATCTTGCTTGATTCCCTCTATCATAATTCCTATCTTCCCTTCGTGCTTGCTAGAGATTGACCCTATTAGTTAGATGTCCCAAACACCCTTAGCTTAATTCTTTAAGTTGGGTAGAATACCCCACGACCTGACACCCCCTTGACCATTAAGGGAATACCAATAGTATTATCTAGACCATAGAGACTAGAGGAATTTAACCCATTTGGTCAACCAACCCTTAGTCAAGACTTAGATCCTTATGGCACTTAGACTATTTATTTGGTTCTTATTTCATCTACCCTCGTGCATATTTTTTTTTACTATCTAAACTAATGATGCTAATGTAGCCTAGTTTTTACAAGCTTATTCTTTTATCGAGCTTATTCAAGATATATGTTAATTGGGTCACTCCCACTAACATATTGTCTAAACAGAACCGGCGCATGATGGTCTGATCAACCGAGTGCATTTTGGTTCGCTTTTATCTATCGTTCTACGTGGATGGGGACATAGCTAAACTTGCCCTCTAGAATCCCATCCACGACTGCCTTGACAATTTCTTTGAAATTATTCGATCGTTTTTGAATCACGTATTCATATTCGATAACGCCTCCTTCGAATTCTATATTGCTTTCGCCTTCACCTATTTTAGAAGGACGAAGGCGTTATACTAAAAATTCTTCTAGCCTTCCTAACGACTATGACCATTCTCACTCGATGTTGCTATATTTTCATCCTAAACTACTCGACCCTTCCCTCGACCCTAAATCTACAAGCTTGACTTTCTAATCACTTGAATTTAAGAAGTGATTACAATTGTCTCTTAATCATATCCTCAACCAAGACTACGACCATATAAACTTCTTTAAGGAACCCTTCTATCTACCGTTGTGCCTTCTCACCCCCCTACGAATTCTTAATTTCGAGGACGAAATTCTTTTAAGTTGGGTAGGATGTAAAACCCCTAAATTTCTACTAATTTTTTTATTAAATTTAGTACTGATTTAAAAATTTTGTATTGTACGTCGCGTAGTCGTATTGTACGTCGCACACGAAATTTTATTTTTTCGAAATTGCTCGACGAGTGCGAATATGTGCGAGCGTAAATATTTTAGAAAAAAACATTTTGTTCTATATTTTTTATAGTTTCAAATAATAGATATGATAATTAGTTTTCCTATCATTTCTAAGCTTTTTATTTTTACGTTATTTCTAAAATTTATTAATAATAAATAATATTTTTGTATACTAGAAAAGCATAATTATGTAAAGAATATTTGTGCATACATATATTTCGTAATTATTTAATAGTTATTTATATATAAATAATGTAATTTTTGAAATTATTATTATAGTATTTTTGGAAAACATATTTTGAAATTATTGTGGCAATTTAAATCTTAATTTGATTTTTGGATTTATTTAAATAGATTAAAATAATATCTATAATTAAAATTTGATTTATTTGATTTGATTTTAAACTAAAAGAATTTAATTAGATTTAAAATGGATTTGTATTTGGATTTTATTGATATTAAATTAAGTTGTATTATCTATTTTGGGTTTAAACTACTCATAATCATTATCCAACTGGGAATTCCCACATCCTATAAATAGGCAGGTACTCATCCATGAATTGCTACCATTCACAAATTCCTCCATAAATATTTTACCACCCACATCATTGCGTGCATCGTGTCAGTGTCTCCATCTTTTCACTATTTTTTTTCCTCCATTACAATTATATTATCACTTTCTTCGTGTCCACACACGGACACCTGTCATTATCCTTCCTCCGACACCAAGTCCTAAACCTAAGACCCAATTCCTAGTACACCCTAATCCCATTTTGTCTGCCGACACCGCCATCACCTACTCCAACCACCACCATTAAGCACCCCGCAGTCATCACCACCGGCGTCACCATCTTCCTCACCATGCCTGCAGACCGCCAACGCCACCACAGTAGCGCGGCCACACGTCGCAGACTACCCGACACCACCCTGTCCACCCAACCATCACCGCCATGGCCTCCACCCTCGGAACACCCGTCGCCACCACGGCGATGTCCCCATCACCACCAGCCACCCGACTCTTGTCCTCTCCAAATCCAACCCGACAATCATCCGCACTAAACTTCACCGCAGCGCGGCCAAACCTCGGCCACCACGACTAACACCGCCATCACCACCGTCAATCACCAAACCCCAGAAATAAATAAAACACATGCACAGAGACCCTCACCTCGCCGTGGCCGAAGCCTCGACCACCGGCCGGATCCCGCATGCCCGACCAGCCCGCCTCCATCTCCGTTAGCCCTCGGCTCCCCAGATCCGCCCCCGTGCCCTGCCGTCGGCGTGCGGAGTCCCTGGCCGCCCAGCCACCGTGCGAGCCATCCCGAACCATCGTCTCCCTCCGCACGCACACGCATCCCCCGATCATTCTGACCCAATCTCGCCGCGAGCCCGTCGGTAATCCGCAGTCGCCGCCCAACCGAAACCCACCTCCAGCACCCTCCGAGAGTGCCACCCGCCGTGCTTGACTCCGCACGAGCGAGCTCCACCTCGCTATCCGCACCACCAGGTCAGCCGAGCCGCGCCACTCCCATCCTCCGGTACAGCGCCCCACCATCCGCCGTCGCGCGTGAGTCGACCTCCGTAGCCGTCGAGCCGCGTGCCGCCCCTCAGGTGTGCTGCTCCGGCCACCGCCCTTATCTCCGCTTCCCGAGCTTCCCCCGCCGGCGCCACTCCTCGCCGCTCCAACCTTCCACTCCACCGCCCGCTCTCCCTCTCGATCTCTTCTCTCAGCTCTCCCTCTTTTGTTTTTTTTCTCTTTCTTACTTTTTCGTCTTCTTTAAGAAGACTGTTATGGTAATTTTTATTTGATTTTATTTTTTCTGTTAATTATAAATATTATCATCATTATTATCAAAATTATTATTATTATTATTATACCATTATTACTGTTATTCCAATATTAGCATTATTATTATTATTATTATTATTATTATTATTATTATTATTATTATTATATTTAGTATTTTATAGTGAATATCTGTAATTTAAATATTTAGATATATTTTATTGAGATATATTTTTGACAACTGTCTATATGTAAGTATGTGTACTTTTCAACAATTGTTTAATATAAGTATTACTGAAAATATTTTCGCTATTATTTTTAAGTGTTAATGTTATTCTTAAATAAATATACTAGTATTTTCTAGACAAAAATATTTTACTAGGCTTGCTCTATGTTATTTTTAAAACTGGATTTCGGATGCTAAATATGTATACTAAAAAGTATTGCCAAAAATAGGGTATCCGAAAAATATGATTTTTCTAGAATATTTATCTAAAGTATTTTTTATCAAACATCGTTTTTGTCAAAAACAAGAATTTTCAAACTTAGTATTTTTATCCAAAAATGATTTTTCTTGACTGTGAGTATTTTTCTTATACTTATTTTGACTTATGAAAACTAGTTTAGAAATTATAAATATTTTCTAAAACTCGTATATATATAATATTTATCCATTATTTCTTTAATTTTTCTCCTGTCCGTATCCAGTCCTATTATTCCTATTCCTTCGCCCATTTCGAGACTACCTTATGTCCACCCTAACTAATTTGACCCTTCTGGACCCAATGGAACTGTCCGTACCACCATCCGCGGTCACCTTACATAGTTGTTACACCGAAGTTGCAGTTCGTGCCATATTGATCATCGCAGCACAATAGGAGCCCTTCCAGGCAAGACACCTTGCCATTTGTTGTTTATTTATTTTAGCTCATATTTCATGCATTATTTATTTTCTTTATACAAAATAAACTGTGATACATGGCATAACCTGTTAGAACTTACTGTTCATTTATATTCTGCTATGTATTATTTTTCTTACACATTAAGCCTAGATTTAAGAGACCACCTTTGTGTGTTGCATTCATGGCCTTAACATGTTGTACCACAAAGTTATGTCGCATGTAGAACACGAAAGTGCATGATTGGCTGGCCACCAGTACGTACAAGCCGTGCGATAGGAATAACCGCTAATAGAAATTGTATGATTAGTTTGACTTAGCGGTTATAGAGGTTTACTGTTGTGGATACAACATAGTAGGCATTGGGCGGGGAGGACAATTCCTTAGCGTATGGGCTTCGATGCACTTTTCCTTGTGACCCGGATTCTCCGCTGGAGATACGGGGTTGTTGACCCATGATTACTGACGGCCACTGACGATTCTGCGGAACATCATGCTCTTATTGATTGGGCCTCTAGTACCCCAAGGGGGGACTATGTCGATCCTATTTAGCCAGGGTCCATTCGTAGGAAGGATTGTTCTTAACTACATTTCACTTAGAACGGTTAGGCACCTTTATTCGTTAGGTATGAGTACTTTTGGTTTGGGTACTTGTATCTGACCGTGGCTTGGAACAATAACTTGTCGCGGATTAGTTCGTCACATCTTGTTCTCGTTTGGTTATAGGTGTGACTTACTACTTCGATGAGAAGGTATTGAAACTTGTTGGGGTCCGGATACCATATTGGATTATTAGCATAGAAAGATACGTCACCGTGAATTAGTTTACCATCTCCTGACCTTATTTGGTTGGAGGGATTGTACGCTCGTTCAATAGGTGCGTATTGGACCATGTTATAATTCAATTGACTTATTTATTTGAGCAATATTTATTCATTTTATATGGCATGATATTATGTGTCGTGTTACGCCCCTCTGAGGACCTGGTTATCTCTCCAGGTGTGTGCTATTGTCTTTCGCAGGTGTTCTAGCTTTAGCCGTGACTATTGCTATTTCTTCGAGGATGATTGCGCTTGGATCGTCTTCGCTTCGCTCACCATACTTATTTCTTTTTCCATGTATTTTTCCTTATTTTGTTGGTAGTAGATTTTTCTCCGCCCAACATATTATATCAAGACAAATTCATAGTTGATTATATAATATTTTTTATTCTTGTGGATGAGATTAGTTATGGTTCTACTGTATTTTACAGCTTACGTATATTTATTATACGGCTGGCATGTCTACGTTCCTAGTCCTATATATTTTGGGACTGGGGCGTTACAGCAGGCTAGTGGACCAGCAGCTCAGCAGAGAGGTCCTCCACTTCAGACCCAGCAGCAGCACTTCATAAAGCACTAGAAAGGAGCACCTGTGGGCAGGGTGTTCGCCTTTACAGCAGAGGAGAAGGTAGAGCCAGTGGGTGATGTTGTGGCAGGTCACGTTCTCCTTGATTATTTTCTTGATTTTACCTGGTTTGATTCCGGTGCCACTCATAGTTTTGTGTCTGTTTTCTTTGCTCTAAGACACAACATTATTGCTGAGTATATGGATAGGACTTGCAAGATATTGACCGGGGAAGGCATTATCCTGGTTAATAATATCTCCAAGGGGCGGAGAGTTATATTAGAAGGCCAGGACTTGAGCGCGTGCTTGCTCGTAATGCCCCTTCTGAGGTACGACATGGTACTTGGAATGGATTGATTGAGCATTCACCATGCTAGTGTAGACTGTAGAGGAGGTAGGGTTCTGTTTAGGCCGCCGAGAAAGCCAGAGTTTGTGTTTGCCAGAAGAGCAGTTGAGCCAAAAGATGGGTTCTGTGGAGCTTTGCTGGCGGGGCAGGCATTGTCGCATCCATTGATAGCTGATTTCATGGATGTTTTTCCTGAGGAGTTGCCTGGATGCCGCCAGATAGAGACATTGAGTTCTCTATAGACTTAGTATCGGGCGCTAAGCCTATTTCACAGCACGTATATAGGGTCAACAACAGTGAGTTGGCAGAGCTGAAGAACCAAGTCGACGAGCTATAGGACAAAGGATTTATCAGATCCAGTTCATCGCCTTGGGGTACGCCAGTTCTGTTTGTACCGAAAAATAATGGTACAATACACATATGTATCGATTACAGGGCGCTCAACAACCTCACTATCAAGAATAAGTACCCGTTGCCGAGGATTGACGACTTGTTCGATCAGTTGACCGACGCGAAGGTGTTTTCGAAGATAGACTTGAGGTCCAGTTATCATCAGCTGAAGGTAAAGCGGGTAGAAGTTCCGAAGATGGCTCTTCGGACTCGGTACAGCCAGTACGTGTTCACTGTCATACCATTTTGGTTGACCAATACCCCAGCAGTGTTCATGAACTTGATGAACAAGGTATTCTATTAGTACCTTGACAAGTTCATGGTGGTCTTCATGGATGACATCTTGGTCTACTCAAAGACGTCGGAGGAGCACGAGGAGCATCTGAGGATTATGCTCGAGACTCTGAGGAAGGAGCACTTGTACGGAAAGCTTTTGAAGTGCGAGTTCTTCCTAGACCAGGTCGAGTTCTTGGGTCATGTTGTGACCCAGCGCGGGTTCTCTGTGGACCAGAAGAAGATTACAGCGGTGGAGTCTTAGTCTACACCCAGTTCAGTTGCCGAGATTCTGAGCTTTCTGGGTTTGGCTGGCTATTATCGGAAGTTCATCCAGGACTTCTCATGGATTGTGGAGCCGATGGCTAGACTCACCAAGAAGGATGTGGAGTTCGTCTGGACTGAGGAGTGTCAGGCCGCCTTCGATGAGCTGAAGAAGAGGTTGACATCAGCTCCGATCTTGACTTTACCATCTGGAATCGGTGGTTTCTTGATCTACAATGACGCTTCTGGGAGGGGTATGGGTTGTGTTCTTCAGTAGCACGGAAAGGTGATTGCCTATGCGTCTAGGCAATTACGTCCTCATGAGAAGAACTACCCGACTCACGATCTGGAGTTGGCCGCTGTTATCTTTGCCTTGAAGTTGTGGAAGCACTACTTGTATAGAGAGTGGGTTGAGATATTCACTGATCACAAGAGCTTGAAGTACGTGTTCACTCAGAAGGAGCTGAACATGCGCCAGAGATGCTGGCTCGAGCTGATGAAGGATTTTGATGTCGCCCTGCAATACCATCCAGGAAAGGCCAACGTAGTTGCAGATACCTTGAGCAGGTATCCAGTAGCTATGTATTTGATGGCAGATCGTCATCTTTTGGCTAACCTGGACAGTTTGGAAATCGAGGTGATTATTCCGGGCATAGAGGTAAAGATGTGGGGTTTACAGATTCAGTCTAAGTTGATGGACAGAGTCAGATCAGCACAATATGATGATATTGCCCTGAGGAGCATCAGGGAGCTGGTGCGGACAGCGTTGCTCGATGATTTCTCTATTACCGAAGATGGGTCGCTGCGGTACGGTGCTAGACTGTGCGTTCCGAGTGGACAGCTTCGGGAGGAGGTTCTTCAGGAGGCACATCGCTCTCAGTACTCTATGCATCCTAGGGCCAACAAGATGTATAGAGATCTGAGGGAGCACATTTGGTGGTACGGTATGAAGTGCGAGGTAGCTCAGTTTGTATCTCGCAGCTTGATATATCAGCAGGTGAAGGCCGAGAGACAGAGGCCCGGTGGGTTGCTACAACCACTACCTATTCCTGAGTGGAAGCGGTAGTACATCACCATGGACTTTGTGTCCGGACTTCCACGATCTCCTGGAGGGAAAGATGTGATTTGGGTCATAGTTGATAGATTGACCAAATAGGCCCACTTCTTGCCTTTCAAAGTGGGGTTGTCTACGGAGAGGCTGGCAGAGCTGTACGTTCATAAGATTGCATGGGGTTCCTGTAAGCATAGTTTCAGACCGGGATAGTCGTTTCACTTCCCACTTCTAGAGGAGTTTACAGACTAGCTTGGGCACCTCGTTCAAGTTTAGTATCACTTATCATCCCCAGACAGACGGGCAGTCAGAGAGGACTATCCAGACTTTGGAGGATATACTTCGCACGTGTGTGCTTGATCTCGGAGGGCTCTTGGGAGGACCATCTTCACCAGGTAGAGTTTGCTTACAACAACAGCTATCAGGCCAGTATAGAGATGTCGCCATTCTAGGCTCTATACGGACGGAGATGCCGTACTCCCTTGTCATGGGACGATGTCGGCGAGAGAGTGCTGCTTGGACCATAGATGGTAGTGGATGCAGCTGAGAAGGTCAGGTTGATTAGAGACGAACTTCGGGTGGCTCATGATTGGCAGCGGCATTGGACCGATAGCCACCGGAGACCGTTAGAGTTCGAGGTTAGTTTTAATTCCTGTTTGTGATGCTTATGATTGTTTGTTTGTCCTGTTTGCTGAGTTTGTTTTATGTCTAGGTTGGCGCTTTGGTGTTCTTGAAGATTTCTCCGACACGGGACACAATTCGCTTTAGCGGAGGCGGGAAGCTTAGTCTGTGCTACATCGGACCTTTCACTATCCTTGAGAGGGTCGGTGCAGTGGCTTATCGACTAGACTTGCCACCTACGCTAGAGGGGATGCACAACGTGTTCCATGTGTTGCATCTGAGGTGGTACGTGGTAGACCCCAGCCGTGTATTGGACCATTCAGCAATCGAGGTGGGGCCTACTCTTCACTATCCAGAGCAGCAAGTAGAGATTCTGGATCGTAGGGAGAAGGTGCTCCGAAACCTGGTTATACCCTTCGTTCGTGTTGCATGGAGGCATCACTCTCCAGGTGAGTCTACCTGGGAGAGGGATGACGACATGCGAGAGCATTTCCCTTATCTCTTCGAGTCCCGAGGTATAATTCTTTTGTTTCTGTATGTGATTTCGTTGATTGTTTGTTTTAATTTTGAGGATAGTTTTTTTAAGATGGATAGATTTGTCACCCCCAGTTCTCAAAAATAGGGGTATTTTGGTTATTTTCTACTTTAGAATAATTTAGAATTATTTATTTATTTATGATATTATTTTAGGTTTATTTGAGTCGGGTTCGAATTTCAACTCAATCCGACTTGTATCGGGGGCCCGGGGTAGCTTTGACTCTAGTGGGACTCATTCATTAGTTAGGCATGGCCCACATGACAATATTTTAGTTAGTATGTTAGACTAATTATTCATGAATAGATTTGGTTTAATTAGAGACTTAAAACTAGACTAATTCAGCTTCAACCTAAAACCTATTCCTAATTTAATTCAATAAGACAAGTGGGGGTATTTTAGTCATTTGCAAATAGGACACCTATGCCCCACTTGGCCGGCCAAGACTAGAGGGATGGGATGAGCCTCTCATTTGTATTTATTTCCAAATTTTCTCTCTCTTATTCTTCCCCAAATTAGAGAGGAGCCTCCATTCATTTCCACCTCAAATCAACCAATTTCTTCATCAATCCCTTTCTTTTCTTCTCTATTTCAATCAAGAGGAGGAGCTAGCTAGATTTGGGAAGTTTTGGATCTTGTTCGTGTCCTTTTGGAGGTCTCTTCGTGTCGGTGTCGTATCGGAAGGAGTTTCCTTGGTTTTGATCACCCGGAAGGTATAATCTCTCCTCTATTTCATTCCTACATACATTTAGGACCATTTTGAATCCATAGGAACAACCCCCGTGACTGTGTCTCCATTTGTGTACATTTTTCTGACAGGATACCGTTGATATATTACAGATGATTCTGAGGCAGACTGCTCGACCTACTATGGGGTCGAGATAGATGGAGTAGTCCAAGACTGTGGCCTGATAGTTGAGCCACTAGACTTTACACACCCAGAGTAGTATAGCTTAGTTACGTTTGCCTGGACTGTGATCCAGCTAGTGCTATCAGACTGTAGTATTCTATATTATATTTTGTGACTTTGTGATGTTGTGTATATCTCTGGGCTTGTGTTGGATCTTGAATTTATTTCCTATTTTCACATCTATCATATTTTCTTTCCGTGCTATCTACCTTAGTTTTATCTTGTGATTGAGTTATGCCATATTATATTCCTCCGTACGGAGATGACATGTACCTTTATACTGTTTAGTCATAGTATTTACATGCGTCATATACAGCGTTCTACCGTCGATTCTGTGGCGTAGGCTGGACGTACCCACGTACTCGTGTCCCTAATCAGGGTGTGGGTCGTGACAGTTAACTATAAAGCCCATCACTAATGTAACAAAGTGGCATTTGAGGAACTGGTACTCTTTAAAAGAGTAAACTGATACTTTGATACTTTGCTACCAGTTTGTACAAAACTTAGCAAATAAAAAGTATTAGAGTATTAGTTTGTACAATGCCATAATAAGCTAAAGAGTTAATTGTTACTCTGATACTCTTTGAAAGAGTAAACTTATACTCTTGATGACTATTAAGTTTGACTATTATCCACCAATTGCACATACTAGATAATATGTAAGCTCTTTATCACACCCTATTTACAAGGAAAGCAAGATTTGAATGCAGTATCAAATTAATATGGAGGTCTAATAAAGTGTTCATGTCTTCAAGAAAGATGTGATTAAATGGTCATGATATGTATAGTAGAGGGAACTTAACTCACCGACACTAATCGTTGTTTGTCGTTACTAACTGATGTAATAATTTGGAGGCACACACACACACACACACCACACATACATATTACACTGGTAGGGGCTACTGCTATTGCTGAATTCCTACACTGCATACTGTTTGCAGTGTATTGTACTTCAGAAAACTGCCATGCATTAATGCTGTCATTGCTATACCAATAAGTGTTGTTACTGCATACTTTAATATAAGTAATGATACATATAAGTGTTACTTCACAAACTTATATTCGACACTCCTGCACATATTCAATCTCTGATACACTTAAGGTCACTGCTAATACCAATTGGAAATTTTATTCAAATCCTCATATACATATAAACGCAACACTCTAGCATACCTACACACTCTCACAGGATCCTCACAATGATGCTCCCAGATTTCTACAGTAACTGTGTAGTTTTCATGCAGCTGAACATTGTCTGCTGCACTCAATCCAGTAGCGTATCAATACTCTATGAAAACATATGCATCTTGCTAACATCAGCCCTTAGTATATCAAATCCTTGTTTTCTTTCACCTCTTTACAGACATCAATCGAACTAAGTTTTTTTCTCTATGAAATAGTTTAAACACGTGAGAAATAGTCTCATAGCGTAGGCTGGATGTGTCTGACTCGTATTTGGATATTCGAAAATGGGTCGTGACATATTTTTAGTGGTGGCCCATGCAGGTCCGTTTTCACAAAATTGTGCGAACTCGTGATAGTACTTAAGTTAGTCGTACTATTGCGAGCCTGCGACTAGGAAGTGTTCATTTACAAATAGGATTGGTTTGATTTTTGGAGAAAGACTAGGGCTAAGAGACACTTATTCAATTTGACTTTTGGGTAGTTAAGTTTGCTACATAGGCCATGTGATTTAGCCAATTACTTATTGAATTCTAAATCCTATTAGATATTTAAGGAATTAATTTGCATAGAAGGATATACTATTGTATTTTAATACGATGGTACGATTAAAGGTGGGTAGAATATTAGCTTGGTAAAATAGGATTTCCTATGATTCAATTCCTAATCTTGATAATCTTTGTCTTCTCTAACTATCATCATATCGTAAGTCCGAATTGCTTATTTATTTTCCATTTTGCCATAAGAAATTATTTTTATAATTTCTGATTCTATTATCCATATATGAATCTTGAGTTAGTTTTTTTATTCAAAATTTTCCCCTTAATCATTTGAATATCAATGAAATAGAGATTAAAATATTTATACTTCTCTCGTCTTCAATTATTTCCTCCCTAATCAATCATTTTATTTTCAAGAATTGAGACATATAGGATAGATAATTACACTTTTCTTATCATGATCGTCTTGGAACTTGTTTGAATTTCTATAAGCTTCTTTGAAATTTTACGGATATAGTTGGAATACTTTTTTGATGAGTTACAATGGCAAGGCAGATGCACATTATCGCCATTTATTTGAATTATGGAGACTGTAGGTTCACTGCAGCCAGCAGCGCACTGGAAAGACATGACCCCTAAGTTGAAGTAATTTCAGGTAAGCATAAGTTGTCAAATTTTATTAAAACTATGTCTAGTTGCTCTATTTTGATCTTTGAGTTGTTATGTCAATAATGGATAGAGTTAATAGAATATTCAATATCGTATCATATTTAAGCCAAGAAACCAAAGGTTTACTCCAACCAAATGTACACTGCGAGGCATAAATTTTCCATAAAATGACTTCAGATATGCTTATGATCTTTTCGAATATTATAGAGACTACATCTATTTTGGCATATGACTATTGATTTTCATGGTTCACACTTTCATGCACCCTCACTTGAATTTGATTTAGTTCTTATCTTCCTTTCTTGAACCCTTCTTTCTTATCTTTTATTTTCATATTGTTATTAGGTTTTCTAGTAATATTTAAAAACCTATTTTGATTTTTTCTACTAGATATATAATCGTATCTAGATTTGATAATCGTGCCTAAATAATTTGGGTTAAACAGCAAATCGTCCCGAAACGATTTCGATTTGATAATTCTTAAACGATTTTGATTGCGACTAAACTATTTTGATTATATTTCGATCGTGCTAATTTACATCTTTTTTTCAATTTTATCCACGATTATGCCTGACTAATTGATCATAAATCTTATCATTATTTTAATTATATTCTTTATCGTGCCTATTCGTATCGATTGATCGTATTATCTTTTGATTATATTCTTAGTCGTGCCTAGTCGTATCCTTTGAAATTTCGAGGATAAAATTTTTCTAAGGTGTATAGATTTGTAACACCCAAATCCTGATTTAAATTTGTTTCTCCAAAACTAGTTAGTTTTATTAAGTTTATTAAGACTATAATTTTCAACTAAGCTTTTATTTAGGAGAATAGATTTAGTTACTATTAACAGCTATATGAATTCTAATGTTCTTATTAGGTCGACCAAGCTCAGATGTTTGTCTCCTATTTGTCTCAGCCCTATATAAAGTATTAGGTCACCATCAGTTGCGAGCTTTAGGTATAGAAAGGTGGATTTGTTAAATTAGCATATGATTATTGAGATGGTTAGCCAATTTACTTCTAAAAATTTCCAAAGTTAGTTAAAGGGTTGAACCTAGTTAATTTAATAGCCCAGTTTAATTATCCACATGTTCTTGGGCCTATGGCTTCGGACAAACCCTATAAATATCGTATTTTTTCCATTTGTTTTATCCAAGCCCAAACCCATTTTTCTCTTTACATCCAAACTCAAGTCCATAAACCCATTCCTATTAAGTAACTCCCAACCTCTTACATTCCGTAACTCCAAACCTCTTACATTCGTAACTTCCAACCTCTTACATTCATAACTACCAATCTCTTACATTCCGTAACTCCCAACCTCTTACATTCCGAAACTTCCAACCTCTTACATTCTGTAACTCCTAACATTTTCCATTCCGTAACCCCCGACCCTTCACATTCGTATTTGTAACTTTCCTTCATTTCTCTATAAAAAGAGAAATATTGAGATAATACTTAAACATTAGCATCTTCTTCCCTTGGATCAACCCAGCCATCCAGGCCACTGGAGCCGCACCGACGAGCCGAGCTTCGTCGACAACCAACGAACCACCTCTTTTTTCTTCCTCGGTAAGAACTAAACTCTAGCATTGGTATAGCTTAAATCCAAGCATTCTAACACCAAATCAATCTTGGCCCAGTGGTTACCTAATCGTCCCTAGGAACTAGTCTTGACAGACCCTAGTTCGAATCCTATGTTAAGCTTATTTTTTTGGATAACAAATATTATATTATTTATGGTACTATTATATGTAGTATTTATGTATTTTCTTGTATTTTAATAATTGTATATTATATTTGTGTGATGTAAAATAATTATATTTAGTACTTTCATATTTAGTATTTATTTATAAAATTTCCAGAATTAAATTTATTATTTATATTTTCTATTAATTAAAAATTGAAAGTACTATTTAATGTATTTTATGTATATTAATTTTTAGTAAATATTTAACAACATTATAAAATTAAGTAAAATTTAGAATCAAATACTAGATTTTCTATAGATCATTGTCATATATTTACATGTTAATTTTAGGTTTTAATATGTTAAAACTTAGTTTCTGTTAACAATTGAATATAAATAATTGTTTTTAAAAATATTTTTTGATTCAAATAATTCTATAAATAATAAATTCTGTCCAAAAATTCTACAAACTTGATACCTTCATTATTTTGCCTAATTTTGACCAATGAAAAATAGTAGCGTGTTAGTTTGAGATCTCTAACTATTTAAACGAACGTTGTCGGACCCCTTTTCATAAATACTTTATTTATTTAATAATTAAAATAAAATATTTTTAAATTACTATTAAATTCCTATAAAATATAATTAATCCATGACTAGTGATTTTAACATAGTAAAACCTAATTTTGATGTGTATTAAATATTGTGACTAGTCTTAATATTCAATATTAGGACTAGTGTGCCATGTCTAGCACAACGTGACCCCGTAAGTAGAACAACACATAGATAGCACTTAACCTTTAAACTAAGAAATATTATACCTTGTTACAGCTTGAGGATTTTGGACATCAACATTACATCAATCCTTCGGTATATCAAGGCAAGTACATTACAACAAACAAAACTATACATGATATGATTTGCATGCTTCTGCTACCAATTGTATCTTCTTTTCATTGCATGTTGTCTTTAAATTCTAAGATTGCAAGTATAACCTATTTCTCATGCAACAAGCCTCTTTAAAAATAATTGTATCACATGTTGCAAGTTATACACATTACTGACACAGGGAAGGGGAAAATGTCTAGTTAATGCGTGATCAAAGCTCGTAGTGTGGTACATGTATCCGAGCTTGACTGCACATCGTGCACGTGTAGTCAATGTCGTACCCCCAAGTTGTATTTATTTATATATTATATGTTCTCCTAATTTAGCCGATCACGTCTCTATTAGCTTTTTCAAAGCCGCGCTTTATCTATTTAGCTTGAACATGTTTTACAAGTATCTCATAAATACGTTATCTTTGTTTTACAAGTATCTCTTGAACATGTTATCATTAATTTATAAAATCTCCTAAGTATGTTTTTTTTATTTTCCAACCAAGCATGTTTTCTTTTCTTTCAAACCAAACAAGTCTTTTTTATCAGTTCATTCTTATCATGCCATGTATCAGTAGCGTAAATTATAGGGTTGTACTTTGCTCCATTTCTGATTGGATCATTGCAGGAGAATTGACCGAGGAGGAGTTGTTTTGCAATTCATACTAGGGACCTGCCACTCAGATGCTAGCCAACATCCTAGAGGATGTTCCTACTGGGACATACCCTATAGCTTAGCTTACATTTCATTTTTGAACTTGGTTTGTAATAATTAGTTTACTTTTGGCTGGATTTGACTTCAGTTACTTTTGCATTGGGGATGTAACTAAGTGACATTTTGGACATATTCTAGTTTCTCTCAATATAGATGATGTGATTAATCTGATTCAATATAATATAAATTTTGAAGATGATTAAAGGTTTAGAACATCTTACTACGCTGTGTCTCACAGGGTAGGCTGGATGTGTCCGACTCGTATCCGGATCTCGGAAACGAATCGTGACATATTTTTAGTGGCGGCCCATGCAGGTCCATTTTTGCAAAATTGTACGAACTCGTGATAGTACCTAAGTTAGTAGTACTATTGGAAGCCAGCGACTAGGAAGTGCTCATTCACAAATATGATTGATTTTATTTTAGGAGAACGATTATGGCTAGGAGATACTTATTCAATTTGACTGTTGGATAGTTAAGGTTGCTACATAGGCCATGTGATTTAGCCAATGATTTATTGAATTCTAAATCCTATTAGATATTTAAGGAATTAATTTTCATAGAAGGATATACTATTGTATTTTAATATGGTGGTATGATTAAAGGTAGGTAAAATATTAGCTTGGTAAAATAAGATTTCCTATGATTCAATTCCTAATTTGATCATCTTTGTCTTCTCTAACTATCATCATATCGTAAGTCCGAATTGCTTATTTATTTTCCATTTTGCCATAAGGAATTATTTTTATAATTTTTGATTCTATTATCCATATATGAATCTTGAGTTAGTTTTTTATTCAAAGTTTTTACTTCAATCATTTGAATATCCATGAAGTAGAGATTAGAATGTTTACATTTCTCTCGTCTTCAGTTGTTTTCTCCCTAATCCATCATTTTATTTTCAAGAATTGAGACATATAGGATAGATACTTACACTTTTCTTATCTTGATCGTCTTGGAACTTGTTTGAATTTCTAGAAGATCATTTGACATTTTATGGATATAGTTGGATAACTTTTTCGATGACTAACAAAGGCAAGACAGATGCACACTGTCGTTATTTATTTGAATTATGGAGACTGTAGGTTCACTGCAGCCAGCAGCGTACTAGCAAGACATGACCGCTAAGTTGAAGTAATTTCAGGTAAGCAAGTTATCAAATTTTATTAAAACTATGTCCAGTTGCTCTATTTTGATCTTTGAGTTGTTATGTCAATAATGGATAGAGTTAATAAAATATTCGATATCATATCATATTTAAGTCATAAAATCAAAGGTGTACTACAACCAAATGTACACTAGCGAGGCATAAATTTTCGGTAAAATGACTTCGGATATACTTACAATTTTCGAATATTATAGATACTACTACATCTATTTTGGCATTTGACTATTGATTTTCATGGTTCACAATTTCATGCAACCTCACTTGAATTTGATTTAGTTCTTATCTTCCTTCTTGAACCTATCTTTTTTATCTTTTATTTTCATATCGTTATTAGGTTTCCTAGTAATTTTTTAAAACCTATTTTGATTTTTTCTACTAGATATATAATCGTATCTAGATTTGATAATCGTACCTAAATAATTTGGGTTAAACAGCAAATCGTGCCGAAACGATTTCGATTTGATCATTCTTAAACGATTTTGATCGCGACTAGAATAGTTTGATTATATTTCGATCATGCTAATTCATAATTTTTTTTCAATTTTATCCGTGATTATGCCTGACTAACTGATCATAAATCTTATCATCTTCTTAATTATATTATTTATCGTGCCTATTCGCATCGATTGATTGTATCATCTTTTGATTATATTCTTAGTCGTGCCTAGTCGTATCCTTTGGAATTTTGAGGACGAAATTTTTCTAAGGTGGATAGATTTGTAACGCCCAAATCCTGAATTAAATTCGTTTCTCCAAAACTATTTAGTTTTATTAAGTTTATTAAGAGTATAATTTTCAAATAAGCTTTTATTTAGGAGAATTGATTTAGTTACTATTATCAGCTATATGAATTCTAATGTTCTTATTAGGCCGACCAAGCTCAGTTATTTGTCTCTTCTTTGTCTTAGCCTTATATAAAGTATTGGATCACCATCAGCTGTGAGCTTTCGGTAAAGAAAGGTGGATTGGTTAAATTTGCATATGATTATTGAGATGGTTAGCTAATTTACTTCTAGAAATTTCCAAAGTTAGTTAAAGGTTGAACCTAGTTAATTAAATAGTCCAGATTAATTATCCACATGTTATTGGACCTATGGCTTGGGACAAAGCCTATAAATACCCTATTTTCTCTATTTATTTTATCCAAGCCCAAATCTATTTTTCTCATCACATCCAAACTCAAGCCCATAAACCCATTCCTATTAAGTAACTCCTAACCTCTTACATTCCGTAACTCCAAACCACTTACATTCGTCACTCCCAACCTCTTACATTCATAACTACCAACCTCTTACATTCCGTAAATCCCAACCTCTTACATTCCGTAACTTCCAATCTCTTTCATTCTGTAACTCTTAACCTTTTCCATTCCGTAACCTCCGACCCTTCACATTCGTAACTTTCCTTCATTTCTCTATAAAAAGAGAAATGTTGAGACAAAACTTAAGCATTACCATCTTCTTCCTTTGTATCAACCCAGCGACCCAAGCCACTGGAGCCGCTCTGACGAGCCGAGCCTCGTCGACAACCGACGAACCACCACTTTCTTCTTCCTCGATAAGAACTAAACTCTAGTATTAGTATAGTTTAAATCCAAGCATGCTAACACCAAATCAATCTTGGCCCAGTGGTCACCTAATTGTCCCTAGGATCCAGTCCTGACAGACCCAAGTTCAAATCCTATGTTAAGCTTATTTTTTTGGGTAATATATATTATATTATTTATGGTATTATTATATGTAGTATTTATGTATTCATTTATTTTCTTGTATTTTGATAATTGTATATTGTATATTGTGTTTGTGTGATGTAAAATAATGATATTTAGTATTTTCATATGTAGTATTTATTTATAAATTTTCTAGAATTAGATTTTGTTATTTATATTTTCTATTAATTTAAAACTGAAAGTACTACTTAATGTATTTTATGTATATTGATTCTTAGTAAATATTTAACAGTGCTGTAAAATTAAGTAAAATTCAGAATCAAATACTAGATTTTCTGTAGATCATTTTCAAATATTTACATGTTAATTTTAGGTTTTAATATGTTAAATATTAGTTTCTGTTAACAATTAAATATAAATAATTGCTTTTAAAAATATTTTTTGATTCAAATAATTCTATAAATAGTAATTTCTGTCCAAAAATTCTACAAACTTGATATCTTCATTATTTTGCCTAATTTTGACCAATGAAAAATAGTAGCATGTTAGTTTGAGATCTCTAACTATTTAAACGAACGTTGTCGGACCCCTTTTCATAAATACTTTATTTATTTAATAATTAAAATAAAATATTTTTAAAGTACTATTAAATTCCTATAAAATATAAGTAATCCATGGCTTGTGATTTTAACTTAGTAAAACCTAATTTTGATGTGTATTAAATATTGTGATTAGTCTTAATGTTCAATGTTAGGACTAGTGTGCCATGTCTAGCACAACGTGACCACGTAAGTAGCACAACACATAGATAACACTTAACCTTTAAACTAAAAAATATTATACCTTGTTACAGCTTGAGAATTTTGGACATCAACATTACATTAATCCTTCGGTAAATCAAGGCAAGTACACTATAACATGCAAAACTATACATGATATGATTTGCATGCTTCTGTTACCAATTGTATCTTCTTTTCATTGCATGTTGTCTTTAAATTCCAAGATTGCAAGTATAACATGTTTCTCATACAACAAGCCTTTTTAAAAAGAATTTTATCACATGTTGCAAGTTATACACATTACCGACACTGGGAAGGGGAAAATGTCTAGTTAATACGTGATCAAAGTCCATAGTGTAGTACATGTATCCGAGCTTGACTGCACATCGTGCACATGTAGTTAATGTCGTACCCCCAAGTTGTCTTTATTTACTTGTTGTATGTTCTCCTATTTTAGCTGATCACGTGTCTACTAGCTTTTTCAAAGCCGCACTTTACCTATCTAGCCTCAACATGTTTTACAAGCATCTCCTAAAGACGTTATCTTTGTTTTACAAGTATCTCTTGAACATGTGGTCTTTACTTTATAGAATCTCCTAAGTATGTTGTTTTTATTTTCCAACCAAGCATGTATGTCTTTTCTTTCAAACCAACCATGTCTTCTTTATCAGTTCATTCTTATCATGCCATGTATCAGTAGCATAAATTGTAGGGTTGTACTTTGCTCCATTCCTGATTGGATCGTTGCAGGTGAATTGACCGATGAGGAGTTGTTTTGCAATTCATACTATGGACCTGGCACTGAGATGCTAGCCAACATCCTAGAGGATGTTCTTGCTGGGAAGTACCCTATAGCTTAGCTTACATTTCATTTTTGAACTTGGTTTGTAATAATTTGTTAACATTCATTTGGCTAGATTTGACTTCAGTTACTTTTGCCTGGGGATGTAACTAAGTGACATTTTGGACCTACTATAGTTTCTCTCGATATAGATGATGTGATTAATCTGATTTAATATAATATAATTTTTGATGATGATTAAAGGTTTAGAACAACTTACTACGCTGTATCTTATAGCGTAGGCTGGATGTGTCCGACTCATATTCGGATATTCAGAAGCGGGCCGTGACAGTAGGGATACCAGTCATTAATGTGGGGTGAGTTGTAGACTTGTAGATAGGAAGGGAGGATCTAGTATGGGAAATCTGTGTGCAAGATTTAATTTTATAACATTGTACGGAGGGGCAGAGTGTGTTAGAGTAGTACGGGTTTTGAATCCCTGTGTGTGTATGTATGTATGGTATTAGTGGAGTTGTCCAAGGGCTGAACCAGGTTGTGTGCGTGTGCTACCTGTGTACATGGGTGCATAGGAGATTAGGTAGCAGCAGAGCGCCTTTGGTGAACTAATGTACGTGTAGTTCAGTCAGTGTGCACATTAGTTCAGAAGAGAGTAGTGGGTTGAGTGTGTGTCCAATTGAGGTATTCAGAAGAGAGTGCAGTCAACTGCTAAATTGGGAGTTGTATGTATGTTAATGTATAGGGGTGTGTATCCAGGTGTTCTGTTACAGGTAGGAGTTTGTATAGATGGCTATAAGATAATGACATGGATATGGTCCACTAGATGACAAATTACTTGCGAACCTTTTAGTATGCCCAAAACTTTCACTTGTCTATACCATATATTGATGATATACAATAAGATGGATTATGGTTTTTAGTATAATATGTAGGCTAATTACATGGGAACTGGACAAATAGAGAGGTTACCTGTGAATTTGACCTTACAAGAATTATATTTAATGAAATTCAATATTACAAGCAAAAAAAAATTCAATATTACATTATATTTGATTATGTACAGAATTGACTCTCTTTGTAATTTTTCGTGAACAGTTTGACACTAGAATTTGTTTACTGTGTTGACTTGCAGGCCTTGTGGTCATTTCATTTTTTTTTCCAGTTATCAATTTATACAAATATGTTCACATAAATGACTAAATATATTTCTCTTCTTCTCTCAGGAACTACATGGAAAAAGAAGGTGCTGTGAATATGGGAGGGATGTGCTCTGGCCGGGTTTTCTACCTATTTTGATTTTATTTGTATAATTATCAGTTTTTGATGTTTAAGATGTATGGAAACTATAGACAATTTGGTTGGATATGTTTGTGGTTGGACAAGTGTTGAATGTTTGTGGTTGGACGTGTGTTAGAATTTGTGGTATAAGAACAATATACAGTTTATTAATCTATAATTTGGGTTTTATAGTTATTTGATGTATGTATATCTTCTGGATTAGTGATATTATGTGTGTGTTCGCTTCATAATATATAATTATGAATGGAATTTTGGCTATACAAATTTCCCTTCTCTTAACGGTTATAAAATGTCAACAATTAACTTAATCCTGCTACAGAAGGGCCTTTCACTGACAGTTTTTAACTATCATCTAGGCCGAAGTCAAGAAAAGTTTTCAACTACGTTGACGGTTTTTCAAAAGTGATTTCTTGATGGCTAAAAACGGTTTAAAAAAATTTATATGACTGTTAATAACCGTCAAGAAATGCCTTGTCAGAGACCGTCAAGAAAAGTGTGACGCCCCAGAACCAGAATACTGGAGAGCGGGGGCGTACATAGCCAGCTACGTATATTGAATTGGAATCCACCTCACTATACGGTCACGGCTGTCTAGGAATATGAGGGTTTAACTACAAGCCAACAGTCTCCTATGGTCATGAACAAGCCTATTGTCTCAATCTCAAGCAAGTAATGTAGTTACAAGATGTTAGACCACCAAATATACAATAGAAGGCGTCCCAAATATTACATATTGGCTGATCCTGAAGCTAGTCATACAAAATACGAGGACTAGCAAGAGTTAAGTCATACATGATCAACTCTAGGATTTGTCAATCATGTTTACAGCCCGTAGGCAGACAGTAAGTAAAATGCATCGAGCTAACAGGTGCTCGTCGGCTAAACGCCTCAAAAGACTAATTTTACAATGTAGTAAGTGAAACAAAATGGAAAACCCATTCGTAGCCCAGGTTCCTTCTAGTTACCACCATCGGACTGGAGGTTCGATAGATCCTCGAGTGCTTCTTCGAAATCTGGCCATACAAAACCAGCTGGGTCAAACCCCAGAAAGAGCAAATGCAACAAAGGAGGCCACGAAATAAGAACAAAAGCTAGCATATCAGAACATAAGAAATAGAAGAAAAGTACTAATAAAGAGTACAACAGGACAATAAACGACTAGGGACGTGGAACCATTCTGGAAGCCAGGTTACAACCCGTAAACCAATCAAGGACCGGGGTCGTAACCCTTCGCCTGAATAGCACCTTGTCTCTACCTATTTATTGTTAAAGATAAGTAAAACAATCATGTTCAGGAGTACCAGGTACTAGGACTAGACGAGACTTAGACAATGCTGGACACCATCCATTCACAAGCGGCCAAGCAAATACTACGGCTTACTACTTAACTAACTAGGGTTATCACAAGCCTAGTGACTAGCAAGATACAGATTAGAAATTCCCAGTCCCAATTCCTGCAGACTATCTAGTTATCCTTCCACGGGTTGAGAGTATGGTTGGGTACATCGCCCAGGAGGCAATGTACCCATAGGTGACTTAGAGGGTGCAACACATGACAGCGTACTGGAAATGTGCCCTACTCGTCGGCAGGCTACAAGTCCGTTTAAAGCGCCCAAATAACGAGATCGCCTGTGATTGAAAATTCTCGATGAACTATAGTTTGATCTAGTCATTAGCCTAATCCATATTCAGTGTGAATCCCTGACCGTGGTAACCAGGGAGTCACATCCTAGACATGATGCGAGACAAAACAAGTGGATTACACAAGGCAGCAAGAATGAACACCCACGGCGTCAGAGTTGATTATACGAGTCAAGTTAGCCATCGCAACAGCATCAAGTCAAGTCAAATTACAAGTTATAGGTGTACAAGTTACAAGTCAGGAGTGCGCCACCACGGGCCACTATCAAGTTATCCAGTATCAAGATTAATCATGAATTACAGGTTAAAAGTTAAGGACGCACCCCATCAGGTCACTATCAAGAAGATCAGAAAGTACTAGAATCATACTTCACAGAAATCACAAAAAACCATACTAGTCATAAGCAAAACACCAAAAAAACCGTGCCAGGTCGAGTTGGGTCGAGACAGTCGTGTTGTGTGGAACAAGATCCCAAAACTCCAACCCACAAAAGAGAAGCCAAGTCCAAGGAATAAAATCCAACCATCATGGGCAAATAGGTTGCACTAGGGTTAGATTGCGCTAGGGTCGAGCTGCGCTAGGGTGAGCTGCGTAGGAGATGAGCTGCGCAGGAGATGAACTGCGCACAGTTGAACTGCGTACAGTTACACTGCGTACAGTTGAACTGCTCATGAGATGGACTGCGCAGGAGATGAACTGGGCAGGAGATGAACTGCGCACGAGTTGAACTACGCACAGTTGAACTGCGCTCAGTTGAACTGCGCATGGCCTTGCGCTAAAGAGCGCTGGCCGAGGGTCATCTTCTCCATCAGGCCGAGGAAAAAAACCCCAAGAACTCCAAATTTCAAATCTTCATAACTTAGCCAAAACAAAACCAAATTTGGATTTTCAAAGTTTTAACTTGTGTAAAATTGAATTCTCTTCCACATGGAAACTTCAAAACAAGGAAAAATCTAAGTTTAATAGATCAAAACCAAGAAAACCCAAAAATGGTTAAAACTTAGATCTAGAAAAATGGAAGCTCCAAATCATAAAATGCCAAGTTCTAATGTTGTTCACCATGGCCTAATCTAGCTAATGGACAAATAAAATGGGGTGCTTATTTGGTGGCAAGGTGCACTTGCCTATGGTGTTGGTGAAGGAAGAAGAAGATGAAGAAAATTAATGGAAGTTATGAGGAGAGAGAAAGTTAGGTGGGGTTTTAATGAGGGAGGGTGTGTTGTGTTGAGGGTGGAGGTTAGCTAAGGTAGTCCAATGCAAACCAAACCAAACCAAACCAATTCCCTCTCCATAAATAAAACCACGTCGGGTCCAAAAACCCATTTTACGATAAAACTAGAATTCGCAAGTTAAACCAAAACACAATTACAGGCCAGAATCCAAGAAAATAAAATACAGGTCCGAAATATATATAAGCCTAATTAAAATACGTATTCCGAAATACGGGCATTACAACTCTAGCCACCTTAAAAGAATTCCGTCCTCAGAATTTAAATCAAGATGCTTAGAGATGTAAGAGCTAGCTATACTATCCACAATTAAGTTACACTAAGCAAACAATCAAACAATCATACATGCAAGCAAGGGATGGAAAGCATAAGGCATAAGGAATATATTATACCTTATGAGTCAAACAAGTCGGGATATCGTGATCGGATGTCGTCCTCATGCTTCCACGTTGACTCACCTAGAGAGTGATGACCCCAAGCAACACGGACTAAGCTAATAGTCTTGTTCTTGAGTATCTTTTCTCTCCAGTCCAATATAGACACGGGCCTCTCCTCATACGAAAGGTTGGTACCAACAACCAGTTCCGAATGGTCTAGGATATGGCTCGGGTCCGAAATGTACCGTCGTAATTGGGACACATGGAATACATCATGCACCTCATTTAGCGACGGCAGAAGAGCGAGACGATAGGATACATCTCCTACTCGCTCCAGGATATCGAACGGCCCTATATACATAGGACTAAGCTTTCCCCGTACGCCAAAGCGAATGACGCCGCGGTTAGGCGAGATCCTAAGGAATACATGGTCGCCGATAGCAAACTCTAAGGGACGTCGATGAGCATCGGCCCAATGGCGGTGGCAATTTTGGGCTACTCGAAGATGATCTCTGATTCTTCTGACCACTTCAACTGTCTGGGCAATAATTTCTGGACCGAGCATCTGCCTCTCTCCAATATCATCCCAGGCTAACGGGGATCTGCACTTCCTACCATACAGTGCCTCGAATGGGGCCATCTGGATACTGGCCTGGAAACTATTGTTGTACAAGAATTCCACCAGGTGCAGGTGATCCTCCTATGAACCACCGAAGTCAAGGGCACAAGATCTCAACATATGTTCAAGGGTCTAGATTGTGCATTCCGACTGGCCATCTGTCTGCGGGTGATAAGCTGAGCTAAACTGAAGGTGAGTTCCCAAACTCTCTTGCAGGCTGTGCCAAAAGTGTGATGTAAACCTTGAATCTCGGTCCGAGGTGATACTGACGGGCACACCGTGAAGCCTGACAATCTGCCTGAGGTACATCTCTGCTAGCTGAGCCGTAGACTGTCCAACTCTGAATGGAAAAAAATGAGCCACATTCGTGAGCCTGTCAACTATAACCCAAATAGCATCTCGACCAGCTGGGGATCTAGGCAATCCAGTCACAAAATCTATGGTCACATGCTCCCACTTCCATTCTGGAATCGGCAAAGGCTAAAGAAGTCCAGCGGGCCTCTGATGTTCAGCTTTAACCTGCTGGCAAACCAAACACCGAGAGACAAACTGGGCTATCTCCCTCTTCATGCATTCTACCAGAAATGCTGACGAATATCACGGTACATCTTCGTGCCACCGGGATGAATAAAATACTGTAAACTGTGAGCTTCTGCCATGACCTCCTGTCTGATATCTCCACTGGATACACAAAGATGAGTCCCGTGTCGAAGTGTACCATCTTCATTGATACATAACTCTGGCCTTCTTCCTGCCTCACACTCTGCTCTGAGTCGCTGAAGCTTGGAATCTGCTGACTGCGCTCTCCGGATCCTCTCAACTATGCTGGACTGAACCTGTAGACTGGCCATCAACGCCACTTTGATAGGAAGAACCACTTCGATTCCCATCTTCTGTAGATCTGCCAATAACTCTGGTTGCGCTGTTAGGAAATAAACTTCGGCTCTCCTTCTCAATGCATCTGCTACAACGTTGGCCTTCCCTGGGTGATACTGCAAGTCCACATCATAGTCCACCAGTAGCTCGAGCCATCTTCTCTGTCGCATGTTAAGGTCCTTCTGGATGAAAACATACTTCAGGCTCTTGTGATCAGTAAATATCTTCACTCTATCTCCATACAAGTAGTGCCTCCACAACTTAAATGCAAACACTACTGCTGCCAGCTCTAAGTCGTGGGTCGGGTAATTCTTCTCATGATCACGAAATTGACGTGATGCATAAGATATTACCTTCCCATGCAGCATTAAGACACACCCCAATCCTCTGCCTGAAGCGTCGCAATAAACTGCGAATCCGCCGTTCCCATCTGGAAGTACGAGAATGGAAGCCATTACCAAACCTCGCTTCAACTTCTCAAATGATTCCTGGCACTCGGCTGTCCAAGCAAACTGCACATCCTTGCGGGTCAACTGGGTCATCGACGCCGAAATTCTTGTAAAATCTGAAACGAATCGCCGGTAGTAGTCGGCTAATCCAAGGAAGCTACGAACCTCTGCCACTGAGCTAGGTACTGGCCATGTCTTGATAGCCATAATCTTCTGGGAATCGACTTCTACTCCTCCTCGGGTAATAATGTGACCCAAGTACGAAATATGATCGAGCCAGAACTCGCATTTACTGAACTTGGCGTACAACTGATGCTCTCTAAGCATCTGAAGGACGATTCTGAGATGCTGTTCGTGCTCTGCTTCGCTCTTACTGTAGACCAGGATATCATCTAGGAACACGATCATGAACTGATCCAAGTAAGGCATGAAAATGCGATTCATGAGGTCCATGAATATGGCCGGGGCATATTGGTCGCTCCAAAGGGCATAACAAGGAACTTCCAATGCCCATACCTCGATCTAAACGCTATCTTTGGAATGTCCCTGACTCTGATCTGGTGGTATCCTGACCGCAAGTCTATCTTCGAAAACACTGAAGCCCCCCTGAGTTGATCAAACAAGTCATCTATCATCGGGAGAGGGTATCTATTCTTGATTGTCATCGAGTTCAAGGTACGATAATCTACACATAACCTGGACGTACCATCCTTCTTCTTCACAAGAAGCATCGGGGCTCCCCAAGGCGACCCACTTGCACGAATGAATCCCTTGGTCCTCAGTTCTTCAATCATCTTGTACAAAATCTCCCACTCTGAAGGCGCCATCCTGTAGACTCGCTTTGATACTGGTGCTGTCCCGGGGATCAAGTCTATAGTGAACTCAATCTTCCGCTCTGGCGGCATCCCTGGAAGTTCCTCTGGGAAGACATCTGGAAACTTTTCAACTATCCGGGGTAACTGTACTGCTGCTACTGCCATCCGCAATACTGTGGAAGATGGCTCCACTGCGCCTTTGGAAAATGAAAACTCTGGCTCTCCTAGAATACTAAAGACAACCCTGCCAATCTGGCAGTCTATCCTAGCATACTGGTTCCTCAACCAATCCATACCTAAGACTACATCATAGTCTGCCATAGAAAACTCTATAAATCTAGCGGGGAACTCTCTACCGCTAACTACGATCCGACAACAGAAAAACACTCGATCTACTCCCACAAGACCATTACCAGTAAGTATATTGAGCCTCACTGATAATAACTCGGGCTCCAATCCTATCCGTGTCATGAATCGTACAGACATAAATGAATGCGATGCACCAGAATCAAATAATACCGATACTGGAGAGGAGTTGACGAGAATAGTACCTGCCACTACCTTACTTGGTGCAACTTCTTCTTTCGTAGCCATCATCATTGCCTGACCTTGTCCTCTAGCTACGGGTCCCTTCTGCTGAAAACCTCTCTGCCTGCTCTGTACTTGGGTCTGGGCGTACTGCTGCTGGTTCTGCTGCTGAAATGCCTGGACCTGGGGCAACAATGGCCTCGGGTACTGCTGCTGCTGCATAGGTGCTGGTCCCCTAACCGACGGACTGGTTAGGTTGGATGAGGACGAACTACCCCTATTCTGGCAGGCTCCTATCTTGTGATCTGCCGCTCCATAAGCCAGGCACAATCCCTGCGCCCTGCGATAATCTGCCACCACGTGCCCTGGCTTCCCGTAATGAGAACATCCCATCGCGGAAGTCTGCTTCTGCTTCTGCTGCTACGGCTACGTTGGGGTCGAATGTTGAACCGACGTCACTGAGGCCGCCCGTCTCGGAGTTCCAATGGTCAAACTCCTAGCTGTCGGGGCTGGAGCTAATGATTGGTGCATCTGATTGTGGGATCGCTTCCTACCTCCGGTCCTATCCACGATCCTCTGGGAGGTGTACTCATGCCTCCTAGCTGCTCTCAATACTGCATCAAATGTCTGGTGCTCGAACTGCTCAACTACCAACAAGATCTCCAAATTCAGTCCCTGCTGGAACCGCTGTGCCGTATCAAACTCGGTCGCCACCAAGGTGGGGGCAAACCTACTGAGTCTAGAAAACTCAGATACATAACCGTCGACCGTTCTGCCTCCTTGCTTCATGTTGGTAAATCTCGTCTGTAGGTCGTACCGAGCTACAACATCAAAATACTTCGTCTGGAATCTTTCTCTAAATACCGCCCAAGTGACCGACACCACTAATCCCACGGCCTGCGTCGCCCACCTACTGCAAGCTAAGTCCAGCAACTGTAGGCGTACCACCGCCACCTTCTCATTCTCAGGTGTCCTAGCTGCTTCCAGAACCACCTCGGTATCCTGAAGCCAAGCGTCCGCGGCAATCGCATCTTTGCTGCCGTCGAAGAATGGAGGATTCAAGCGCTTGAAGCTGTTGGCCGCGCTGTTCCTTGGATGACCGCCTCTGGTCAAAGCATCTGCCACTACCTGGTACAAGGCGTCTCCTCTACGATCCTGGGAAGCTATCAAGGTCCTGATGAGACCTACCAAGGTGCCATCGTCAAGCTCGACAGGTCGAACGGGCTGAACTGGGGGCTCTCCCCCAGTAGGTACAACTCTGGAGGCTACTCTAGAATGCTGGGCTTGATCTCCAAGTTGCGGCTGGTCCACGGGAAGTGCTCCACCTTGCTGATCGACGGGGTCAGGTATAGTACCACTGAAGAAGACGACACAAGGAAATAATAAGGAAGGACCAGGACAGATCAATGATACAAGCACATGATCAGGACAAGAATCCAGATATTCAGAGGATATGAACAGAGATCAAGGACGAGTACTGATTGAGACATCTATTTGGTAAACCCTCACATATCTTGATTTACAAGACCTGCATGGGCTACCACTTAAACCATGTGACGCCCCAGAACCAGAATACTGGAGAGCGGGGGCGTACATAGCCAGCTACGTATATTGAAATGGAATCTACCTCACTATACGGTTACGGCTGTCTAGGAATATGAGAGTTTAACTACAAGCCAACAGTCTCCTATGGTCATGAACAAGCCTATTGTCTCAATCTCAAGCAAGTAATATAGTTACAAGATGTTAGACCACCAAATATACAATAGAAGGCGTCCAAAATATTACATATTGGCTGATCATGAAGCTAGTCATACAAAATACGAGAACTAGCAAGAGTTAAGTCATACATGATCAATCCTAGGATTTGTCAATCATGTTTACAGTCCGTAGGCAGACAGTAAGTAAAATGCATCGAGCTAACAGGTGCTCGTCGGCTAAATGCCTCAAAAGAATAATTTTACAATATAGTGACTGAAATAAAATGGAAAACCCACTCGTAGCCCAGGTTCCTTCTAGTCGCCACCATTGGACTGGAGGTTCGGTAGATCCTCGGGTGCTGCTCCGAAATCTGGCCACACAAAACCAGCTGGGTCAAACCCCAGAAAGAGCAAGTGCCACAAAGGAAGCCACAAAATAAGAACAAAAGCCAGCATATCAGAACATAAGGAATAGAAGAAAAGTACTGTCATGACCCGCTCCCAATTTTGGGATACGAGTACGTGGCCAAGTCCAGCCTACGCTGCAGCATCAACGGTAGTACGCTGTCTATGATAACAATGGTCCATAACAAGCACAACACGCATATATATCATCCACAACTAAGCCAGCAAAAATCACTAAAATATCCAATAGTCTCAATATTATAAATATGAAAAAAATCTACTACAACTCAGAAAGTCTCGGGAACAAACCCGGATAATAGAAAATAAAATAGACAACTAACTCCATAACTATAACTACTAACTAATGCGAATCCATAAGGGAAAAAATATGCTAATTTGCATCAGTGCTGGAACCGGGTACGCCAGTGACATCAGGGTTGCCAACATACTAACCGTAAACCTCTGGACAGATCACGTCGTCTACAACTGAAAAATGGTTATCCAGTCAGGATTGGAACAAGTACAAGTCTAACCATCATGATACAAGTACAATATAAGTAATAAAACACTAAACATGGAAGGAAATGATCAATGGAAACAATGAACAATATGAACAAGAAATCATGAGATGGAAGAAACTGATAAGAAAAGTAACAAGCATGAAAAGTAAAGAGACTCATGTAAACACTCGTAGTGCACGTGTCGTGAGAAGTACAACGTTCCTACACATGGATGGCTTGGGCGAACGATGAGGTTATAAGGCCCGCCCCCGTAAACGGGAGAGTTGCCAACGATACCATCTGGGCTTTGTCCACGTGCCTAGTAATTGTACCCCTCCAATATCCATACCTCACAATCATGAAAATACGATCACGATAACGATCACGATAACAATGAGAAAACATGATCAATAGTCAAACACTCAACTCTCGTGTGTGTAACAGTCAAGACACGGAAGATAGCATGTATAAGTGAAATACGACAATATAAAGTAAATGCACATGAAGGTGTCAACAAGTACTTGCCTGAACTCTTGGATGAATTGATTTCACAAGTTGAAGATAATATGAACTCCGGCCTAGAAGCTATCAAATCAAGCCATCATCCCACGAACCCCGTCGCACAAACAACCACAAGTTAGATATACAATTCCCACTCTAAAAATCCTAGAAAGTGGCTAATGGTTTAAATCAATTAATATTATTCTAATTCTGGAATAAATCATCTAAAATCCTATTTTAACCTATTTAATTCTGAAATAACAATCTACACACAACTATTTGGCCAAAGAAATTCACGGTTCCAAATTCGGGACCCGTGGCACGCAAACCGAGACATACTGTTGACTAACTAGTCAAATAATATGAATTCCAAGTTTGAGTATGCAATATGATAGATTTCAGCGTCATGAGTGCACTGGAATCGACCGTGCCGCAAAATCACGATTTGGTCAAAAGTTATCGCCATTATGGCTAACCATGACCAAATCGATGAACCGTTGACCAAATCTGAATTCTACGAACAAAATAAAATACTAGATGAAACTTTGAATTTCTAGAAAATTTATATTTTGTAGACCTCGGTGTCAGCTTTCCAAAACTTCAAACGGATCACAAAACGGAGCTCGGGATCGCTCGGAATCTTGAAAACCGTGCGACGTGTTGATTTTTGGACAACCGACACTCAATTAATTATCTAGAAATTCGAGATCAAAATTACAGAAATTAAAATATATATTCAAAAACCTAACCCCAATACGCTTCTAACAAAAAAAATGGCGCACAAAAAGGACGTCTAGATCAACGGCAATCGCTCCGCGAAGTCGAAGATCCCAATCGAACTCTCCCACAAAAGCTGCTGAATTTCTAGGTTTTTCGGAAAACTAATAACTAATATATATATAGAGAGAGAGTCGGTGGCTAAGTCGGCTGAGCGGCTGGCTAAGGGGACACGTGGCATCATCTCGTGCACCCCGCCCAGATCTGATGGCCCATATTGGAGTCGGCTTGGGCGGCTAATCCGAGTCTTACTCGGTTTAGTTATGTGGCTCGGAGACCGAGCTCCCCCGCCCCCCCTTCACAGACACGTGGGCCCGCCCTCCCCGCTTCAGCGGCTGACGGGTGGGCCCCTGCTGCTGACTGTGCATAATTAAATTAGAAAATAGGTTTTTTAATTACAGAAAATTAAATAAAAAATCAGGAAAAATCCTAAAACTTCCAAATAAATCCCAGAAAATTTCTAAAAATTCCTAGAAAAATATAAAAAATATTTTAAGGGTTCTAGAGTCCAAATAATTTATTTGACCCCAAAAATACCCTCGGGTGTTCTCACAGTAAATCATAGAAGCTTAGAAAATTAATAAAATCATATATAAAATTTATCTAAAAATCTCCTAAAAATCCAAGAAATTCTAAAATAATAAAATAATACTCTAGAGGCTGTCTGGGGACCCTGGGGACCAGATATGTCCTAGTTTTACTATACTTAAGCTATAGGCTTAGGTACGCACCCTTGTGATCCCAAATCAAAACTCAATTTACCTACGATTCAAACCATTATATAAATAATAATAATAATAAACAAAATAAATAAATAAAAATAAAAAAATTCTCTCTAAAATAAATAATTTTTGGGAGACAAGTGCTACAAACTATCCCCCTTAAAAGATTTTTGTCCTCAAAAATCAAAACATCACAAATAGCATAGTATAATACCTAACTCTTACAAACAATAATTTTTTAATCTAAGTCACGGAGAGATAATGGCTAGGAACATGAGTGAACTAACAACTAACTAAGCATGCATAACAACTAAACCTAAAGAAGGCTTTCAAGGAAACATATTTAAGTTACCTATGTCTTGGGGTTGAGTCACAGCCACAAATGCTTGTCCTTGACGTTGTACTCCTCCAAACTGCTGTTGCGAAACTGGCTTATGAGCTGGTGCTGCGGGACATTCTCGTACTTGGTGGTCTGGTGCTCCATAAAGGAGACAAAGTCCTAACCTCTTCCTACAATGGTCTCCCTTGTGTCCTTCTTTTCCACAATAATTACACTTAGGCTTGGGTGGGATAGGCTGCTGTTGTGGCTGGGATGATACCACCCTAGTTGGAGGTTGATGCTGGATTTGAAGGGTCTTCTGAGAATTATTAGGACGTTTTGATGATTCTTGATTACTACCATCTCTACCTCTCTTTTGGGAAGCTACTTTCTGCCTTAGGATAGATTCTTGACGCCTAGCTGCATTCAAGATATCTGTATAGGATGTTGGGTCTACTGACGCTGTTAAACTTTGCAACTTGTAATTCAGCCCAGAATGGAACTTCTCCGCCTTCTCTTCTTCTGTAGATACAAGAGTAGGAGCAAAAGACTCAAGCGACTAAATTCTGCATCATATTCGTCCACTGTCATGCTCCCCTGCTCTAGTCGTATGAACTGATCCCGCAGCTCCTTTCGAACAGTGGTGGGGAAGAACATGGTATTGAAGAGGTCCGTAAACTCTTTCCATAACACATTCTTGCCCAACCGTCTTTCTTGTGATGCCCACCAATGATGTGCATTGTCCTTGAGCTGCAACTTCACTGCTTTTATCCATTTCTCCGGTGGCAGCTCCGACGCCTCTAGTAGTGTCTCTATCTCCACTAGCCAGTTGGTGACTTCTATAGGTTTCTCCGAGCCAGTAAATGGAGGTGGGTTCATCTTACGAAACCCATCAATAGTACCCACACGATCTTGTCGTGTTTCTACGCTCCTCTCCAGAACATTCGTATGTCTCTGCTGAGTCTCCATCATGCCTTGGAGTAAAGTAAGGAGATGAGCTCCATCCACAGTTACTCCTTAGGTTGGGGCTGTTGGTGGTGGTGGTGGAAGATCCTCAGCACTAACCCTATCTTGTTGATGGTTAGAAGGCTCTACGAACTCAGTACTCTCTGCTGTCGATCCCTCGGGTTCGGGAGTAGCATATGGGTTAGCTACCCTTTTCCCTTTACGGATCGCACTGCGCCTTGTGTCAACCATTATGAACTAAAAGGAAAGAAAAGATATGGTTAGAATGGTAGATACAAACATATCGAAGAAATTATGGACGAAATCAAGCAAGATGCAAATTAGGAGACAATAAGATCCTAAGATAAAACAGACTCATAAGGTTAGAAGTCCTATTTTGTGGATGATACAACCTCCTAACTTCAACTCTATTCGCAGGCTCGCAGTAGTACAGCTAACTTAAGCACTACCACGAGTTCGCAGTCTTTTACGAAATTGGACCTGCATGGGCCACCATAAAAACTTGTCACGATCCACTCCCAATTTTGGGATACGAGTACGTGGCCAAGTCCAGCCTACGCCGCAGCATCGACGGTAGTACGCTGTCTATGATAACAATGGTCGACAACAAGCACAACACGCATATATATCATCCACAACTAAGCCAGCAAAAATCACTAAAATATCCAATAGTCTCAAAATTATAAATATGAAAAAAATTCACTACAACTCAGAAAGTCTCGGGAACAAACCCGGATAATAGAAAATAAAATAGACAACTAACTCTATAACTATAACTACTAACTAATGCGAATCTATAAGGAAGAAAATATGCTAATTCGCATCAGTACTGGATCCGGGTACGCCAGTGACATCAGGGTTGCCAACATACTTACCGTAAACCTCTGGACAGATCACATCGTCTACAACTGAAAAATGGTTATCCAGTCAGGATTGGAACAAGTACAAGTCTAACCATCATGATACAAGTACAATATAAAGTAATAAAACACTAAACATGGAAGGTAATGATCAATGGAAACAATGAACAATATGAACAAGAAATCATGAGATGGAAGAAACTGATAAGAAAAGTAACAAGCATAAAAAGTAAAGAGACTCATGTAAACACTCGTAGTGCACGTGTCGTGAGAAGTACAACGTTCCTACACATGGATGGCTTGGGCGAACAATGAGGTTATAAGGCCCGCCCCCGTAAACGGGAGAGTTGCCAACGATACCATGTGGGCTTTGTCCACGTGCCTAGTAATTGTACCCCTCCAATATCCATACCTCACAATCATGAAAATATGATCACGATAACGAACACGATAACAATAAGAAAACATGATCAATAGTCAAACACTCAACTCTCGTGTGTGTAACAGTCAAGACATGGAAGATAGCATGTATAAGTAAAATACGACAATATAAAGTAAATGCACATGAAGGTGTCAACAAGTACTTGCCTGAACTCTTGGATGAATTGATTTCACAAGTTGAAGACAATATGAACTCCGGCCTAGAAGCTATCAAATCAAGCCATCATCCCACGAACCCCGTCGCACAAACAACCACAAGTTAGATATACAATTCCCACTCTAAAAATCCTAGAAAGTGGCTAATGGTTTAAATCAATTAATACTATTCTAATTCTGGAATAAATCATCTAAAATCCTATTTTAACCTATTTAATTCTGAAATAACAATCTACACACAACTATTTGGCCAAAGAAATTCACAGTTCCAAATTCGGGACCCGTGGCACGCAAACCGAAACATACTATTGACTAACTAGTCAAATAATATGAATTCCAAGTTTGAGTGTGCAACATGATAGATTTCAGCGTCATGAGTGCACTGGAATCGACCGTGCCGCAAAATCACGATTTGGTCAAAAGTTATCGCCATTATGGCTAACCATGACCAAATCGATGAACCGTTGACCAAATCTGACTTCTACGAACAAAATAAAATACTAGATGAAACTCTGAATTTCTAGAAAATTTATATGTTGTAGAGCTCGGTGTCAGCTTTCCAAAACTTCAAACGGATCACAAAACGGAGTTCGAGATCGCTCGAAATCTCGAAAACCGTGCGACGTGTTGATTTTTGGACAACCGACACTCAATTAATTATCCAGAAATTCGAGATCAAAATTACAGAAATTAAAATATATATTCAAAAACCTAACCTCAATACGCTTCTAACAAAAAAAACAGCGCACAAAAAGGACGTCTAGATCAACGGCAATCGCTCTGCGAAGTCGAAGATCCCAATCGAACTCTCCCACAAAAGCTGCTGAATTTCTAGGGTTTTCGGAAAACTAATAACTAATATATATATAGAGAGATAGAGTCGGTGGCTAAGTCGGCTGAGCGGCTGGCTAAGGGGACACGTGGCAGCATCTCGTGCGCCCCGTCCAGATATGATGGCCCATATTGGAGTCGGCTTGGGCGGCTAATCCGAGTCTGACTCGGTTTAGTTATGTGGCTCGGAGACCGAGCTCCCCCGCCCCCCCTTCACAGACACGTGGGCCCGCCCTCCCCGCTTCAGTGGCTGACGGGTGGGCCCCTGCTGCTGACTGTGCATAATTAAATTAGAAAATAGGTTTTTTAATTACAAAAAATTAAATAAAAAATTAGGAAAAATCCTAAAAATTCCAAATAAATTCCAGAAAACTTCTAAAAATTCTTAGAAAAATATAGAAAATATTTTAAGGGTTCTAGAGTCCAAATAATTTATTTGACCTCAAAAATACCCTCGGATGTTCTCACAGTAAATCCTAGAAGCTTAGAAAATTAATAAAATCATATATAAAATTTATCTAAAAATCTCCTAAAAATCCAAGAAATTCTAAAATAATAAAATAATACTCTAGAGGCTGTCTGGGGACCCTGGGGACCACATATGTCCTAGTTTTACTATACTTAAGCTATAGGCTTAGGTACGCACCCTTGTGATCCCAAATCAATACTCTATTTACCTACGATTCAAACCATTATATAAATAATAATAATAAACAAAATAAATAAATAAAAATAAAAAAATTCTCTCTAAAATAAATAATTTTTGGGAGACAAGTGCTACAAGTACATGTAATAAAGAGTACAACAGGACAATAAACGACTAGGGACGTGGAACCATTCTGGAAGCCAGGTTACAACCCGTAAACCAAACAAGGACCGGGGTCGTAATCCTTCGCCTGAATAGCACCTTGTCTCTACCCATTTATTGTTAAAGATAAGTAAAAAAATCATGTTCAGGAGTACCAGGTACTGGGACTAAACGAGACTTAGACAATGCTGGACACCATCCATTCACAAGCGGCCAAGCAAATACTACAGCTTACTACTTAACTAACTAGGGTTATCACAAGCCTAGTTACTAGCAAGATGCAGATGAGAAATTCCCAGTCCCAAGCCCTGCAGACTATCTAGTTATCCTTCTGCGAGTTGAGAGTATGGTTGGGTACATCGCCCAGGAGACAATGTACCCTTAGGTGACTTAGAGGGTGCAACACATGACAGTGTGCTGGAAATGTGCCCTACTCGTCGGCAGGCTACAAGTCCGTTTAAAGCGCCCAGATAACAAGATCGCCTGTGACTGAAAATTCTCCATGAACTATAGTTTGATCTAGTCATTAGCTTAATCCATATTTAGTGTGAATCCATGACCGTGGTAACCAGGGAGTCACGTCCTAGACATGATGCGAGATAAGATAAGTGGATTGTACAAAGCAGCAAGAATGAACACCCACGGCGTCAGAGTTGATTATACGAGTCAAGTTAGCCATCGCAACAGCATCAAGTCAAGTCAAATTACAAGTTTCAGGTGTACAAGTTACAAGTCAGGAGTGCGCCACCACGGGCCACTATCAAGTTATCCAGTATCAAGATTAATCATGAATTACAGGTTAAAAGTTAAGGGCGCACCCCATCGGGTCACTATCAAGAAGATCAGAAATGTGCCCTACTCGTCGGCAAGCTACAAGTCCGTTTAAAGCGCCCAGATAACAAGATCGCCTGTGACTGGAAATTCTCCATGAACTATAGTTTGATCTAGTCATTAGCTTAATCCATATTTAGTATGAATCCATGACCGTGGTAACCAGGGAGTCACGTCCTAGACATGATGCGAGACAAGATAAGTGGATTGTATAAGACAGCAAGAATGAACACCCACGGCGTCAGAGTTGATTATACGAGTCAAGTTAGCCATCGCAACAGCATCAAGTCAAGTCAAATTACAAGTTTCAGGTGTACAAGTTACAAGTCAGGAGTGCGCCACCACGGGCCACTATCAAGTTATCCAGTATCAAGATTAATCATGAATTACAGGTTAAAAGTTAAGGAAGCACCCCATCGGGTCACTATCAAGAAGATCAGAAAGTACTAGAATCATACTTCACAGAAATCACAAAAAATCGTACTAGTCATAAGCAAAACACCAAAAAAACCGTGCCAGGTCGTGTTGGGTCGAGACAGTCGTATTGTGTGGAACAAGATCCCAAAACTCCAATCCTCAAAAGAGAAGCCAAGTCCAAGGAATAAAATCCAACCATCATGGGCAAATAGGTTGCGCTGGGGTTAGATTGCGCTAGGGTCGAGCTGTGCTAGGGTGAGCTGCACAGGAGATGAACTGCGTACAGTTGAACTTTATACAGTTAAACTGCGCACAGTTAAACTGCGCATGAGATGGACTGCGCAGGAGATGAACTGCGCGGGAGATGAGTTGCGCACGAGTTAAACTGCACAGGAGATGAACTGTGCAGGAGATGAACTGCACACGAGTTGAAGTGCGCACAGTTGAGCTGCGCACAGTTGAACTGCGCATGGCCTTGTGCTAAAGAGCTCTGGCCGAGGGTCATCTTCTCCATCAGGCCGAGGAAAAAAACACCAAGAACTCCAAATTTCAAATCTTCATAACTTAGCCAAAACAAAACCAAATTTGGATTTTCAAAGTTCTAGCTTGTGTAAAATTGAATTATCTTCCACATGGAAACCTCAAAACAAGGAAAAATCAAAGTTTAATAGATCAAAACAAAGAAAATCCAAAAATGGTTAAAATTTAGATCTAGAAAAATGGAAGCTCCAAATCATAAAATGCCAAGTTCTAATGTTGTTCACCATGGCCTAATCTAGCTAATGGACAAATAAAATAGGGTACTTATTTGGTGGCAAGCTGCACTTTTCTATGGTGTTGGTGGAGGAAGGAAGAAGAAGATGAAGAAAATTAATAGAAGTTATGACGAGAGAGAAAGTTAGGTGGGGTTTTAATGAGGGAGGGTGTGTTGTGTTGAGGGTGGAGGTTAGCTAAGGTAGTCCAATGCAAACCAAACCAATTCCCTCTCCATAAAATAAAACCACGCCGGGTCCAAAAACTCATTTTACGAGAAAACCAGAATCCGCAAGTTAAACCAAAACACAATTACAGGCCGGAATCCGAGAAAATAAAATACAGGTCCGAAATTCATATAAGCCTAATCAAAATACGTATTCCAAAATATGGGCATTACAAAAAGTGAAGATTTTTTTGACTCTGGCCTACTTGACAAATCCACAACCGTAAAAAATAACCCTTTCTTGATGGGGATTAACCGTCAAGAAAGCCCTTTTTTTGTAGTGCAAGCAATCTCACAAAGAAATTAAGGTATACACAACCGAAATAGCTAGATTGTCTAATCTTGTTGAAGACATTAAAGAGACATCTACTTCCGATAACACGGAAGAGATAGCCAAACTTAAGTTGGACTATTATGGGGCTATCCTCACCATAGAAAAGGAAGAAAGAGACTGTCAAGGTGCAAGAACTTTATGACATAGAGAAAAACAGACACCTAGTCACAGAGCAAACTATCACGCCCCTCTCCCAGATAACTGGATACAAGATGGACACGTCCAGCCTACGTTGTGTTGACAGGGGTAGTAAGTTGTCTAAACCTCAATAATCATCAATATAAGGATCCACTCATCATAATACTATCGCATACTATCATATATCAATCATAATACAAAGTTCTACTATGCTTTAGGAGTAAACTTTTATAATAGATGTCCGAAAACAGATCTAATAAAAGATAAAGTGCATCATAAGCTATTATTACATTCATCCAACTACACGATACATCACCGAACAATACAACGCAACTCCCTGCTACAATACTACAAACGATAATACACTCTAGATCTCTAAATCTGTAGCTGGCTCCACCACCTAAGCTAGGTCATCCATGGTCGCCTCATCAGCGGGACCATAATAGCTAGTATAGAGTAGATCATCAGTCTCGCCTACAACAAATCCAGTCAGGAAATGAGCAAAGCACAACCCTACGAAATAAAATATACAAATGAAATCTATAATGCAATGAATAATAGATGAACATGCAAAGTGACTCTGAATCAATAAAATGATAACACAAATGTGGTTTGAAATACTAGTTCCTATGTGATCGACTGTCACACAATAATCACAATAAGATACAATAGTACCAATGGTCTCCAGTCTAGTCATACATGTACGATGTACGACTAGACTATCCACAATATTAAACTAAATAGGTTTGATCACATAGCAACTAAGTATTTCTTCCAATCTCTACAATCAATCAATAAATCAGTGTACAATGGAAATCAATGCTAACACGTGTCATTCTCGTGTCCAATATACAAAATTTCAAAAGAAAAATACGATATAAATTCAAATTGTAGTGTACTTGCCAGGATTTGTCATACAGTCAAGTCCAAAATCTAGAGAACAATATGTGTCAAGAGGCACAAATATTCCTTAGAATAAATTCTAAATTAATGAAAGCTACTATTCTAATTTCCTAGTTATTAGCAATCTAATTATCAACTAAATAGGAATAACTAGTCCTAACAACTCCCTAGGTCCCCAATAAATTACTAGAACTGTTAGCTTATTCTTAGAAGTCAAATCCTTCCTTAATTACTCCCAGCTCTGGCCACTAGTTCTACTGCAGCCTTACTATTATACAAGTGAACCTACTCTATATGGCCTAGACTAATGATTCAAAATCGTGGTCTAAAGCTCAGCTTATTGTACTAGTTCACTTTCCAAAGCCTAACTAATGTTTATTCATAACTTAAGAATAACTCAGCTACCCAAAGTCCAGTAATCTACAGGCTCAGCCCAAACACAATTCTAAATGAAATTCTCCAATTAGTCCCACAATTGCTTCAAACCAATTGAACTCATCTATAAGCCCGCCCATGTTTACTCGTTTCTAACCTAAACTAGCTGTTGGATTCCAACCCTATTGTTGAACCCAATCTTCCTATTATATCCAGTTTGAATCTAAACTTTTGTTCTACAAACTGTTCTCGCATATGCTCTCAGTTTGGAATCACCAATACTGACACGTTTGAGTCCAACAAGTATCAACCCAAAAATCGTGTCAGTTATAATCTGTAGTCCTTACGTCCAATGTCCGACACTTACTGGACACTACACAATACTAGATCCTTCTTAAGAATCAAAATAGAGAATTGAAGAGGAGAATATAGAAGATTTATACTTGTGTCCTAATAGATTGATACTCGATTTTTCGTGTCCGATTCGAACTAAACATACTACCCGAGCCCACATAGACAATTCGTCAAATACTTGCTGTACAACAAAATTGATACAAAGATTCAGCATACTGTTTGATTCAAAGGAAAACCGAGCTACTAGAGAATTGATCCAAAGGATCAAAACATCAGAACAATCCAAATTATGTTTTTAGAGAACAAAACTGGGAAGTGATCAATAAAGAAGGGAAGTAGAACGTACCGATTGCTCGAGATTGGAGGAATTGTCGGTGCCAGCAGTAAAAGTTTGTGTGCCTGCTCTCGATCACTGTTGGGGATCGATCGAAGGAATTGAATCAAATATTTCGATCTGTAAGTTTAGATCAATCAAAGTAAAAAGAACTTCAAGAATCGAATAAAAGGTTTCCTCAAGAACAGCGAGAATTGGAATGAAAAGCCTTACTAGTGATCGACATGGCAGTGTTTCGATAAAGCATTTCTATTGAGATAGGTCTCCGGACCGACGATCGAACTCGTCGGAGAAGGAGTCTGGAGACGTCGGTCGATCGGTCCCGTAGTGATCGATGGAGACCATCGGAGGATCCTGCATTCAAGTGCCGCTCGTTGAGAAGGTTGGCATCGCCATCACCATGGCTTGATAAAAGAGAACCAGAGAAAAAGGAACGGGGAAGAAGAAGTGGAGGTCATTCTCCAGTGCAGCAGGGCTTTGCCGTAGGGGATAGAGTGGAGAAGAGAGAGGGGGTCGGTCGTATTTATAGGCGACGAGGTCGGTGGCGGCCGTTACAATCGAACGATGGTGGTGCGCCAGAGATTGGTCGGTGGATCGGACGGTGGAGTAAGTTCGGTGATTGTCACGACCCGCACCCGCTATTCGAGAAATGAGTGCGTGCGCAAGCCAGTCTACGCCCCTGTATCGACGGTAGAACGATGTCTGGAACATCACGCTCAAATCACAAAATGCTCATAATTATTTTCTTATTGCTCATTCACAAATACTAAATAAATTTACAATATTCAAAGTTTACATTTGAAGAAAGGTACAATACCTCACAAAACTAATACAATAATTTTTAAACATTCTAACTAGCTTCTAGGTTGACCTCAGCATATACACCCGTATCTTCCTAAGAATCTGATGCTAAATAGTAGCCGCGCCTAATCTGTAAAATATTGGTTTCCATTCAGGAATGGATCGACTACAGTTTAAGCATACAGTTCCAAATATATGATAACAACTATAAAAATAGTGAAAAGTCATGACATACATGATGAAAGAAATGAACTACAAAACATAGCACAGAAAATATGGTAAAATAGTTAATCATAAACTATAAAGACAAGTGAAGTATATAACAAGAAGCCTTAACCAACTACGTGAATTGAAGTATACTGTTTTATGTAGGATCATGCTGGTCCACTATGCTGCACGGTCTACATAGGATTTGTATCCTCACTGTCTATATTGCATAAAATAAAACAAGGTCTACATTGTATGAAATAAAATATGGTCTACGGGGTTGATCACATATCTACTTAGTACGTACTTATCCACCTGACTACTACACATGGATTAGTCACGATAATAAATCATGAAATACGGTAAAATAAAATATGGTATCATGACTAAAATTTATGTGATACTAAACTGTGTACTGAACGTGTCAAGAATCAAATATGTATCACTAATCATGCAATTATAGTAATTAATAATACTGGAAATAAGATATAAACGGTACTCGTCTGGTTTCTTGAGCTGCTGATAAAGGTCTGGTAAAGTAAAGAAAGCCAACTTTCGCGGATGCTGGACACAAGGGCAAAATCATAATTTTGGATCAAAATGATGTCCGTTGTTGTACCCATTTTGTATCGAAAAGTGTGCCAGTAACTACGGTCTATAAAGTCGTCAAACTATATGTCTACAGGTATGGTTTAACGATACGAACCCAACTGTATTTTCAAAGTTAAATTTCGGTGGGCCATGCATAAATTTACCCGTTGGATCGGGCCACGGGCCCGCCAAAATAGAGTTCCGGTCGACCTTCTCAGGATCGGACCAAACTTGGCACACAGGACCAGAGAAATGATACGGTCCTGATGGCACAAGTTTCGTGTCGAGATGACGAACGTACACAAAGTTATGGACTAGTTTGTAAAGAGGCCGATACGGGGTATCTTGATGGATATGCCTCGATTTCGTCGCATACGCACAACGATGTCGAGTTTCGTCGAATCCTATATGTCGATAACATTTATGTGCATTTTTCGATGCTCATGGATTATGACCATTTCACCCGGTTTGTCGGGACGCATGCTGTATCGAGAAATTTTTTAAAATTCTATTGTTTTGAAATGAGTTTTTCTTAATTTTCGAGAGTGAATAACTTTTTATATAATGGATGAAAATTAATTCTACAAGAAGCATTTTCATCTCGTATGTGTTATCTATAACTTTTTCGAATTGGGTTTCAAAAATTCCAAGTATTCGGTTCAGGATTAGTCTGCTAAAGCAGGGGTTTTGAGTCATCTTTAAGTTCTGTTTTCGAACAAAAATTTTCCAACTTTGTGTCGAGTTCCTGATCGAAATAATGGGTTACAAATAAATCCCTTTAAAGGGTTAGGAAGACGGTCATATTGTCTATATGTAGGATTGACGAATCAAAAAATTATCGAATAGGAATTAAGAATTAGGGCTCGAAAATAGGGTACCTGGGGGTTTTAGAAACAGAGTATCCTCTGTTGGCGGTCAGTTTTTTGAAGTTTTTCAGCGATACAGCAGCGTGTAGGCGGTTGGGAAGGGGTGCCGGGATGACAAGATCCTTCAGGATTCACTGCATGAGGGTGGCGTGGAGCTTCGAGGGATTTTTCGTTGGGAAACCCCTCACGGCTACTTATTTATACACGAGTTCTTTTCTCCTATTTATAGTCGATTTCCTAATTGGATCCCGCGTGTGAATCCCTAGGGTTGGCGAGAATTAGATAGGTATTGGGTTTGAAGAAGGATTTGGAAAAAATTTCATGCAAGATTTGATTGAATTAAATCTTTACTTAATGTTTGTCTCATGGGGGCTGTCAATTTAATTGAGTACTGTTCATCGAACAGTACTCAGCTGCCCCTTTCCCTCCTTATATATATATATATATATATATTTTATATATATATATATATATATATATATATATATATATATATATATATATATATATATATATAAAACCCTTTTTCGTATATCTAAGTATATTGGTATGTATACTTTTTATGTGTATAAATCTAAGATAAATTTTTCCTAAAATCTAAAACTAAATATAAAGCTTGTACGAAAATTTTCATAAAATAATTTATAACACCATACTAAGAATTTATCATTTAACTACTAGTTTTATACATATATAAAAATCATGCAAGCATTTACTAACTATTAATAAATATATAAATGCCCAAAATGTTTTAAAAATAGACTATAATAAAATTTATAAAAAATGGGGGGTTTACATCCTACCCAACTTATAAAAATTTTGTCCTCGAAATTAAAAATAATATTACTGTATAAAAATAATAAATAACGAAATTTAACATAAGGGAGGTGAGGTACGTCTAATTGTAACTCGATTTTCAAAACAAGGGAGGAGGTGGTTATTACATGAATCCAAATTAATGCCATATTCTACAAGATAGGATATTGTTGGTGCCAGGCCCTACCCAACTTATAGAAGTTGGCTAATCGTGAAAATCGACGTTACCAGGATTCTGTGAAGGACCATTTCTAAGAAAAGACATGAGAATATTGGACACTTCTAACCGCAGTCACTGATTCTAAGTGATCTTAGATATTTCCATAGCGTTCTTGGTCAATAACTTCTATAGGAGGATTGTTGCCGTTAATATTGTTTCTCTAAGGGTCATACTTTCGCACGATAGTAGGAATCTCTTGTTTGAATACGACTAGAACGTGGTCGGTGCAAAGGAATTTTGGTGTTCGCCTAACATAGGTACTAAGAGATGAGATTGAAGAAATTTAGGGAAGGAAGAGTTCATGGGTCAAGAGATGGGAGTCTTTAGTAAGTGCAGGAAACCTTTCTATAGAACTTGATTAGGTAAGTGTTCAAAATCTTTAAGTCATAACGACTAATATGTGCGGGTTGGTGTTTAGGTGTTGTGTAGGAGGCTTGTGCTTGCTTGGAAGGAATGTATATATCATAGGTGTGACGTGTCTTGCATGGGTCCTGGGTATTCAATTTGTTCTAAGAAAATGTGTCATACATGTGGTGTAATTGAAATTGAGCACAAGAAGACATGCTCGAGTGGGACATATATGTCATGTGTGTAGCTTGACTGGTCTAGTTCATGAGTGTGAAATTTGTTGTACGGAAAAAGTTTATGTTGTGCTCCAAATATCGAAGTCATGACCGAGGATATCAAATGAAACGGATAAGAGTGGACGTTATGAACCACTCTTTTATTAGATCAATTAGAACCAATGTATCCCAATCATTTACTACTTCTTAGAGGGACTTGCCTATACACTTAGGGAATTCCGTTCTCGAAATTGAAGCTATGACACGATCCTATGGTAGACAAAATTTTGAAGAATCAAGGTTGCGATCTTTTACCATCTAAAGGCATGAGCAAATGGATATAAAATACAATACAAAGATCATATTGCAAATTTCAAACAGATGGATGAATGGTTATGAATGTCATCTCATTCCAAGAGGTAGAGCAAACTAAGTTCAAGGTTCTACCCACTTCTAAATTGGTTAATCGTGGAAGGCACAGTAATAGCACTTCTAGGAAGATCAAATTTTAAGGAGATATATGAGGATATGGGGTACTTCTGATCGTCGCCACGGACTCTAAAGGAAGCCTAGTTATTAATTATTTAACATTACTATATATTAATCATGTTTCATCAGGACAGTAGGAGAAATCTTGGTCAAGCATAATCGGAACCAAGTTGGTACATCGGGATTCTATTTATCCCCTAACATAGGCTACAAGGGAATGCAGTTAAGGGATTGATGGAGAAGGGATTAGTAGGCCATGAGATGGGGATTACATAATAGGTGTAGGGAACTAGTTTCTAAAGTTTTGCTTATAGTCCAAATGTGGTGATATTCATGGATGGGTTTAACTCGGTTTTAATGGGTTCCCAAATTGGACATCAATCTTTGATTGAATGAACTTTGGTTTTTAATCTATATTGGCCGGAAAAAAATTCCACAAAATCAACTATTCCTATTTAGGTTAGGGTAACCTAGAATAGGTTCAAACTCGAGTGGATGGGCTATTTGCTAATCGGGTTGGTTAACTAGGTTTCTTAAGCCCAAAATGCACCTTTTGTGACTTTTGAGTTTAAGTAGCACATGGGAATTCCACTGAGTGGCACACTAGTGGCATGTGCATAGTGGGATTCAAGTATATGACAACCATATATTGGGTCGGAAGATTTGAGTCGAGATTGGATCTCTAATTGAAGTCGGAAAGTGCATCGATATTATGGTAAGGGTTCTATTTAGCCTTTTTGACCTAAAAGTCGTATCACAAAGATAGAGTACAAGGGAACATGTTTGAGTGGGACATGATATGCCTAAATGGAGAAGGACTCGTCTAGATCTTGCATATGAAATTTTTTTGGAAGGTAACAACTAGTATTACGCTCCGAATATCAATGTCACGGTAGGGGATACCAAATGATCTAAATAGAAAGTGGGTATTCATGATGCACGAATTTATCATCCCAGTGGGAACCAACTTATCCTAATCAATCGATAATCCTAGTAAATCATAAAATTTAGAAAGACTTACAACCTATATATTTCAGAAATTCCTTTCTCGAAATTAAACTAAGACATGGTTCTATGGTTAATAAAGTTAGAAATAATTTCAAAGTCATGATATTGTACCCCGACTCTTGATTATAAAAGAATACTATACGACGTAATAGATAATGTGATACGGTAGATATAAATCAAGTTTGAAGGCAGCTCTCCGACTTCGAATAGATGGAAAACGATTGTGTATATATAGCTTTCATGGCCATAGGTGGTATAACAAACTAAGGGAGACATTCCGTGTCTATCTTCCCTCAAACACGGGCATTTGTTTTTCCAAAATAAGTAAGGCAGAAAAACAATAAAGAGTTCAAGGGAGAGGAAGTCGAATGCAAATGCGGGATTCGAAAGACGATTGAATAATTTCAAGGAGAGTTGTCAAGGTAGTGGAAGATGAGATCCTAGAGACATATATATCTCAATCCACATGGGATAATCATATGAAGAGCGAACCAAGTCCACTAAGGTTGATCAGACCATAATACACTGATTCTAATTAGATAATATGTTAGTCGACGTCTCCAATAAGCATATGTCTTGAATCAAGCACGATAAAAAGTAAGCTTACAAAACTAGGCTATAATAGCAGTATCAGTAAAGATAGTCGAAAATATAAGTACGCAGGATTTATAATTGAAAGAAGGCACAAGTAGTTCAAGTTCATCAAAATCTAAGACTCGTCCGGTGTTGGTGCCTCTATAGTTGTCCTACTTGTCTTTTTGTCTAAGGCCTTGGTCGACCAATGGGTTAGGGACCTCTTAAACTCTATAGTCTAAGTAAATCTATTAGTGTCAGTCAATTACCTCGTTAATAGGTAATAGGGACAATAGGATGCTAGGTTGGGAGGTATGCTACCAAACTTATCAAATTCAACTAATAGTGTGATTGAACAACAAAACTATACCTAGTATAAGTCATCTTCTTAACATCTTTAGTATTCGAAACTGTAATCATGTCTGAAATTATTTTACCGAGAATTTATGCCTCGCCAGTGTACACATGGCTGTAGTTGTAACTGCCTGTTTTCAAAAATGAGGATAAATTTGTCATTTTTCATATTTCTATATTTTTGTAAATATTTATTTATTATTATATTTTGGGTATCTGTTTAGTCTGGTTGGAGTTTCGTCTAGTTTTGACTTGTGTTAGTAGTCCGGGTAGTTTAGACTCTAGTCGGGACCCAAAGATTAGATAGACATGTCCCACAAACTCATCTCATTAGGCTAGTACATTTAGACTAAATCCACATGACAAGTTTAGTCATTTAAAAATTAAAAAACTTGATCCTTTTGACCCCAAACCTTTGCATGACTTGGATTAACCAAAGGGGACCTATTAGACGTTTCCTATTGGCCCAAAACTAACCTTTATGGCAGCCAAGAGAGGGTTCTACCTCCTTTTTATTTGCAAAGTAGTCTCCATTCCTTTTTTAGTATTCTTCCCAATCTTGAGAACAAATCCCATTGATTCATCTCTCAAATATTCTTTTTTCTCCACCAAATTCTTTCATTCTTGCGAGGGGAGGAAGCTATAAGGATTGTGGAGCCAAAAGCAAGGATGGATGTCCATTTGCTAGAAGAGTCTGTATCGGATTTGTGTCCTTTGGGTTGTTCATTGGGAATCAACTCCCAATAGGTATCTCTCTATCTAAACCTTCTTTATTTCATCTTTTTCTTGCATATTTGTTAGTTTTGAACCCATAGGAACCACCCACGTGCATGAACCACCATTAGGAATGTTTTAGAGCCTCTTTTGAGTTCTCTCTAGGAGTTTGTGATAGGTTTGGTGTCCCTCATGGAGAGATTCCAAAGGGGGCACACCATGTGTTTGTATTTTTGCCTCATTGGCTTATTTGTCTTCTAATGTCAGATTTTCATGTGTTAGAGAGTAGATTAACCATTGTTAGGATGTTTAGGTTTGTTCTCATTTGGATACCAATATTTTAAGCTATGTATTATGGCCTGCAAGCCCGATTTTTATGTAAAAATATCAAATATTGTTATATTTATGGATGTGGCCTGATTTGGGAGTTTTTGTATATATTGATATGTGTCTTGTGTGTATGTGATAGAGTGTGGGTGTGTTAGTGTTAAGTTAGTGAGTTAGAAAATCTAGTTAGTATCCTAGATAATATAGTTAGTATGTGTTTCCTTTGTCCAAAACAACCCAAATTTATCATAATTTTTATCCACGTTTTTAGTAGCCAGAGCAATTTAGAAATGCCATAACTCCTAGCTCAAGACTCCGATTAATCTTCCGTTTTTTTTAAAAAGAACAATATCGAAGTTAGCTTTCCAAATATATATTAATAGGCCAAATTCGTTCTAGAACTTTCTGTAAAACTGTTTGAGTGTCAGCTGTCCGAAAGAGGAATGCATTTCGGTGTTTTCGCGATTCCGGGAGCTTTCGGACCCGAAAATACGATCCGTTTGAAGTTTCGGAAAGCTAATATGAAGGGCTACGACATATTTTAATCCTAGAATTTAGTGAATAGGTCTAATAGGTGCAGTATTAATTTTAAGTAGAAAGTAGGTATCATAGGTTGTCAAGAATATATATATATATATATATATATATATATATATATATATATATATATATATATATATAATATGTTAGTATAGTGTGTGTGTTTGAATGAGATAAGGATGTGTGTGGTTAGTAGAGAGAAGTGAGATTGATAGAGGATATGTGCTAGTGTGTGTTTGATGTTGTATAGATGGTAGTGTAGTATATGTGTTGTGAAGGTGAGAGAGTTGGGAGGATCATGCCATCCTATATGACTTGAGGCTGGTATGGTTTGTTGAGTGATTTGTGTTTTAGTTGAATGGTAGTGTATTTGTATATAGATGTGTGTGGGTGTTAGAAGAGAGGGGGTGGATTTGGTATATGTGTTTGTGTGTGTGTTAGTGTTGGAGTGGAGAGGGATTTAGATGTTGTATATATGAATATGTTAGTATGTTAATGGTTATGTTAGAATCTATGTAGAGGTTAGAGGTATCTTAGAAGTTAGATAGTGGTATCTTGTATAAGTTAGATAGTTAGTTGTGTTAGTCTATATTATTGTTAGTTAGAGATGACATATGTTAGTTGGTTAGAGTTAAAGTTAGTGATAGATATATATACATATATGTTATAGTTAGATATTAGTATCTTGGTTATCCATGGTTTGTGTGTGTGTGATTGAAGATTAGATGAGTTAGTATCCCAATAGTTTGATATCTTAGATAGTTAGATAAGTTGTATCTTGTACAGATTAGAGTTAAGTTAGATTGTGGTTAGTTTGTAGATAGATAGTATCTTAGGATACTAGATGTTGGTATCCTAGGATATTGTGATTCACCTTACTTTAAGGTAAATGGGTTTACCTTATCACAAGGTAAGATAGTGAGTTTACCTTCAAGACAAGGTAATAGGAGGTTTACCTTCAAGGTATTGGATTTACCTTCAAGGTAAGGTATGTTACCTAGATACTAGGGCTAGATACTAAGGTATTAGTTATCTAATGGCTTGGGGTAGATAAATAGATGCTAGATAACTATAGTTATTGGAAGACTAAGGTATTTATACCTAAACTAAAGTTTTGGACTTCCAACCAAGGTAAGGGTATTGGGATACCAATAGGGATAAAGTATATGGTATCTTGGTTAGTATCCTAGGATAGCTTAGATATAGAGTTAGTATCCTATATTAGAAATTAGTATCCTAAGTTAGTGGATAGATAGTAGTCTAGAGATGTAAGTTGGTATCTTGGTGTCATAGGTTAGTGTGTCATATTACCTTGAGTAGGATACTCCTATTTAGTAACTTAGAATTTATGATACTAGAAGTATATGTTAGATAGCTAGATGTATATAGCTAGTGACCTAAATATATATTTTAGTATCTTAGAGATTATGATACTAGTAAGTTAGAGTGTTAGATACAAGTTAGTATCTTAGAGGGATAGTTAGTATCTTGGAGGGTAAATGAGAAGTCTAAGGTATTGACAAGGTAAAGGGATTTACCTATAGTCTAAGGGTAAGGTATTGGTAGGATGTTAAGATAGATGGATAGATACTAGGCTAAAGTATTAGTAGGATCTATTAGCCTAGGTTAGTGAGTTATCTACTAACCTAAGGTAAGGATATTACCTAGTATCTAAGGTATTGGGTTATCTTGGTAGGTAATGGTTAGACTTGGGTTATCTTGGTAGAAAATGGTTAGAAGTGGGTTATCTTGGTAGATAATAGTTAGAAGTCGGTTATCTTAGTAGGTAATGGTTAGAAGTGGGTTATTTGGGTAGGTAATGGTTAGAAGTGAGTTATTTTGGTAGATAATGATTATAAGTAGGTTATCTTGGTAGGTAATGGTTAGAAGTGAGTTATCTTGGTAGGTAAAGGTTAGGAATATGATACTTGACTTAGATCTTATCCTGTTTGACTAAGGTTGATTGTTTTGACTCAAAGTCAACTGCAAGTCAACATTGGACCTAGCTTGGACTAGGAGTTGACCAGTGTTGACCAGTTGACCAAAAGTCAACTGTGAGTCAACCATTAGCCAGTTTGACCAAGATTGGATTATAAGTTGACCAGAGATGACTAGTTGACCAAAAGTCAACTGTAGGTCAACCCTTGACCTAATATGATCTAGATTGACTTGATTTGACCTTGTTTGACTTTGTTAGACCTAATATGACTTAGATTTACTTAGATTGATTTAGCATGACCTAGTTTGATCTAGTTTGACTTTGTTAGACCTAGTATGACTTAGTATGACTTAGTTTGGTTTAGTTTGACTTAGTTGACTTGGCGTGACTTAGTTTGACTGAGTTTGACCTAGATTTGCATATCATATACTAAAAATTATGGCATACACTGTTAAACCCTAATTAACTCATGATATCTCATCTTTAGGTCTGTGATATCACTCTGAGCATCTATTCTCACTGACAGCTCAGGACCGCAGGCGAGTACATTTACTGATAGTTTTTATTGTCTTGATATCTGCTATATTCGATTCAGTTGTAGTACCTTACTTGATTCCCGACACGATGGTTCACGGACTAGTATACGTCGGATCTTGTCATGAGATGTTATTCCTAGACTTTCTTGGTATATTGGTACATTATTCGATCTTGTATAGACATCGATTTGGGAGTGGGCTGGCCCCCTGCTTTTGAATCTCGTGTCATGATGTAACATGTCCGGATCCATTATATTACTCGGAGATGGAAAGTTAATAGAGGTTATGTGATCAATACCCTCATGTCACTATTCTTGTGCTTGCATCACCCTCACCGTACGTAGGGTGTAGCGAGATCTTATATTTCTTGTAGTCGCTTTTCATGTTGGCTGGCTTGACCCTTCTTGAGATTTTCCTGTAATAGACGGCCCAAATGGAATAGCCTGATCATGTGTCCCAAGCCGATCATATAACGCTCTAATATCTCACGGTACCATTTTATGTTTACATTTATACATCATATATCTCTGTTACATTCTACATTCCTGTATTTTATACAATGATATGATATCCAGTTTACATATCCTGTTTATATTTCCTTTCTTGATATTTCATCTTATTTTTTATTATAATTATCTCTTATAAAATTTGTCAATTCATATGGAACTGCTATTAGTGTTTGTACTTGCTCATATCCTGACAGGATAACCCCGTTGATGTTTACAGATGATTTAAAGGCCGACTTCTCGACCTTCTATGGCAACAATATAGATGGAGAGTATGACTTGGATATTCCCTTGGAGCCGGTGCTCTTAGAGGACACATCGTCTGCTTAGACTAGTTAGATAGGCTTTCCTGGACTGTGATCCAGCTAGTACTTCAGACTTTTAGTATATATATTATTTGGGATTTCTATTATGTTTTTAACACTAAACTTGTGTGGGATCTTACATCTATTCTTATTATTTTCCTTCTATCATATCTTTCATATTTTGTGCTATCTTCCTTAGATATCTTGTGATTGAGTTGTGACTTTATATACCTCTGTGCGGAGACATGTATCTTTATATTGTGTCTAGATGTTGTATGTTATAGACGACCTATGCAGTATTCTACCGTCGATTCTACGGCGTAGGCTGGACGTACTCACGTGCTCGTGCCCCTACTTAGGGTACGGGTCGTGACAGTAGTAAATCCTTGGTTTCGTGACTCAAATATGATATAATATCGGATATTTTATTAACTATATCCAATATTGCCATAAAGATAACTAAGATCAAAAGAGGACAACTAAGACCTAGTTATTTTTAACAATATTCGAAAACCTACGTTTACTTTAAATAATTTTAACTTTATGGGTCTTATCTTGCCAGTGTGCTGCTATCTGTAGTGAACCCCGCAGTCTCCTGAATTTAATTAAATAGCAATAATGCGTTGCTGCCTTGCCATTATAAGTCATCAAAAATTATTCCAACTATATCCATAAGTAATTCAAATGAGCTTAAATTCAAATGAGTCGATTATAATGAAACGTGTAAGTATCTGTTCTTGAAGTGACAATATCAATTTCGAAAATTAAACTGTCGACTAGAAAAACAACCGAAGACGAGAAGTAAAATTTCAAATTTTTATTTATCTCGTACTCAAGGATTGAAGGACAAACATGAAACCAAAACTGACTCGGAATTACTAGATGGATAACTGGATCATGTTAGGCTCAAAAGTCAATAGGTGAAAATAGAATATTGAATAATTACTTATGGAAACAAATAAGTGATACGACTTAGGCAGGAAAGGTAACTCGAATAAATGATCAAGGTTAATATTTGGATCATAGGAAGGCCTAATTTACCAGACGAATAGTCTACTCACCTTTGATCCTATCATCGTGTCAAAACACAATGGTACATCCTTCTAGGAAATTTTCTCAAGTTGTCTAACAGGGTTTAGGATTCAATAAATTTATTCCTAAATCACATGACCTATGTGGCAACCTTAACTACCCAACAATCAATTTGCATAAGGGACTCCTAGTCCTAGTCGTTCTTCTAAAATTAATTCAATTCTAATTATGAATGAGCACTTCCTAGTCGCAGGCTTGCAGCAGTACGACTAATATAGGTACTACCACAAGTTCGCACAATTTGTAAGACTGACCTGCATGGGTCACCACAAAAACTTATCACGACCCGTACTCACTTTTCGGGATACAAGTGCGTGTGCAAGCCAGTCTACGCCGTGGTATCGGCGGTAGAACATTGTCTAGACCATCATGTTCAAATCACAAAATGCTCATAATTATTTTCTTATTGCTCATTTACAAATAATAAATAAATTTACAATATTCAAATTTTATATTTGAATAAGAAAGGTACAATACCTCACAAAACGAATACAACATTTTTAAACATTCTAACTAGCTTCTAGGTTGACCTTAGCATATACACCCATATCTACCCAAGAATTTGATGCTAAATAGTAGCCGTAACTAATCTTTAAAATATTGGTTTCCAGTCAGGAATAAAATGAGTACAATTCAAGCATGCAGTTCCAAATATATGATAACGACTATAAAAATAATAAAAAGTCATGACATACATGATGAAAGAAATTAAGTATAAAACATGGGACAAAAATATAGTGAAATAATTAATCATGAACTATAAAGAAAAGTGAATCATGAATCAAGGAGACTTAACCAACTACGTAATTTAAAGTACACTATTCAATATGTGATCAGGCTGGTCCACTACACCGTATGTTCTATATAGGATTTGTATCCTCACTGTCTACATTGCATGGAATAAAATACAGTCTACATTGCATAAAATAAAATATGGTCTACGAGTTGATCACAAATCTACTTAGTACATACTTTCCCAACCGACTACTACACATAGATTAGTCACGACAATAAATCACGAAACACGGTAAAATAAAACATGGTATCATGACTAAAATTCATGTGACACTGTAATCCCCCAAAATTTTGAAGGAATTTTCATTTCCTTTATTGCTTAAATAAAATTTTAGTATAATTTTTACTTATTAGTATAATCCCAGTCATGCTTAAATTTTATTATGCACACTGACTAGACAATATGGCACGATCATTGCAGTCGTGTGCCTTAACTAGCATATTAGCAATATGTGCCACTAGATTTATTTTATTTGAATATCTAGTTGTTTAAATTTATTGAATCGTATTATGGCTATCCTTGTCAATTCATTTATTTATTATTTTTAGGAATTGAATTTTTTTGCTTTATAATAGTAATAGTAGTAGTTACTCACCCAAGCTTAATAGACCCTATTATTATTATTATTATTATTATTATTATTATTATTATTATTATTATTATTATTATTATTATTATTATTATTATTATTATTATTATTATTGTTGTTGTTGTTGTTGTTGTTATGGTTGTTGTTGTTGTTGTTTATATTGTTATTAATGATATTAATAATATTATTAATTATTATTATTGTAAATAAATTATTTTAAAAGAGGCTATCTATACTAAATAAATATAAACCTATTTTTTATTTCGAAGGTTCTAAATATTTCTTGTTTTTATACTATCTTTAAAATATTTTGAGTATTCATTATTATTAGAATTATTACTTTAATATATGTGACATATATATACAGTTTAATTACATGAATTATATTGATGAAGATATATATTGATTTCTTTTATAAATAAATTCTTAATTTCAATAATTATAAGGAATATATAATATTCCAAATATATAAATTTTTTATTTTGAGATTTGAGAATTTAGAAATTTTATAAAATTACTTGGATTTATGAGTGTATTAGAATATATCTATATATATATATATATATATATATATATATATATATATATATATATATATATATATATATATATATATATATATATATATATATATATATGGTTTTATATGAAAAAAAGAAATAAAGGGGGCCCAAGTGAACAGTGCGTATGCACTGTTCATCCCTTCAAACCCGATCGGAAGAGCAGGGAACCCGAGTGTTTGGTGTCTTTTTCTTGATTTCAAGTCATCCAAACTTCTTCAAATCTATACCAAATCACTCCAAATATTTTCCTATCCAATCCCCAATAGATTCTCTTCCATCTAACCTAAATCCATGTTTAAATCCATACCTAAATTCGAATTAAACTTGATAAGAAAGTTCACCCGAAATTTGGTAAATATATGTATATAAACATATATGAATTCGCGAGGTGATCCTTCAAGGAAACCTATCAAAATCCTTCTCGTGAACTGCCTCCTCAAACCAATGGCTTCTTCTCTCTCCTTGCGCAGTCCCAAACGACTACATAGCCTGCACGTTGCTCTAAACCACCGACGATCATCGAAAAACTCAGGAAACACAGAAGTCTCTGTTTCGTTGGAGGCCGCCAGGTACCCAAGTTCTCTTATGGTTTTCTTCGATTATATGCAGTCGGGCTTAGCCGCTGATCTGGTTTTGATCCAATGGTCTAGATTGCTTCCGATCATTTGAACCCCTATTCTAAAACCCGGGTTCTCTCTCTCTCCTCCAAAACTTCTCCAAACCTTTCTTCTTTAAACCCTAACCCTAGATTTCCATTTCTAGTGAGTTTTTCTTCTCCAAACTCAAAGGGAAGCTCTCTTGCATCATTCTCCTTCATCCTCCATAATCTTTTTGAGGTATAATTTCTTTTTTCTCTCCATCTCAATTCCATAATTTTTCTTCAATTTTTCTTCTTTACTCATGGCACCTAGGTTGTTTAATCGAGAGAAGAGGGCTCGTACTGAGGGTGCGTCCTCATTGAATCCTCCCCCTCGTGATAAACCTATTCACCTTTTGTTCAATCCACCTCGTCCTATTGACCCCGACATGTTCGATGATCGTATATTTGTGTCACTAGATGCCTCAAACGAATGGTTTAATGATTTTCGATCACGTCCCGTGTGCGCGGGCCATCCTATCAACTTTATCATCTTTTCAACTTATGACACATTGTTTCATGATTTGTGTCTTGATGAACTTGTCACTACTAATTCACTCATCTATTTGAATGCTATTCAAATATATTATTGCAATCTTACTTTCGATGGTACACATGTATATTCACGTGTTGCTGGTTTTGACATATCATTTGATGACTTTGAATTGGCTGAATATCTTAAAATTTTGGAGCCCAATGCATGGGAGAAACTTGTGGATGCACGCAAGTTTTAATTCTCAAATGGGTCTTCTCTTGAAAGCTTCAAGGACGATTTGTGTACCCCAAACACACGTCCACGCAAGCTTCTTGCCAAATGTCTAAATCCTTACTTCTATGAACTTTATCGCAATGTCTTCAATACGATCTTGCCTAAAGTGGGATCGACTGATGAGGTTTCATACTTTCAGATATCTGCTATGTATCATCTTCATTTCCATGTCCCTTTCAATCTTCCACGTACCATGATGGACTGGATGATAAATGCTAGGAAGAGGCCACGATCTTTGGTCTATGCTCTCTATCTTCCTATAATTTTTTGTGCTTTTTATGTCCCACTTGATGCGTGTTAATTCCTCTTTTCCCCTTCCTTTCTATCTAAGGCACGGCGGCTTCAGGCAGCCGTCGGTTCTTCTACTAAGTTCGAGCACTCCGATGCTCAGGCTGACGCACCTACTCTTGGACAGGATGTGCCCCCTCCTCCTGCTACTCTTGAGTCGATTCAGACTATGCTTCACGATCGGTTCATATTAGAGGATGATCGCTGGACCCATCTCGACTACCGTACTATCCTACAGATGAGTGCCATCAGCAACTCGCTGCATGACATTCGGTACTCTATGTCTCGGCATCCTTCTATGCCAATTCCTATGGAACGGAATTCTGTTCGCGACAGATACCGTATCGATGACCCTTGGGTTATGCACTATCTGGATCTGGATGCATCTTTCGTGGATCCTCGTCGTTCGGATACTGATCCATCTGACGGTGCTGGACCATCTCGAGCTCCATGATAGATATGGTCTCCTACCTGCTGCTGCTGCTGAGGATCCTATGTTTAGTTTTTATGCACTATGGATTTCTATTTTATGTAGTTGTTATTAGTTCACTATATGTTCTGTGACTCTTGAGACACTTTATGCAGCTTATTATCACTTTGGTGTGCTTGCCAATTATTTTCTTTTCTGATTTTTTTGGTTGTTTGTGTTTGATAAATACCAAAAGGGGAAGAATTATTTGAATATTCATAATATTCATATCATATTGTCTATCTATATTATCTTTGTTTTGGTAGAGAGATTGTGTTTATCAGGACAAAGGAACATTGGCTTACAAAGAAGCAATGTTTACGGGGGAGCTATTGCTAGTTACTGCTTCTATGTACTGATTATGGGGGAGCTATTACGTTTATACATGTGTCCTGGTATGAACATTGAATATACAAATATCATTTTCTCAATTATCAATATGGGGGAGATTGTTGACACAAAATCACAGTCAACCAAATATTGATCAAATTGACAATATGATACTTGTTATTATTCAATATGACACATCAAGACAGAACTCAGTACAAGACGGACGTCGGCTGTATCCTGTAGCATACTCAGTTTTTGAGTCTGTACTTTTACTTTTATTGAGTCTAGACAAATATAAACTGAGCCGCATTGAGTAGTTTGGGCCTATACCTATCTCCAAACAACATACCAAAAGCTCCACCAAACCAAACTGGCCCACGTAGCCCATTTGAGCAATTCTGTCTCATGGAGACAGAGTTCGGGCCGACTCTGCCTCCACATGGAGTTTGGGCCGAATTCTGTCTCCTAAATTACAGGACCCTAATTTTTAAGGTTTGTTGTATGCTAGTTGTCCAACGGCCAAAAATTTAAATTCTTGACACAGAATTTTGGCTGAATTCTGCCTACCCAGAACCCTATAAATAGGCCTTAAATTTTCTCATTTCAAATCATCCAATATTCTCTTCTCTTCTCTCTACAAATCCTTATACAAGACTTAACCTTCTCATCTACTAGCCACAAGCTCCCTAAGCCTCTAAGTGCTCAGTGCTATTCAGTTATGAGTTTGTGCAAGAGTAAAGAAAGTCGCTTGGAAAATTCCAAGCATCTCCACTGCGATCTCTGTAAGAAGTTGATGTGCTCTTCTGAAGAAAAGGCACGGGGTGTAACTACTATTTCACAAATAATAGATTTAAACCTGAGCTAGAGGTCTCAGTCCTGGACTAGTCCTCCACGAGGGAAACCAAGTTAAAATTGGCTGTGTTTGCGTATGCTTTCTTGCACTTTATAATTTTTGCATTTACTCTGATTATTTACTGTTGGTGAAAGAGTTTAATTTTTAATTGGCTATTATTGTTATAAATTCTATTCACCCCCTCTAGAGTTGCCTACTTGTTCTTCAGTTCCATCATACTATGACAATGGAGGCATGTTATAGACTCATCCTCTGGTTTTTTGAGAAGTGCTAGACAAGTATCAGCTTGCGTCAAAGCTTCACTCAACGTTTCTCGAGTCTCCCTCGAAAGACAGAGTAACTCAAAAATTGACAATCTTGTCGGAGTATTGGCCAGTTGAGCCAGTATATCAAAGTTATACGGCTTCTCAAGTCCCAAGGTTGAATTCTTCTTCAATACTTTGTCGAAACAGACAGGCTATTTTTCTTTGTCGGCTGTCGTCGGCTTGGGAAGAGTTGACTCTATTGGGGGTGACGAAGCTGATGAATTATTGACAGCAGGAGAAGATGATGCTTGAGGAGCCTCCAGAGCTGGAGCAGGGTTTTCTTAACCCTCTGAATAGTCTCTTAGGTAAGGTTTTCCAGATCTGGTACCAGTTAAGACTTCTTCTTCGGATACAGGCTCAAAGGATACCATACTGCAACTCTTTGCCTGGGTTTTATTTCTAGAAGATTTCTTTTGGCAAGATGGAGAGCTTGTCCAGTAACCCAAACCAACCCGAGATCGGTTGTGAGAAAGACATAGAGGAAGAGGTACAGGAGATCCCTTACCATGATTCAAACCAGAGGCCTTTTGTAGATTATATCCTATCTTCGTCATGAGTTCACAAGACTGTGGACTATATAGATGGAAAGCTGGTTGGTATTTGGCTTTAAATTTTAACAATGTTGTCTTATCAGTAGAAAAAGAAGAAGGATTATCTGCTGTCGAGATGAAGGGAGCAGTTAGAGGTAGAAGACAATATTCACCAAATGAAATCATATGACATGATTTATTTTTAGTGGCTTTATTGGACTTGGTGGAAGAAGATGGTATTTTAAAGTCCTTCACTAGATCAGGATGGATCCATATAATCTCTCCTCTATCAGTAGACAGAGGAACAAGACTATCTATTCGTGCAGGTGGAAGATTAACAATTTTTAGAGTAGTTCTCAGAATGGGGATAACACCGTCCTGCACAAGTTGAGCTAGAAAATCTCTAAACTGTAAAGAAACGGAAGTAGCCGTTACAGTTTTCTCGTCTTGTTGGAGAATGATTAAATTGACCATCTCCTGAATTTTACCCTTGAGCACATATTATGCTCGAGTTGGATGTCCAACAAACCTGTGGTAAACACAATATTTATGATGGCCAGTCTTACCAACTTCATTTGGCCATTTTGGTTTTGTCAGTTGGAGTTTATTGCTCTTGATGAGGCAATCAAAGATACTTATGATATCATCCTTATCGAAAGAGTATTCTTCTTTTGGACGTGGTGTCCGTTGTGGTGGTGCTGTAGGGGTAGATGTTGGCTGGTTTACATTGATGGCTAAGGCTTCTTTGCCTTTGAGGTTAATGGCTAAAGTTTTCTTGCTCTTACGATTATTCTAACGGCCATTATTATTTGGTGTAGCACGTTCATCTTTATCAAGATTAGGCATTTGAATGCCTAATTGCTTGAATTTGTCAGCGCTCTCTTCTGCTGGTCTGGCGTTCATTATGAAAGAAGGCCAATCTTAAAACTGTGTTGATCCTGTCCACATGCTGATTATAGGCAACAAGTCTGATTTGTAAGTGTCTATAGTTAAAGCATCTCGGGTTCCGAGAGGCATTTTGAGTGCTTCAGGACGGAATCGTTCAATGAAACATTCAGTCGTTTTATTATGTTATTGTTTGATTTTGATTAGAGCAGACATAATCATGTCGTTGGTTCCCTCATAAAATTATTCCAAGAACATTTGTTTGAAGCCAGCAAAAAAGGTTATACAACCATCTAGTAAACTATGATACCAGTCATATGCTGCACCAGCTAAATAGCCGACAAATACTCTAGTAAGAAGAGCATCATTTGGTCGAAGTTGATCAGTCATTACTTCAAAGTGATTGAGGTATTGACTTGGGGACGTGCTGCCATCAAACAGCATAATAGTAGAAGGTTTGTATTTAGGAAGAAATTGGATATTTTTCCATTCTATGGGATAAGGCTGTTTGATTCCAAGCTTCTGTAGGCCATCCTTCTGTTTGAAAGCCTCAAATTGAGTATGTAAAAGTTTTAGGGCCTCTTTGGTATCTCCCGTTGATTGTTGAGTAGTGGATTGATTCAATATTTTAGGAGGGGCTATCGCATGATAAGTACCACCCCCAGCACCAGATTGACTTAGAATAGCATGTGCAGGAATGGAAGCGGTGTGAGGAGATTGTACCCCCAGATCAATATTAGTGGGAACTGATATTATCACAGGTTCCTGAGTCAGAATCAGATTCGCGACCGGTAGAACTGTATGTTGTGCATAATCATAGCAAGCATGCCTGTCATCATCTTCGCCATGTTCTTCAAACTAGCCTCCAAATCAGCAATTCTTTGCTCTTGACTGGAAGAACTGGAAGTATCTTGATCCTCTGTGACGGCATAAGCAGTCACTTCTTTAGCCCTTGAAGATGAGCTAGTGGAAAGGATGGTCCTTTCAGAACTTTCACTGTCAGCATCAAAGTCACATAAAGAACTATCCCCTGAATAAGTGATAGGGATATCTTTTTGACTGAAAAAATCTTGGTTAGAATCAAGAAGATTTCTTTGACCGATTGTGTCTCGGCTTCTTGATCTAGTATATTGATATACTCCTTCATTGGATTAATAAATCGGATCTAAGTATTGCTGACTAGGATTACGGGATACATTACGTCTTGGACGTTTTCCACCCACCAGTGCTTCGAGATGTCATGTTGACAGGAGCAAAGAGTAATTCATCTTCGTCCATTAGGATTTGTTCAGGAGTCTGAACATAATTCAAACATTCAAAGATGGCCGCTTGGCTGACTGACAGCAGCATTTGATGATAACTTTATGGTGGTGATTGTAATAATGTTCTTGTTGTTGGACCACCGTTGGACGGGATGGATTTATAACCTTTTGCTTCTGTATCAAGAGTTCACGGAGATCACTAACAGGACGAGAAGAAGTTGCAGAAATGTAGTCTTTGACAATATTCTGGACATGATTCATGTTCCTAAGGTATCATGTACCTTAAGTGTACAAGGACGTACTAAGCTGGTTAGCATAAGTCACAAGATCTTTCACCTCAGTATTCTTTCTCTAATATAAATTAGCAACTGGTGTAGGTTGCCCTTGATACATCTTATGATTTCCCGAGGTTGAGCCTAATTGGCTCCTGTTGATATAGGTGCGCAAGTCTGACAGATGAGCTACTTGTGCATCTACTTGAGATACTAGTAGTTTGCCTCGTCGGGATCTTGAAATAGGTAAGGTTGGTAGATCATGCCCTGATCTCTTTGGAGTAGACATAATACCCTTTTGCATGGAAGTTTTATTTTGCATATAACCCATCTTTCTGACAGAGATTTGGTTGTCTCTGTTAAGGAGAGCATTACTGTAGCTCCCCTTCCCGGATTTTTTAATATTTTATTATTTATTTATTTTATTTAAATGGTGATTTTTAGAAGGTTAGAATTAATTATTTAGTTAATTATTACGGTAGACGATTTTAGCCATGGTTGAGATTTGGAATACAAGGTGACTAGAAATCGTGGCACTGATAGTGCAGTGGCGTGCCTAGACTAGTGTATTAGCCATGCCAAGGAAATGCTGAGCCATATGATTGTCCTAACTAAGAAAACCAGGCCAAGTTGTGACATGACTATTATAAATTATTAATTATTCATTATTAATATTATTTGACGTTTAAGTGACCCGGTCGTACCGAACTAGTCAAACTGGATCCGAACTGAACTCAAGCCCATATGGACATGTAGACGGACCAAAGTCAGCCATGTAGATATATGTGTGTGTGTGTGTGTGTACATGTGTAATTATATATATATATATTTTTTATATATAGGTGTCTATGTGCATGTATATATAAATACGTATAAGTCTAGTATACGAGAGTGTCTATGTAAATATACATGTATATATACGCGTGTGAGTAATTGTACGAATATGTAAATTATATTATATTGTGTATAGATAAGCATAAGGATATATATATATATATATAAACTTGTTTTTTCTATATGTATATAATAGGAATATTGGTAATTATGATTTTATTTAAAGTATTTTTTAGTCTTCCTAATTTTAGGGATATATATATATATATATATATATATATATATATATATATATATATATATATATATATATATATATAGGATATATATATATTGGTATAAAATATTAAAATAAAGAAAAAAGGAAAAGAAAAGAAAACCAAAGCAAATCCAGCCATGAGTCCAAAGACCCCAGCCTAGTAATCCCACATAACATACATCCCGAGCCACCTAATAAGCCCTGAAACCGAGCCCTTTGATCGAACCCAACAACACGACCCACATGCTCATCAGCCCAGCTTGGGAGAGGGCTCAGGCCAGCACCCATAACCGAGCACGAGTTCTCTCAACACAGCCCAATCCCGAGCCCTTAACTCTTTCCAGCGTAGGCATAGTATGGATATATATATATAAGTAGCCGAGCGATCGACGAAGAACGTCAAACCCTAAACGGAGATCGCGCCGCCACCACCCTAGCCTGGGAGTACCCCGCGTGCACACGCGGGTTGGCAGTCGCCGCCGAGGGCCGCCGTCGGCCGGCGTGGCAGCGCCCAACGCGTGAGCAATGGGAAACGTCGACAGCAGCAGGTGCTGCACGAGAGCAACTTCGCGATTACTTTTCATCGCGCCCGGTCGACCAATGGTCGAACCGTCTTCGCAGGTTTGTCGACAACCTTACCCTCTCTTTTTTCCTTCAAATAGGTTCCACCGTCATGCGTTAGATTCTTCGGAAATTTGATCCAAAGATCGAGAAAAATCTCGAAATTCGAAATATAGAGACTGTCCCAAAATCCCCAGTTTGAGTTCTGATTTCTTGCAAAACAGTGATCGATTTTAAAATCCTTTTGAAGGCGTTTATTGACAACATGTAGGGCTTCGAATCCCTTTTTACGGAATTTGATTTCATCGACTACGTGCCTAGAAATCGGATTCCGAAGTTACCGAAAAACCTGTTTTAAAAACCATAAAAATCATCCACACGACGTCCGTCCCGCTATTCCGGACGACGTGGTCGCGCACCGTAAGCATCGAAAGATGCGTAATGGTTTCGTGGTCGTGTGGGCTTTGACGGAATTCAAATTGGTCGCGTGTGCACGACGAATTCGACGCGTATCCGTCGGAATCGCCCCGTATCCGTCCAATGCAAATTCTCCAATTACTTTGTGCACGCTCATCGGATCGAGATGAAACTTACGCCAACAGAACCGTATCATTTTTCTGGTCCTGTATGCCAAGTTTGGTCCAATTCTGAGACCGTTGATAAAATCGACGTTTTGCGGGCCCCACGGTCCCACTCAACGAGCGATTTTGTGCACGGCCCGCCGGAATCCAACTTTGGACATACGGTTGGGTTCGTATCGAAAAACTGGATCCGTAGACATGTAGTTTGACGACTTTAGAGACCGTTGACTCTGGTACGCTTTTCGGTGCAAAGTGGGTCCAACGGCGGACATCGTTTTTGCTCGAAATTACCGTTTTGCCCCTGTGTCCAGAATTGGATGTAAGGACAGGCAATCTCAGCTAATTGGACTATTCTGAGATCATTAGTATTGTTTATTTTAGCTTTCGGGGACTGTTGTACGGGTTTGACTATAGTGGCACATTGAGTAGTTCAGATTGTCGGTTTCACCAGCAAAGGACCACAGGCGAGTACAGTTTATTGTCTGCATTTCGATATTGATTTTTACTATATTTCATTGGTTGGCCATTGGTTATGTGATTATTTTCTATTATAAATTATGGAGTCGGGAATTAGAAGTACTAAAGATATGTGATCCGACCATAGCCCGTGTTAGACATTGTAGCCCGTATTTATTTTCTGCAGTAGTGTAGCCCGTGTTTATTTTTTGCAGTAGTGTAGCCCGTGTTTATTTTCTGCAGTAGTGTAGCCCGTGTTTATTTTCTGCAGTAGTGTAGCCCGTGTTTATTTTCTGCAGTAGTGTAGCCCATGTTTACTTTCTACAGTAGTGTAGCCCGTGTTTACTTTCTGCAGTAGTGTAGCCAGTGTTTACTTTCTGCAAGTAGTGTAGCCCGTGTTTATTTTCTGCAAGTAGACATTGTAGCCCGTGTTTATTTTTCATGCAAGTAGACCTCGTAGACCGTGCGGTGTAGTACCCCAGACCGATCACGTATCAAAGGTACTTCTAACAGTTGGGGGAAAATATTTTGTGTCTATTTATTATTGGTTTTTCGTATTTACTGTTTATTTTCAAAACTCATGATTGATGTCTAACCTTTGTTTATAGTCATTTTCTTTATTTGAAATTGCATTCAGTGAATTGTGCTCGTTCCATTCCTGACTGGAAATCAATATTTTCAGGTTAGCCGTGGATTCACTTAGCTTGGGGAGTGACGGGGATACTTGCAGACAAAAGTCTAGAGACTAGCTAGATAGTAGTGTTGTAGCCATTCCTTATTTGTACAAGTTTATATTTTCTGCAAATGTAAAACTTGTGATCATTGTAAGTTAAATTAATTCTTGTGAATGAGCATTATTTTATGATTTTGATCTCATGGCCGTGACAGCGTTCTACCACCGACACTGCGGCGTAAGCTGGCTTGGACACATCTCGTATCCGTTTAAAAAAAAACGGGTGCGGGTCGTGACAATTACTTTCAACCCAGTCAATAACTCGAGCGGAATGAGGAAAAGCTAACGAGCGTTTTCCTTGATTTAGTAATTTCTCACTAAACTTTTGATTTGGTGGTAAAGAGGGAGTCACTAAACAGTACTTCTCTTTATGTTATGCTAGTGCAGAAGTATGTGTAGGTTGCGCCAGGGCATGAACATGCGCAAGTTGTGCCGAAGCAGAAAAGGCCAAAGGGCACTTTTTTTTGTTTTGGACAGCAGTGTATCGAGACAAAGACTCCTTCAATCTCAGAATCGAAGAAGTGGAAGGATTAGCCAAAAGTTTGTATCCCTTAGGTTGCGCCAAGGAAGTGATGGACGCAAGTTGCATAGAGGCAGGAACAGGTGTAGGTTGCACCAGGAAAGAGAAGGACAAAGGGAACTTTTCCTTATTTTGGATAGTAGTGTGTTGAGATAGAGTCTCTTTCGATTTCAGAACCGGAGAAGTGGAGGGATTAGCCAAAAGACTGTCTCCCTTCGATTGTGTCAAAGCAGTGATGGGCGCAAGTTGCACAGAGGCAGAGAATTGTGCCATCGAGGACTTAGGAGTCCAAACAGAGCGCATCTTACTCTTAAGAGCGACAGCAGTGTGCTTGGCACCCCCAGCATTGATCATGGTCTCATAGGCTGTATGGTCGACTTGAACGACCAGGGTCTTCTACGTCTTGCCAATTGACGCGGTATCATATTGAGTTGTCACTTTTTCGTCGGAGGAGAAAGTCGTCTCCAGCAGAGTTGCCATTTGTTTGCAAAGGACAAAAGTTTTATTACAAACTAAGAAAAGAGTACAATAGTACAATTAATTTCTGGGGAAGTATAACTATAATAACCTGATCAGAAGACAATCACTTTATCCCTTAGACGATGTGATATCGAAGACACGAGCCTCTGGAGAATGCAACAACACTTTAGCAGGAGATTATGATCACCCTTGATCCTTTGGGATTGATTTGAAACTCTATTTATAAAGTTCTTGAAATAACTGTTTAGCGGTTATTCTGGGTTGCACGCGCTTCAGGTTGCGCATGGCCTGTTAACTTGCACGAACTGTTGTACTAACTACTGTGGATGCGTGGCATCGTTTGATTAAGATGTACGTGGTCGTGAGCAGTGTAGTGGGCACGCTCTGCGAAGTTAGTGGCTTGTGCGCCATGTCACTCTGTCTTGAACACTAGTTGATCACCTTACGCGAGCTTCATCAGGTTGCACATGGCACAATGTAGCAACTTGCACGAGCAATTGTACCAACTGTAATGTACTCGTGGCAACGTTTGATTGAGATGCGCGTGGTCGTGGGCAGTATAGTGAGCACACTTTACGAAGTTTGTAGCTTGCGTGCCACGTCAACCTGTTAAAAATAAGAATTGATCAAGTGGCGCCAATTTGTCAGACTGCGTATGGGCACAACTGGACAACTGGCGCCTTTGACTAGGTTGATTTTTTTGCTGTACTGATTAATCCTCGTGCCATACAGTGACTTGTGCGAACCAGCTGTCACCATTAATTATATGCTGACAAAATCTTTTCGAGTGCTGCGTTACGTGAAATTTGAACATATTTTTTTAATCTCTGTGCTGTCAGTTTGTCAGGTAATGATGATGCCGTTATCGCTTCTCGAGGAAGTGTGCCACGTGGCGCTCGCACAACCTGACTCCAGCGCAACCTGATGTTGGCGCATCCTGATGCTGCACAACTTGATTGTTTGGCGCAATGTCATATTTTAGCGCCATTTGATGATTGCACACTTTAATGGGTGGCGCCGCTTAATTTTAGCCTCTACAGAAGGCTTTAGTCATGGTTAAGATTTGGAGTACAAGATAACTAGAAATTTTGACAAAAAATGTGTAGTTGAGTGCTTTGACTAGTGTTTTAGCCATGGTTGGGAAGGCTGAGCCATATGTGTGTTCTAAGTAGGAAAATCAGTCAAAGTTGCGACTTAACCCCTATAGAAGATTTAATTAGTTATTAATTAGATTATTAACTTTTAGGAGACCTGGTTGTACCAATTTATCCCAGACTGGACCCGAACCCAACCCAAGCCCAGGTAGTCATGTAGTGCGACCAACGACATCGATTTTGATATATAGTTATATATATATATATTGGCAGTTCATTTTTATAGTCTAGTAAGTAATTTCTATAATTTGAATCTTAAATATAATATATGTAGTATTTGATATTTAAATTTATATTCACCATGGAAATATGATACCATTTCCATAGAATGGCATTTTAGTTTTGGGATTTTTTTTTTGCTATGAACACTGTGTATAAGTAGTACCTATGTATTAAGTTCTATATGCATATTTATAAATCAATGGAATTTTATTAATCTAAATGGGGGGTAAATAGATTACTATATATAATACAACCATTGGGTATATAAAATTTCCTTTTATAATTATTTTATAAAATTTTCTTGTATTTGCTTAAAGTGAGTATATATAAATATGTGAGAACTTATGTGGATATTTAGATTAAGTTATATATATATATATATATATATATATATATATATATATATATATATATATATATATATATATATATATATATATATATATATATATATAGAGAGAGAGAGAGAGAGAGAGAGAGAGAGACACGATTTAACTGAGCTCGCACGTGCTGGAAAAAAAAAGATATATATGTATTTTATTTTATTTTTCCAGCACGTGCGAGCTCAGTTAAATCGTGTCTCTCTCTCTCTCTCTCTCTCTATATATATAAAAAAAAATATATATATATATATATATATATATATATATATATATATATATATATATATATATATATATATATATATAAAGAGAAAAGAAAAAATAATAATATAAATCAAAATATAAATCCTTATTGTTCCCTTGCGGGAACAGTAAAGCCTTCCCCAAACTCGAGCCATAAGGCCGAGCAGACCCGACACCCTAAGATTTATAACGAAAGAGAGGGGGAGGATTCTCCCAAACCCGAACAAAACTCCTTGTGAAACACCACCCCACCTTTGCGCCACCCCGGCCTCACCACCTGGGCGACCGCGTGCGTCGAGCGCGTGACCACCGACCGGCGAACATTGAGCGCGGTAGCTGCAGCAGCTACAATAACAACACAGGAACAGTAGTGACAGTAGTCCAGATGCCCCTCTTTCACGCCATTTTATCCCTCACCGCTTGACGATTATTCGAGCCGTAAAGTCCTGCGCATAGACTACCAAATCTACTGCACAACCCTTTAAGTAGAATTAATTATACTGCCCTAGATTGTCCGAAAAGTCGACTAAATATCGACAAAAATTATTTCATAAACAGGAAAGAAATTTGTTCGAACACCCTTTTTGGAAGACTGATTCTGGTCGATCCATTACTGATTAAGAATAACAAATTTGACAACCTCATAGATAACCTATAGGTCTTTAAAATCCTTTTTGTAGTTTTCAAATTCGTCCAGTATCGATCGAGAGAGCAGATTTCAAAAATTAGGAAAAATCACTTTTTAAAACTAAAAATTTTAATTACTTTTACCGATACGGCGTACGTTCCGACAATCCGGGCGATGTGGTCACAACCCATGACCATCGAAAGACACATATGGATATTATTGACGTGTGGGATTCGACGAAACTCGATTTCGCTGTGTGTACGCGACTAAATCGAGACATATCCGTCGAGATACCCCGTATCGGTCCCTTTGCAAACTAGCCCATAACTTCTTGCACGATCGTCATCTCAAGACAAAACTTACGCCAACAGGACCGTGTCATTTTTTTAGTCCTGTGAGCCAAGCTTGGTCTGATTCTAAGAAGGTCTACCGAAACGCTATTTTGGTAGGCCTATGACCCAATTCAACAGGCTAATTTGTGCATGACCCACAGGAATCCAACTTTGGATATATGGTTGGATTCGTATCGTACAACATGACCCGTAGACATATACTTTGTTGAATTTAGAGACCATAGGATCTGTCATATGTTTCGGTACAAAGCAGGTCCAACGGCAGATACCGTTTTGACCAAAAATTATGATTTTGCCTTTGTGTCCAGGATTGGACTTTTAGCTAGGCATTTTTAGACATATCTTTTATACTAAATTTGTTCATGATATTTATTTCAGCTTTCGAAGATAATTATGGGAGTTTGACTCTTGTAGCTTACTGAGTGGTTGGATGTTGTGGGTTTTGCATGCTACCCTTAGCCAACTGGCTATTCTGAATGCGATGGTATTATCGATATCACCAGCAAAGGATCACAGCAAATACATTTTCTAATAGTTTTTATATTTGATAACTTCTGTGATTCGTGTATGTAGTATTATCTTACATTAATTTTCTATTGATTCTCGACACGATGGTTACACGAGATAGTAGTTATGGATTCTCTATATGTTATTCTTGACCAATATATTCCCGTGTTCTTGATCAGTTTAAATCCATAAGTACTATTCGGGTGGATAAATATACTAGTAGACACGTAAATATACCCTGACACATCTCATTTGTCTATTCATGTCTGATAGCAGTCGCACACTTCACATGCGGGGTGCCAAATTTACCCTTAGCCATTTACATGTCGAAAGTATATTTCAACTCACTAATTAGATGCAGTCTTGTTAAGTATTATTATTTCTATTACATTCATTTGTTATAGTTACTTTCCTGTCTTTATTACCATGCTATCATGTTTTACTCACATGTTTCCTGCCTTGATTCTTTGTTTATCCACTCATCATGTAATTCAGTATTATTTATTATTTTATAAATTTTGTTAAATTATTAGAACTGTTGTTAGAATTTTCTCGTTCCATTCCTGACCGGAAATGTTATTTTTTAAATAGTCGCCTGCTATATTATGCCTTGGATCATTGGGAGACATGGGTGTGTGCTGAGATCAACCTAGTGATTAATTAGTTCACATTTGTTCTATTAGATTTTTGTGAGACATTGTAATTGATTAAATGTAAACCTTAGAATTTTGTAACTTAATTTAGTTATTGTGAATAAGCAATAATGTTATTATTTTATGAGCATTATTTTATGTGATTTTATGCATCATGGCTTTGACAGCATTCTACCGCCGATTCTACGGCATAGGCTGGCTTGCGCACGCACTCACATCCCAAAAAAGCGGGTGCGGGTCGTGACAAGGTGATATTATAAGAATAGGTACTGTTGGTACGTTTCCATACCAGAAATAAATAACGTTTTTCTAATCACATAATTGAAACATAACCTTTTGAGTATAAGTCATTTAGCAGATAAAGGTTATGGCATCAATTTTGTGAAAGACAAATATTCTATATATGAGATGTCTACTAGAAATTCCATATATGAAGGGATCAGGAAAGACAATATTTATGTTTTCTTTCTAGAACGTACTAACTGTGCAGGTAACTGCTTAGTAGCCAATTAGGATAAAAGCTGACTATGGCACATGAGGCTAGGACATGCAAATATGGACACAATCTCAAAAAACTGGTAAAAGAACTCCATGAAATTACCTTCAAGGGAGATACGGTATGTTCGAACTATGAAAAGAACAAGGCAACTAGGTCATCCTTTAAATCCATCAACGATGTAGGCACTTCTAGACCTTTGCTGTTGATTCATATAGATTTGTTTGGTTTTAGTAGAGTCGCTAGTCTTGGCGGTAAACTCTACGCTTTTATCATAGTCGATGATTGCTTTCATTATACTTGGGTGTACTTTTTATGAAACAAAACTGATACTATTTTTGAATTTCAAGTATTTTGTAAAAAGGTACAAAACGAAAAAGGCTTCACGAGCATTCAAATACAAATTGATCATGGTGGCGAATTCAAAAATACTGATTTCAAAAAGTTTTATGATGATAGTGGATGTTACCACGAGTTTTCTTGTTCTAGAACTCCTCAACAAAATGGTGTTATCGGGCTAAAGAATCTTACTCTAAGCGATATGGCTAGTCATGCTGAATCATCATAATCTTTCTAATTATTTTTGGACAGAAGCTGTAAGTATAGTACGTCATATTTTGAATAGGGTGTTAATTCGACCTATATCGAAGAAAATCCCCTATGAATTGTGGTTTAGAAGGATTCCAAACATTTCTTATTTCAAAGTTTTTGTTGTCGTTGTTTTATCCTGAACACCACGGATAACTTGGGTAAGTTCGACTCGAAGGCAGATGAAAGGATATTTATCGGGTATGCTGCCAAGAATAAGGGATATATAATTTTTAATAAAAGAACTATGATTGTTGAAGAATCTATTAATGTTACTTTTGATGAGCTCAATAGTCGGCAGTCTAGCGACAATGATGAAGAAGTTGTACAAAGCAATTCCAAGATACCTGAAAATACTGCGACCAACAAAAGTTATCTGGAGAGTCTGCCAAAGAAGACAAAATTCATTCCAGACCATCCAGTCCCAAAATATATGGGACCAGATACGTATCATGCCAGCATACGAGTATAAGAGATGTTCATATGTATACATAAGCTGTGAAATACAGAAACCCATGACAAACTAAATAAATCTCATCCACAATTACTAAGGTTTAATGATATGATCAAATAGTCATTTGTACAAATGTTGGACGGAGACATATCCGCTGCCAACAAATTTAAATAAGAAGAAATATACAAATAAATAATTTGGTCGAGCGATGCAAATGACGAGTCCAAGAGCAATCATCACAAAAGAAGGAATGTCCTTAGCTAGAGCATGTGCAAGAAACCACGAAACACACACCTGGAGAAATCACCAGGTCCTCAGAGGGACGTAACAAGACACATAATATCATGCCAATAAACTGAATAATAAAAGCTCAACAAAAAAGTATGCACGAGTAAAGGTTCCTAACCATTCTCGGTGGAATAATGCACTTTAGAAGACAACGTTCTACGCAGGAGCTTAGGTGTTCAGCATAGATGGAGAGAGAGGGTGGCAGAAGGTAGCGCTCATAAGAGACACTATTGGCCATGGGCAGAAAGTAGCGCTCATCCGAGTCACTATCGGCCCCGGGGCAGTAAGTAGCGCTCATACGAGACACTATCGGCCCAAATCTATGTGTGTACTGAACATGTAGCCCCTACGCTAATAACTGTCTCCTTCCTCACCATGATACTATACATGCATCGACTTCACGATACTGTTTAATCCTTAATAACTGCCAAGTCTTCTACACAAATCTATTAGCAGTTATATCTTAACGCACGGCCTGTACGCACCGATGTACGGTCGATACGCAAGTCCGAAGCTATATGCGACTCACAACTCACACACAACCCGTGGCACATCGTGACAGTTTATGAGATGCTCTAAACATATGGTAGTCCCTTAACTCTAAGCCAATTGCATAAAGTATAATAATTTGCATCTATATATAGTTTTGAAAGAACAACATTTTATTTGCTGAAAATAAGAAAAAGCATGCATGATATTGAGCAAAAAAATTAAACAGTAAAGGCAAGGTGTCTTACCTGATAGGGGGCCTGGTGTGGTACGATAATCAGATAAGTTCGAGTAGTCCATTAGGCATGATTGATGTACAAGGGTCCGAAATTCATGAGAAAATAGGGAAGGATGATTAGTCATGATTGGTGACAATAATCGAAGAGGAAATTGGAATAAAAGATACTTATGCTAGTTTTAGAAGGTATTTCATAATATATATATATATATATATATATATATATATATATATATATATATATATATATATATATATACATATATATATATATATATATATATATATATATATATATATATATATATATATACACACACACACACACACATTTAAAGACTGAATTTCTGTTAGAAAAATATTTTCCATAACACTTAAAATAAAAAAAATTATTTTAGGTGAGAAAACTCTTAAGTTTGTTAAATATGTTTTTTGGGTAAAACTCTATTTCATATATGAAAATCTTTAAGTAATTATTCGAAAATATTAAAAATTATTTTATGCTGAAAGCTATAAATTTGTTGAATATATAAGTATAAGAATAACTAAGAATATTTTGATGCAAAAACTAAATTTTATCACAATACCATAAAAATAGGATAATATTCTAGGCCAAAACTCTGTTTGAGATCACTATAGGCAAAAACCCTCGTATCATAAATTTTGCAAATCATAGTAACAAAATTTAATACTTATGATATAACAGTAATAATAAAGTAATAATAATACTAATACAATGATAATAATAATAATAATAATAATAATAATAATAATAATAAGATAATAAATAATAAATAATACTAAAACTTAAGTGGTAAGCTGCTGTTCCCTTTAATACTTAAAGAAAGTAGGAATAAGAAGAAGTGTGGGGGAGAGAGAGAGTGGAGAAATGAAGAGGAAAGGGGAAAAAAGAGGGGTTACTCATCGATGGCGGCGGCCGGCGTACGTGGAGGGGCGGCATCGGCGAGAGTCGGCTGGTGGAGGCCTATGTTGGTGAGAGGGTTGGCATCGATGTGCGGGTCTGGGCGCGGCAGTGTAGCGGCGACAGAGGAGCTACGGGGACGGGTCGAGCTTCCAATGGTGCACGACCAGATGCGACGCACCGACAGAGGCGCGGTCAGGTGAGGGTTCAATTGCTTTCCCTTCTTCTTCTTTCTTTTGATGTGATGAGGATGGTGTTGACGGTTTTTGGGGTTTCCGGCGATGGTGTCGATGATGGTGATGGGGTTGCTGGGTTTTGGGAAGAGGGGAGGAGGAGTTGTCGTAGGTGGCGGTGATGGCGGTGTTGCGGGTGCTGGCTGGGTGCACCGGTGGTTTGGGAGGCTGCCGGGAGTGGTGGTTTGGTGACAGTCACCGGAAGGAGGTGGCATGGACTGATCCAGCGACGATATTGGTGAAGGGGATTCTATGATTATTATCGTCGTGTCCACAGGTGTGGATAGACGTGGATGATTGTACGAGGTTGGAATAAGATTTGTAAGATTTGTGGTTGTCACAGACACGATGCACGATATTATTGTGGATGGGAAAATTTTGGAGGAGTACCTCTCCTATATGTAGGAGGTGGGAATTTCCACTTGGATAAGGACTTGTGATGGTTTAAACCCCGATGGATAATTCCATCTTTTAAATTTAAATTGCTAAAACCAATTTGATAAATCTCTTGAATATAACATAGAAAAATCCTTATCTTTAATGTAAAGCTATTAGAAAATTTTCCAATAAAATCAAATCGCAATTTAAATCACAATAATATATTTTAAATATCTTTTTATAAGTTGGGAAAATAATATGATAATTAATTTCAAAAATTAAAATCTATATATGATATAGATTTATGTATGCAAATATTTACAATATCCTCGTTTTCCAAATTACTACTATATTTGTATTAAAAATAAATTAGCATTTTATAAGGCAAAATATATGGAGTTTTGAAATTCTCTTGCTCACAACCTTAAACAAATTAAGCATTTATCACGTATATATATATATATATATATATATATATATATATATATATATATATATATATATATATATATATATATAATATATATATTTTTTTATATATATATAATATATATATATATATATATATATATATATATATATATATATATATATAAAATATATATGTTTGCAAAACTATACTTGCTTTAAAATAAAATCAAAATGTTTTCTAAAATATGTATCCCGCAAATATTCGCACTTGTCGGGCTAATACGAATGCCACATCGCATGCGACATACAATACGAATAACGCGAACAAATTAAGCGACGTACAATACGAAGTACAATTTAAACACCGATTTATTTTAAAAAAAAATTGTAGTAGAAATTTTAGGAGATTTACATCCTACCCAACTTACAAGAATTTTGTCCTCGAAATTTAGGAATAGGTAGGGTACAAGAGTTTAACAAACAAGAAGTATGAACAATTCATTGGGCGAGACAAGAAAACGATGGCTATCACAAATGTGCATTTAGAAAGTCATGAATTAGATAATTATGAACTTAATTCACAAGGGTCGCTAACTAAGGCAAACACAAATCGAGAAATAGTAAGGCATCGGGTAGGTCAAAGGGACTAATTTGGAAGATATGGTTCATTGAGAAAATATGGTTGTATAGGTTTGGATTAGATTAAGGAATTGATTTGAATCATTACTTAAGTCTCAAGAGTGATTAAAAATCGTAATAATTAATCTAGGGTCGCGAAGGGGACGAGTACTCAAGATGGGGTTACAGTCGCATTGGATGGTCAGTGGCTAGCTATCTCGGTGTATATCCAAATATCATGGTCATAGGAGAATAGTTTGGCCTACCTATCAAGTACAAGCTTTGTCTAGAATAGGTAAAGACGAAAGCCAACAAGGGTTCAAGGAGTATGTTTTGAGTCACTAATATATGGTTCGAAGGCGATTGATTAATTCAAGAAGAATTGTTAAGGCAATCGTCGATGGGATTCTAGGGGCAAGTTAACTATATTTCCATCCATGCAGAATGATATATGAAAAGCGAACCAAAGTGCACTCGGTTGATCAGACCATCATGCACCGATTATGATTAGACAATATGTTAGTGAGCGGCCGCTCAATAGCATATGCCTTGATTAAGCTCGATAAAGAATTGGCTTGCAAATACTAGGTTATATTAGCATCAAAAGATAGTCAAATATAAGTAGGGGTAATGAAGGAATTTATATAGTCCAAGATCTTTCAAAATCCAAGTCTCGCCCGAAGTTTGGGCCTATACAGTCGGTTTAGTTGACTAGATAAGTTAGTGTCCTCTGAATCTATAGTGTGAGTGGACTTGTCAATATGGGTCACAAGGACAAGGTTGTTAGGTAGTGATGTATTCTACCCAAGAGTTAAACTAGTAGTGTGATGGAACAATGAGTCAAGCAGTCAATATAACACAAGGTTAAGCATTTCATGAATTTAATAGGTCACAATCACGTATCGGGTCGAAGGAATTTAGTCGAGGTTGAGCTCATATCTATAGCTAGAAAGTATATTGGTTTCACGGTAGGGATTAGTCCAGTCTTTTTTACCCGAACGTCATAACATGAAAATAGAGTACAAGGAGACGTGTTTTAGTGGCACGTGATATACCTACATAAAAGTGGGCTCGCCTAGGTCTTGAGATAATGATTATCGCACAAAATAAATGACCAAGTTAAAGCATGAAATAAAGATAATTTAGATTCTAGTAGATCAAGATAAAATAATTTAGGAATATAGTTTCTAGATATATGATAGCCACTTGATGGGGGTACGATCAAGGAGCAATCCAATTATTTCTCAAGTATCAAATGGTTAGAAAGTCACGATTGAAATCTAGATTCGAGGGAATGTCGAGGGAAGTCAAGATTGAAATATAACCACATGATCTTGGAGATGACTAACAACACTTGTGTAAACACTACTATCATGGTCGTGGGGGATATGGCAAATAAGGTGGACTACTTTATCTATCTTGGTTGCCTATCCATGTTTGAATCTATAAATTTGAGTTCTTCAAAACTTTGCAATATAATTCTCCAAATAATCTAATAAAATATTTTTCTAAGCTGTCAATCATACTCATAACTTCAAATTTAAATCTCTTTTAAACAACCTCAAGATAACCTTTATCATAACACACATTTTTTTCTCCAAAAATGTATCATAAACTAACCTTTCCACCTTATCTAGTCACATCAAAATCATAAATTAAGATTTTTAAAATTTCTAATCAATTCCGAATAAACCTTTATTGTGTCACAAATCAAATCTATATATCTTTTTTTCTTCTTCTATTATTAATCCAAATCTTAACTCAAAATTTGAAAAGGTTTTTAACAATCGGAATTTATATAAGAGTTAAAAATAGATCCTCAATTTGATTATATATCCTTCATAATATTTTTAACAAAATTCTTAATAACCTTACTCCAAACTTAAAATTCAAAAATTTACGAACTTATTAATTGTGAACCATACAATCTAATTTAGAACCAAGCCTTATCAACCGCCCTCATAAATCTTACAGCAGCATTTAAATTTAAAAATTCTTTTCAACTAACTTTATATCTCTTCAAGGATGTATAGCTATAATCAAATGAATCATAAATATTTTTCAAAGACCTTCAAAATCAAAATCAAATCAATTTATTTTCTCGATCTAGCTATCCCCTTGTGTATACCACCTTGTAATATCAAAATAAAATTCCAACTATCCCTTGAAAGCGGTAATATGCTACTACCCAACTTGGAATTAACTAATCCTTAAGATCATATTTCTAGGAAAATAAATGCCTTTATAACTCAAATAAAATCTCAATATATATTAATTGTCAAAATAACCTTCTAGCCATGTGTTTAACCTATGGGCATATACTAGTGTTGTCATTTTACTAAGCACGAAACTAAGAATTTACGGTAGAAGGAGTCAAGCAAGATGCAAATCAAGAAGGTCGAACGAGAGTTCATAATTTGAAGTCAAGAAAGGACGTCAAGTAGGTGGATGGGATTCTAGACTCCAATCCTATATTACAGGCCCGTTCGGTACAGTCATGTAACCAAAACGGCAAACTGGACCTGCATGGGCCACCACAAAAACATGTAACGCTCCAGTCCCAAAATATATGGGACCAGATACGTATCATGCCAGCTGTACACATACGAGTATAAGAGATGTTCGTATGTATACATAAGCTGTGAAATGTAGAAAGCCATGACAAACTAAATAAATCTTATCCACAATTACTAAGGTTTAATGATATGATCAAATAGTCATTTGTACAAATGTTGGACGGAGACATATCCGCTACCAACAAATTTAAATAAGAAGAAATGTACAAATAAATGATTAGGTCGAGTAAAGCAAATGACGAGTCTAAGAGCAATCATCACGATAGAAGGAATGGCCTTAGCTAGAGCACCTGCAATTAACCACGAAACACACACCTGGAGAAATCACCAGGTCCTCAGAGGGACGTAACAAGACACATAATATCATGACAATAAACTGAATAATAAAAGCTCAACAGAAAAGCATGCACGAGTAAAGGTTCCTAACCATTCTAGGTAGAATAATACAATTTAGAAGACAACGTTCTACTCAGGAGCTTAGGTGTTCAGCATAGATGGAGAGAGAGAGTGGCAGAAGGTAGCGCTCATAAGAGACACTATCGGCCATGGGCAGAAAGTAGCGCTCATCCGAGTCACTATCGGCCCTGGGGCAGTAAGTAGCGCTCATACGAGACACTATCGACCCAAATCTATGTGTGTACTGAACATGTAGCCCCTACGCTAATAACTGTCTCCTCCATCCCCATGATACTATACATGCGTCGACTCCACGACACTGCTTAATCCTTAATAACTGCCAAGTCTTCTACACAAATCTATTAGCAGTTTTATCCTAATGCACGGCCTGTACGCACCGATGTACGGTCGATACGCAAGTCCGAAACTATATGCGACTCACAACTCACACACAACCCGTGGCATATCGTAAAAGTTTATGAGATGCTCTAAACATATGGTAGTACCTTAACTCTAAGCCAATTGCATAAAGTATAATAATTTGCATCTATATATAGTTTTGAAAGAACAATATTTTATTTGCTAAAAATAAGAAAAAGCATGCATGATATTGAGCAAAAAATTTAAACAGTAAAGGCAAGGTGTCTTGCCTGATAGGGGGCCTGGTATGGTACGATGATCAGACAAGTTCGAGTAGTCCATTAGACATGATTGATGTACAAGGTTCCAAAATTCATGAGAAAATAGGGAAGGATGATTAGTCATGATTGGTGACGATAATCGAAGAGGAAATTGGAATAAAAGATACTTATGCTAGTTTTAGAAGGTATTTCATAATATATATATATATATATATATATATATATATATATATATATATATACATTTAAAGACTGAATTTGTGTTAGAAAAATATCTTCCATAACACTTAAAATAAAATAAAATTTTATTTTACGTGAGAAACTCTTAAGTTTGTAAAATATGTTGTTTGGGTAAAACTCTATTTCATATATAAAAATATTTAAGTAATTATTCGAAAATATTAAAAATTCTTTTATGCTGAAAGCTATAAATTTGTTGAATATATAAGTATAAAAATAACTAACAATATTTTGATGCAAAAACTAAATTTTATCACAATAACAAAAAAATAGGATAATATATTCTAGGCCAAAACTCTGTTTGAGATCACTATAGGCAAAAACCCTCGTATCATAAATTTTGCAAATCATAGTAACAAAATTTAATACTTATGATATAACAGTAATAATAATGTAATAATAATACTAATACAATGATAATAATAATAATAATAAAATAATAAATAATAAATAATACTAAAACTTAAGTGGTAAGCTGTTGTTCCCTTTAATACTTAAAGAAAGTAGGAATAAGAAGAAGTGTAGGAGAGAGAAAGTAGAGAAATGAAGAGGAAAGGGGGAAAATAGGGGTTACTCACCGATGGCGGCGGTCGGCATACGTGGAGGGACGGCGTCGACAAGAGTCGGCTGGTGGATGCCTATGTTGGTGAGAGGCTTGGCATCGATGTGCGGGTTTAGGCGCGACAGTGTGGCGGCGACAGAGGTGCTACGGCGACGGGTTGAGCTTCCGGCGGCGCACGACCAGATGCGACGCACCGACAGAGGCGCGGTCAGGTGAGGGTTCAATTGCTTTCCCTTCTTCTTCTTTTTTTTGTTGTGATGAGGATGGTGTTGACGGTTTTTGCGGTTTCCGGCGATGATGCCTATGATGGTGATGGGGTTGCTGGGTTTTGGAAAAAGGGGAGGAGGAGTTGTCGTAGGTGGCGGTGATGGCGGTGTTGCGGGTGCTGGCTGGGTGCGCCGGTGGTTTGGGAGGCTGCCGGGAGTGGTGGTTTGGTGGCAGTCACCGGAAGGAGGTGGCGTGGACTGATCCAGCGGCGATGATGGTGAAGGGGATTCTGTGAATATTATCGTCGTGTCCGGGGTGTGGACACGACGTGGATGATTGTACGAGGTTGGAATAAGATTTGTAAGATTTGTGGCTGTCACAGACACGATGCACGATATTATTGTGGATGGGAAAATTTTGGAGGAGTACCTCTCCTATATAATATATAGGATGTAGAAATTTCCAGTTGGATAAGGACTTGTGATGGTTTAAACCCCGATGGATAATTCCATCTTTAAATTTAAATTGCTAAAAATCAATTTGATAAATCTCTTGAATATAACATAGAAAAATCCTTATCTTTAATGTAAAGCTATTAGAAAAATTTTCAATAAAATCAAATCACGATTTAAATCACGATAAATATATTTTAAATATCTTTTTATAAGTTGGAAAAATAATATGATAATTAATTTCGAAAATTAGAAATTAAAATCTATATATGATATAGATTTATGTATGCAAATATTTACAATATCCTCGTTTTCCAAATTACTACTATATTTGTATTAAAAATAAATTAGCATTTTATAAGGCAAAATATATGGAGTTTTGAAATTCTTTTGCTCACAACCTTAAACAAATTAAGCATTTATCACATATATATATATGTTTGCAAAACTATACTTGCTTTAAAATAAAATTAAAATATTTTCTAAAATATGTATCCCGCAAATATTCGCACTCGTCGGGCTAATATGAACGCCACATCGCATGCGACATACAATACGAATAACGCGAACAAATTAAGCGACGTACAATACGAAGTACAATTTAAACACCGATTTAATTTAAAAAAAATTGTAGTAAAAATTTTAGGGGGTTTACAGCTACAATCAAGCCGATTGTGTCATAATGGTGTCTCAATAGGATACTCAATGAAAAACAATAAAATATAGCATTATAATTTAAGAAGTATAAAACGCAATAGTGTACTTGTCTCGAGTTAAGTTGTAGTTGTTGTGTGACTTGATCATGTTGGCACAAAATAGGTCAAAAGCTAAAGTCATAATTGGTTCGAAGAGATAATGATGTCGAGTCCATAACATCCAATGATTCCAAGATAAGCCCAATATTGAGAAATTCCAAAGTCGTCGTTATGACTAATCGTGGCTAAATCAATAAATTATCGATCAAATCTGAGTTCAACGAAAAAAATAAAATATTAAACTAATTTTTGAATTTCTAGAAAACTTATATGTTGTAGATCTTCATGTCAGCTTTCCAAAACTTCAAACGGATCGCAAATCGGAGTTCGAGATCTCCCGAAATCTCAAAAATAGTACGATGCGTCAATTTTCGGACAACTGGCACTCAAATAAATTTCCAAAAATTCATTTAAATAATTATTAAAAATAAAATATAGACATGGAAAGCTAATCTCGATACAGTTCTAACAAAAAACCTGGAGGAAAAATAGAGTTCATAGTTGGTCACAATGGCCTCGTGAAGTTGCTATAGCTTCAAAAAAAACGAGGCTGAATTTATGACAAATTTGGCCTATTTTGGACAGAAAAGCAAGAAATTTTGGAAAATAAAATATGGGAGATGACATAGGTTCAATAAGAATATATAATGGGTAGCAAAAACTTAATTAGGAATAGATTTGAAGGTTTTGGTTTTTGGAGAATAATAAGGATTCCTTAAATAGTTGGAGATTGACTCAATTTTCTAATTTGGAAGGGTCAAGGATCTAATGAATAAATATTTACATTAAATTCAAATCAAATCAATCTCAAACCTATGTGGATCAAATCTCAATACATAATTGATCATAATAATAAGTTAAAGTAATATCCAATATTATCAAATAAAATATAAAGTATATTTTCATAAATCCAAATCTTATAAAAATAAATTAGCAAATCTTTTTATTGGTCAAAGATAATAATCATTAATTAAATTAATCAAATCTAATTCTAATATTTGATTACAATAATAATTCAAAATAATATTTAATATTATCAACTTGTAGTTAAAACATATTTTATAAACTCAAATCTTAAAATCATTTATAATAATAAACCAAATAATTCTACAAGTATACTATCATAACTATCAAATTATAAAATAATAAATCAAACAATTCTAGAATATAGTTCTACAAATACAAAATTTAATATAATTTGACAAGTCTCTTTGTTATCAAAAATTCTTTTATAGAATTAAAATATAATCTCTCGGGTTAGAATCCCCCTAGGCAGCTGGGTGGCTTTGGACCACGGCCTAACTTGGAGAAAGAACACCTCAAAAAAGTAGAAAAATATCTAAAACCAAATATAAAATAATTTTTTTAAAAATTCGGGAAGTGGGCTTACACAGAGAATTTCTAGAGACTTCATGTTGTCCGCATTTTTATTATAACATGCAAGAAACAGGCGGCGGTATTCATTCATGTGTCAGCGGCAAGGAATTTGAATTTAGTTCTAAAGACCTGAGCGAATATTTCCTTATGCTTGATATCGGTGATGCTCTAGCCGATATTAACAAAGTTTAATTTCCTGCTGACATGAATCTTGACTCATTCAAGGTAGCATTGTGTCATCCGAGTCTGGTTCCCCCGTCACGGTTGTATGCACGTCACCTCAACCAACCCTTCTATGAACTCCATCGTATTATCTATTCATCTCTGCTATCTAAGATGGGTCCCACTGATGAGATCACACTCTTAGAGTTATCTACTATATATCATATCCATTTTGGGGTTATATTTTATTTTCCCAAGACTATGATAGCATCCATGATCACCTGTCAACGAGCAGGCCGAAATATCCTTTACCTTATGCATACGGCGGTCATCTTCTAGAAATTTGACATCGATATATGTTTGTCAAATCTCTGGAATGCCTTCAGAGCTCTTTAGGTCTAGGAAGTTTCATCACCCTCCTGGTAATGCTCTACCTCCACCTCCACCTGCTCCAACCGCAGCACCAGAAGATGCTCCAGCCTCTGCGGCTCTAGGACGTACCATTGACGAACTGTATCGGAGGTTCGATGCTTTGGTCACCATCTATGGACAGCAGCATCAGAACTATCTATCTCGCTTTGAGATGTTGAGTATCGCCATATTTTTCAGGCCCAGGTCTTGAGAAATACGATTGCTGATATTCAGTAGACGATGGCACATCATCCAACTACACCGATGACCTCTTTTACCCTAGTTTTGACAGACCGAGACTCGAGGATCATCCTACTTTTGTCTTCTTTGGTCCAACAATAGCCTACTTCGATCCTCAGCCTCCTGCTGATGACCCAGACGGTGCTAATGCTTTATTCATATTTTGGTCTAGTAGTTTTTGTGGACTTATATGGTGATTGATGATCATGTAGTAACACATTTTCTATATTTTGGACCATTTTTAGCATAATCTTATTTTATGCAATTTGGACTTCAGTTGTAGTTGCCTTCATTTGCTATGATAATTGGTTTCATCTACTACTCATGTTTTCTTACTTCTACTACTGATGTTATCATACTTGAGATGTTGGCTTGTTAGTTTCCATCATTTTTTAGTATTACTTTGCCTTTTTATTTATGTTTGTTATGGATTCATACATTGCGAGAGATCCGTATTTTGAGTACATGAAGGAGAATAAAGAGCATATACCAAAATTTTCTCGTTTCAGAACAAGTCAGGTATAATTTTTTTCAAAGTTACATATTATTTGTTATATTTTGGTATAGACTCAAAGTTTTTCAATTATCAAAATAGGGGAGATTGTTAGCCCATTGGTTAATGATCATAATTGATTTTGATAATCTACATTAACTTTAGTCGATACACAAAATACATATACTGCTACAAGTTTATAGGTTTTAAGTTAGAAGAATCTGCATCCAAAATCTGTGTCCTAATTTACAAAGTACAAACATTGTGTTTTCATCAAGAACCAAACGAAATAGAATCAAGATCAAGCTTTTTCATATTTTCTTCTTTATTTTTACTTTTATTGAGTCTGGAAAAAATATGTAAGGTTGAACAGGATCGGTACTGGCTTAGGTTTTTCTCAGTCCACAAACAAAAATTAGCCTACCTATCTACATATACAAAAATCCAAAAGTCCACACTTCTAAAAAGCCCCAAAACCCATACAAATTTGGTCCAACAGTTCTGACCTAACCCAGGCAGAACTCGACCCGATTCAGTCGAGTTAGTTTTGATATTTGATTTGAATTTTCTTTAAATCTGTATCCAACGTTCGAATGCGAGATTTCTGCATCCGAACTCTGCCCGAACTCTGCCCGAATTTGGTCTACAAAAACACTATAAATAGAGAAGAACTTTCCCGTTTCCAAATTATTCATTCACTCATTCCTTCTCTTATTTATTCATTCCTAAGTGTTTTATATAAGCTAAACTTTCAAATCAAGCCTATACCACTCTTAGACAAAGCCAGTACAGTTTTGTTCAATCTAGAGTTTTGGTATTGAAGAGTTGTATCGGAGGCTGCGTTAGAAATATTCCAGTTTTCAAATTTGCCCTCTGGAGTCGGTCGTATGCACGTCGCCAAGCACAGTGTTGTAAGAGACTACAAGCTCTCAATTAGCTTGTGACGTAGTGGATTAACATCGAACAAGAGTACTCGAGACTGAACTAGTCCTCTCACAGGTAAACCGGTTTATATTGTCGTGTCACTGAATTTGATCTTCTTGACTCTTACTTTAATGCATATTTACTGTCATTTACCTGCCATAGTATAAGTTCTGAATATTTTTTAATTGGTGATATTTTTTGCTACACATGCATACACTCTATTCGTCCCCCATTCTAGAGGTGCTTAACGGTACTACATACATCAGCTGCTAATCAATAGCAAGTGCTTGCTGCTGTACTCCTCTACACTTCCTGTATTCACTAACTGTCATTGTCTCTTTAACTGATGTTCCAATTCCTTTTTTATTTCCCTTTCACTGCAGTCTGCCCTATTGTGGGCTAACATTGCACATTACCCTCCCCTCCACCTCACTGCTTGCCAAGGACCTTGCCACGCCTACTGCTGCTGCCCCTATAGTTGCCACTGCTTAATACCATGTTCAACTACTTATATATAATCCCTATAGTTGCCATTGCTTAATACCCCTACTGTAGACTAACCCCTACTTAACTGACCAACTAAATCCCTTACTACTGATGATCTATCTACAAAACTGCATAGTACAGTAACTCCAGATTCCCAAGGCCTATTACTAGCATCATTGTTGTCTACAATAGAACCCTTCCTGCTCACTTCCCTACCTTATTCCCATATGTTGTGCACTTACTGATACCCTATGTTGTTATATGCTTGCCTGATTATCTTACATGTTGTTGTGCACTCTATATTTCCCACTACTTGCTGCTATCAGAAAGTGATAGATGCTGCTGCTACTCTACCTCTCTTTGTTGTTAACTACCCCCTTATGTCCCTGATGTTGCCAAGGGCAGCAGCTACTGCTGCTATCCCCTTTCCCCTACAAAACTGACACCACACACATCACCTCATACACCCTCATATATGTATCACATATACACGTACTCTCATAGGTTACAAAATACTATATTCCACCCCTTACACTAACAAAGACACACACTATCACATTCAAGACACACATGAATTATACACACAAGACTATATAAAAGACACACACATACATGACTAATGAATGCACACACACATACATACACATATAGCTATCTTTCTATATATAGGCACACACATACATTTGGTATCTATATATATAGTAGACATATACCTATGTGACACTCACAAATATGCCAAAAACCAAACACTTGGTGTGCATCACCCTCGTATCGTACTAATCTATGATACGCTTGCTATACGACCAAGATACCTATACCAAACCCTTTCCGAATCCTACCAAAATGCACGAGCAAGCCTAAAATGCATATATGAACATAATTAGTGCAATTTGAAGCTATTATCAAGTGTCATATGCAATTGGTCATGTGCACCACAAGTGGCAGAAGGAAAAATGCCTAAAATAGTTTCGTGTCCTACCGTATCATGATACGGCATACACGTATCAAATTATGGACACGAATCTGGACACACACAACCAAATCTAATCTAAATAAGTCTAATAAACCAAATGCCAAACACTTGGTGCACTACTCTCAGAATTTCCCCAAAATTGGCAAAAAATCTAATATAACTTTCACATAGAGAATCAATACTCTCAAACTTCTTCCTATGGGTAGTCCTAGTCTATGGGTGAATTCCTAAGGGTCAAATAGCACAAATAGAGTCTAATTAGAGAGAAAAAGTAAGATGTAAACCTATTGGAAGATGAATTTCTATTGAAAAGTCAAATGGACATGTCCGGACACGTAGCTCCTAGCTAGAAATGGACTCCTCTTCTTGTGCTCCTAGTCTCCAAGCTCCTAGTCTCTTTCTAGTGAAGAGAATGAGAGGGATAGGTGAGGATTTTGTGTGGAATTTGAGAGGAATTGGTGGAGGGATGTCTCAATTTAGGGAAGAACACCAAACTGGGATGAAATGACATGAAATAAAATAAAGAGAGAGAGAGAGAGAGAGAGAGCTCTCCTCCCTATATAGGGCCAGCAAGTCTAGGTCATGCTAAGCAATGGAGAATGTCTAAAGTGCCCCTCTCAACTTGTTATGAGAGCTAACTAATATATAGAAAGCTTCTAAGACTATTTTGGTGAATAGTCTAATCCTAATTAAATTAAATGACATGACTAAATTGGTCTATTTAGGCCTAGTCTAATGAGTTGGTCCATGAATTTTGTCATGCTATTTGTTGGGCTCTAATCTAGTGTCTAGTCTACTTGGTTCACTAACTCAAGTCTAACTAATAGGCTAGCCAAAAACCAATATTAACTAACACAATATTAAAAATACATATACACAGTATAATATAATATAAAATTACAAAAATACTCCTCTTACATGTTAGGTGGTTACAATCCTACTCCCTCCCCCCCCCCCCCCCCAGAAAAAATTTATCCTTGAAATTTAGCACCTCATTCCTCTATTTTAGCTATTCATAACCAATTCATCAAAGTCATCGCTATGGTCATCCCAAAAAATTAGTCTAAGAAAGTCCTACTTAAAATTATACAATATACAATTCCATTTAAAGGAACAACATGCATGGTTATGGGATTACTTGTCATGATATTGCAGTTTGTAACCCCTGTCACGACCCGCACCCTAGAGTAAGGGTACGAGAAGTGGGTACGTCCAGCCTACGCCGCAATGTCGGCGGTAGAATGCTGTCCTAGGTCACAACACCTAACAATATAAGGTACATGTACAATATATACACTCCGAGTGGAGGTGACAATACAGAATACAGTCTCAATCACAACTAAGGCAGAAATAGTACGATATCATAGATGAAATCTCAAAGGAAGATACAATCAGAAAGGAAAATAAGTCTAAGTGTCTAAATGACACAATAACAAAATATAAACAACTCAAATCCCAAAGATAACATAAGTAAGATAAAGCCTAACTAAACTAGTCTAGGCAGTAGGGGTGGTGTCATCAGCTAGAGTTGGGTCCTTCTGAGAGTCCAGCTCGTAAGTGTCGTCTAGGGCTGCTCCATAGTACGTAGGACAAAAACCTCGGCGTCATCTATAATATTTTTAACAGGTCCAGTCAGGACAGGAACGAGCACAATATATCTCATACAATTCATATCATGGCAGGAAGGTAAAAACATGCAGAAGAGTAAGATACATGAACTGTAAGAAGATTTCCACAAAAATAAGATAGATATTTGTAAACTAGAAATATATATGTGATAAGTAAGAACTGTAAGTGACTAGTGATTCAGAGCACAAGACGGTTATGTAAACAACACGATGTTGCACACGATATAATATAGAGAGGTTCACACGATTTGGATTGATAACATAACCACTTCTACTCCCCCGTCCCCAATCAATACACAAGGATCCGATCAAGTTATGTTATTGCACATGAAGTATAGATGCACACGATGATCATGTGGGCACATGAGAGTACACGACTTTACACGATTCACACGATTTGCACACGAATAACACGAACACAAGGAGTACACGATACCCATGATAAAGTACACGAACATGAAATACCCGACGTATCCGCGAAGGGGATAACATCGTATGACAAGATCCATATAGTACTAATCCGTGATAACATGTGTCAGTATCAAGTAAAGTAATCTAGAGCATGAAAGTAGGTCCTAGAAAGTATGAAAAGATCAGAGAAAGTACTCGCCTGTGTTCCGAATGTCCCTGAGAAAAATAGTCCGAAGCGAGGTAACTGAGTCCTATTTAGAGCAACACAAGTCATGATGTATACAAGGGAATTATAATTGAAGAATACAATGCATCCACATGTTTCTAGGTCATTCTGGACCAAAGTTAACTCTTGGTCAACTCTGGTCAACTCTAAAAGTCAACTCTAGTCAAATTAGGTCAAACTAGTTAGGGTTTGGTAAATCTTGGTCAACTAGATTAATCTAGGCTTAGTAAGTCAAATTTAGTTTTAACAAGTCAATTCTAGGTATAGGCTAGAAAACTAAAGTCTAAACAACCATCTATAGGGTCACTCTTCATACTAGGCCTATATACAATATCACAATATACATACCTATATATAGCATAGGCTATAATATACAATATACATAGATATATACATACATGCATTATATTACATACATTACATTCACACTTTACATATATACATACATACACTACATGTATTCATATATGCATACTTGCATACATGTTTCATTACAATACCTTGCATCACCCACATGCTTGCATTCCTACATATATATATATATATATATATATATATATATATATATATATATATATATATATATATATATATATATATATATATATATATATCATGTATACATTATACATGACCTATATTGCGTAAGAAGAGGGGAAAGAACATGAGTGAGTATGTGTTTAGGGAATGTACATGTAAAGGAAAAGTGAAAGAGTGTGAGATGTGAGAGTGTGTGACAATAGTGAACTGAAATTAATAAATGGGAAGTAAGTTGACAGCATGTAGCAATTAGGGAAAGGGGTCTCAGTTTTTGATATTTAAGTAAAACTCAGTGTTTTGCAAAATGCCAAGTCCATTTCAGTTTCAAGTATAATCTGATTCCAGTATTTTTACATTACAACCTACACATATAAAACTATACTAACCTTAATCTCTGTTAACATCCATTTTAGTTCAAAATCAGGTTATGGATCCATTCAATCTCAGGTTACATACCTTGTATTCAAGTTAAATCACAGTTTAAACCACTTACAAAAATCATATAATAGAATCTCAGTTTTTTGCTTAAATTCACAGTTATCAAATGAATATGTGAAACCCAGGATTTAAGTGAAGTTCTCATATCATTTCAGGAATTAAAATGTAACTAAGTATATGTCTATAATATATCAGATAAATTCAAAGGAATGTATCAACCCTAGTTTATCATGAACCATCCCAAGGTTATCACAGTTCTCAGTCCAATAACATGCTCAGGTAATACCAAAACCCAATTTTAAAATATATGAATGTAGAGTATCAGATTCAGTCCCTGTTTAAAGAGTATCAAGAAAAATACATAGAGAAACTCAGTCCTAAATCAGGTTACAGTGTTTTAAAATCCTAGTTTACTTCACATTTAAATTCAGGAAAATCAGTTGTGATATACAACCCAATTTCTAATCTTTCTCTGAAACCAGAAATTGCATTAATACTTTGAGGGATTTCATAGTTCATGTCATTAAGAACATGATATAAAATACATTCAGGAATCATTATAAGAAATCACATGTGAACTCAGTTCACTGCCAGTTCACATTCCTTTCTCAGGAATTCAATTTCAGTTAACCAACCATTCAATTTACAACATCTTCCTTTGATTTAAACTCATGAATTCAAATTCATTTAAAATGTTAACTGTTAGTTCAATTACACATGAATTGGAAAAAAAACACTGATACTTGACAACCCAAATTCAAAACCTAGTTAAACCAAACGAAATTCAATAACAGTCATATAGGTTCATGTACACAGGAACCAGGAAAACACTAATACTTAAAAACCCCAAGTTCGAACCTAATTTAACCCATGAATTTAAATAACAGTTAGATAAGAATGTCCTCCAGGTGATCTTGTGTCGATGTGTGTCATTCGTGTCCACTGGAGTGGACACGAAGTGTCCAAGGCAAGGGGAATACTGGTTTTGAATCTAGTAGTGCATAGTTGTGCACATGCTCGTGCAACCATGTCCTAATAATTTGGGCACGACACAGAGCCTAGGACACCTCATGCTCACTAACCTATGTAGCCTACCTATAGGACTACACATTAGGCTAGATAACATGTGCCCAAGTCGTGTCAGTGTTCGATACGGACGCCGTATCAGTGGAGAAAAACTGTGTGCACAGTTGTGTATAAAAATAGTGCGGGAGCAATTACTCCTCCGACACGACACAAGACGACACGAGATTCAAGGGGCGTGTGTTTGCCATGAAATATAAAAGAACAGAACAATTATCGGAGGACTTGACTTTTACTTCACAATACAAACTTTGCTTGTACAAAGAAAGCCTAGTGACGAAAACCTAGGTACAGCAATCTAAGTACAATTATTTATTTTAGATTCTGGGGGGTGACGATAGAGGCTCGGAAAAGCGACGGCAGCTCTGCCTCACTCCTTGGACGATCGGGTGCAGCCTTGGCTCTGTATAAGATATGATGGGCGTTGATGAAGAAATGCTCTCTCTTCAGGCTCTCTGGCTCTCTATGTCTCTTTCTGTATATCTCTCTCTGTCTCTGTATCAATATGTCTGTCTCTCCGCAAGGGAATGGCACCCTGCTATTTATAAGAGTGGGAGGCCTCATTAGGGTTTACAATGATTGCCTATTCTTGAAAGTCGGCAGCTAAGGATCGCGGGATCTGGGCCGTTCATCGAGATTTGAGCAATAAATGTGATTGCATCAAATCTTCTGTGAGTAATTAATACTGATTGACATAAATCCTCCTGATTTGTCATCCCAACCTCGGATTTCTCGACACATGTCATTAATTTGCTTATTTGCAAATGATCTGATTTGATCCTAATATTTTATTGGGATTTGTTAAGAGATTTCGATCAATCTGATGCCACGTGCCCTGCTATCATGCCACATGTCGTAACCGTAAGCCACAGCCAAAATCTGAGCCGCAGGAAAGTTACTCCACATTGGGCCGCATAAGGCTGGCCACGTGTCAAGGCTGCTTGAGAGTGGCCCCCTGACTATTTGGACCGCATGGTAATAATTGGAGCCGCATGAGTGTGGATGACCGCATGAGTGAACCGCATGGAGATAGTCGTCGTGAGCCATATAGGGCTAGTCTTCGTGAGCCGCATGGAGCTAGTCGTCGTGAGCCGCATGGAGCTAGTCTTCGTGAGCCGTATGGAGATAGTTGTCATGAGCCGCATGGGGCTAGTCTTCGTGAGCCGCATGGGGTTACTCTTCGTGAGCCGCATGGGGGAGCCTCCGCTTGGGCCGCATACAACTATCCACGTGTCAGGACCGCATGACAGTTTCTGAATTTCGGGGGATTGTGTCAGAGATTTTCTTCGCTTCCCAAGAAGCCCGTCATTATGAGGGAGTCATAATGATATCTTTGTGTCAGGACTGTCATCTTGTCAGAGCTGTCAGCCGTCAAGGCATTTAATGAAATAATGGACAAAGAGACGAGCTGTTTGTAGGCCACGTGGCTCTTTTTTGAGCCGCATAGAGCTTGTTTGAACCGCATAAATGCTCAAGCCGCATGAATACTTGAGCCGCATGAACTTTCTGAGCCGCATAAGGCTCTCTGGCCGCATGGATCATTCTTTATTCTTTTCCATGCTTCTACAAGACCCCCTTCAAAGTTTTTTAACTTACAAAATTGAAATACTTTGAATAAGAAGCATGGCCAGGTATTATTCTGGCCGCATATGATGTCTCAGCCGCATGGATGTCTCGGCCGCATGGGTGACTCGGCCGCATGGATGACCCGGCCGCATGGATGTCTTAGCCGCAGAGATGTCTCAGTCGCAGGGGCTGGCTCAGCCGCATAGATGTCTCAGCCATAGGGGCTTTCTGCCAAGTCATCGTTGCCACGTATGGTAATCTTTTTCATTAAGTGCTATTGATTTGCTGTCAGTTTTAAAGGCCACTTTTCGGTGCGAGATCCCAGGAGTTTAGCCTTTATTTTGAGGCGGCTTGCCTCGATAACCGAAGAGTCGGTCTTCGTGTTTGCACGGGAATCGAAACACCTCGCTTTTGTTTATAATTATGGATGAGTTCAGTCGGAGGGATTTCTTTACTTCCTCTTTCGTTCCAACTATTGTTGTCTCGCCTCTCTTTCCTCATTTTTCTTTTCCGACCGTCGAAAATGGCCTCCAAATCCTCCAAGGTCGCCTTCGCTGCTGCGAAAGGCAAGAATGCGACTTCTTCATCGGCCGTCGTGCCCAAAGTGCACCCCGATGTCCACCCTGCTTTCAAGGGTAAGGATTGCTTTTGAATTTTTTGAACCCTAACAACCTACGGCACTGTTGCATGATTTATGCACAAGCCTTCGTTTGAACGGCCCAAGTTCGATCGTGATGGAGCCGCATATGTTATGGGCCGTATGACCCTCTCACATCCGAGCCGCATAGGAGATGCCCTATGTTTGAGCCGCATGAGAAGGATTTGAGTCGCAGGATTACTTTCGGGATACGAACCGCATGAAGTCTCCTTTGAACGGAGCCGCATATGTTTCTGACAAACTGGACCGCATAGCATTTTGCTAAGTCATGCCGCATAAACTCTTCTGCTAGATAGAACCGCATAAGTTCAACCGAACCGCATAAGCTATCGAACCAGTGTCACATGGAACTCCCAACTGAATTGGGCCGCATGAGGCTGTGTTGACCTTAACCGCATAGGCTCAGCTAAAATTGAGCCGCATAAGGCTTCATTGATCCGAGCCGCATAGGCTCGTAGGAACTTCTTTCTTGAGAAAGTGGTTTTAATTCAACCATCATTTAATCCTATTTTTTTTCCTTTTCCAGTGAACCTCCCAACCAACCCGGCAGGAGAGCTCCTTGTAGGTCCAGCTCAATTTGCCGTGGGCGTACGGCTCGACAGCTTAATTCAACATATAACAGATCAACTTCCCGCTAATGAACCTTTGGAGAGGGTGGCTACCATCAACAACCAGCCTTTCCATTTCCTTTGTACTATGATGAATTCAGGGAGATTGGACAGAGAATATCTGAAACCAGCTTTTCTCTTTGGGGATGCTCTTTCCGTAAAGAACTCCCGGTGTGCTAGATGTTTCTGAGAACTGGGATTTCACTGTGGACGGGATGGAGATCCATATTCCCCAGATGGAGCGGCATTTTCCCCTCTCGTGGTTTAACATGGTACCGATGGGCAGGAAAATGGTGGGCTCCCTAACTCCCACCCAATCAGGGATGTTCGTGGGCAACATCCACTATAACATGAGTATTAAGTCGGCATGTGCGAGCAGGGAGTCGGTGAGTCGGAGTGTAGTGGGGCTAATTTCTGGTACTTTTATAAATGTGTCCGGTCCCAACTTCACTTTTACTCGAGCTGATACCTTCCTGAATCAGCTCGCTCGCAAGGGGTCTTATCCTGTGGGCAGGTTGTCGCTGATGAATTGGATAAACCCCATTCCTACATGGGCCAATCTTACCTCATGGATCTTGAGGAACTACGGGGAATTCCTCCGGGAGATTGACCTTTACTACGCCATCCGGGGCACCTGTTACAGGCTGCCCATTAACAAGCCGTTATTTATGGCCCTTTTGGAGATGTATAACCGGCGCACGGGGACTTTCTTCCCGCCCGGGGGGGAGTTGGGCCTTGCTCTCCATGAAATGCATGCCGTTTCTAAGCTGTCATGGGGGTGCGAGGCCTTCGAGGTATACACCCCGATGAACGAAGAATTCGATGATCTGGATCGACGATTTCCAGGCTTCGTCGCTGTTTACCGAGAATTGCTGTGCCACCATAGCATCTGTCACCAAACCGCTATCAAGAAGGAAAATAGCTCAGCAGGAAACGCCCCTCATACCACGGCCTGGGTCGCGTATCTTTTCAAATTAAGACCCTCCGGTCGGGTTTCTTCTCGGGGTACTCAAACCGAGGAGGAGATAAAGGACCTGATGTCGAAGGCCAAAAGGTCGAGGTCCATTCGTGACAGATTTGGGAGTCGCACTGACTCTTTCAGTTATTTCCACCATGGTACCCGGCCGATGTCTGAGAAAGCAATCTTGGCCGGGTTCTTGATGGTTTGGCTACGAAATTATGTAGTCTCGGGAGGGGCAGGTTCTACTGAAAGGATCAGCCGCCATTTCATTCTCCCGACTGTGAAGCTGGTCTTCAAAGTTAGACTGGCCCTTCTTCCGGCCATGGTGTGTAGCATACACCATGGCCTCTGCGCCTTTTCTACTAAAGTAATTGCTCGCGAGACGGCGCTGGGCTTTGAGCGGATAGAACTACCATACCATTATCTCATGGGGTGGTTATTGATGCACTACCGGACGTTGATGAGACCCGGATCAGACGACGATGTTACCGATGCTGATGCCTTCCTTTACCGATACCGTTATCAGTCTTAGGAGTACGACACCATGCCAGCCTGTCGGAGGGCGTTGGCGAGGGTTGACGGGCCTGACTTTTTTGTGTCTCTTCCTCAATTTACCCCTAGAGAAGTGAAGGGGGTACATGTTGATGGCCTTGAACATCCACACCTCTTATCCGAGAAGATGCTTCTTTGGCTGCACAATATTCGGCCCGCGCACCTAGTATATCGTTACCGAAATAACGTATACCTGGAGCCGTATTTGTCCAGTCGATTTTCTCGTCAATTTGGGTACAGTCAGCTGTTCTTTGACTGCCCCAGTGCTTGTCTGGGTTTTGAGGGCAGTATTCTCGATGGTATCAGGGCTTGGCATTATTATAATGCGGTCCATACCCGGGTTAGCTTCTCGATCCCTGATGCTAAGGCATCCGGAGAGATTTTGTACATGGCAGTCCTTTATCATGTTACGGCGAGCAAGCCTCCTGTTAACTTTGACATGAGCACCACCTTCATTGCTGGCACTGGATTGGCCGAGAAGCCCGAGGGATCTAAGAAGAGGAAGAGAGTGGCGAATAGGGTCCCTGTGCCGGACTCGGAGTCCACTACGGCGGACGAAGAGGATGATAAGCAGGATGCCGATGAATCGTCGCATTCTTCGGACGAGGAGGTGGGGGGCCGGCCATCTACTGTGCCGAACGAAGAGGTGGAGGATCAACCACCTGTTGTGCCTGGTGCCTCGCACAAACGAAGCAGACGTATGTCCACTGACGATGGTAGGACATATTCTACGAAGCGGGCTACGGTAAGACGTCGCAGGCTGTTTGTTGATGACGTTGACGCTGTTTCCGAGGTGGTTGGAATTTTAACTATCTTCCCCTCCTTTTTTCCAAGTTAAGGCCTAATTATTTTCTCTTTTGCTCTTTTATAGGCGTCAGAGGAGTCTGCTTCTCGGGACTCAACTGGCGAGGTCGATCCGGCCTTGTCTACTTTGGTCAATGATATGTGCACCGCCATTATTTCTGCTGGGGTCCTTCCGGAGGCAGCCGGGGAGTCTCACCTTGCTGAGACCTCAACCCATGGGGACGGGGGCTCTACTGCACCTGTCCCTGGGACAGCCAAATTTTAGCAGGATAACACTGACCTGGCTGGCTCCCTTCCAGGGCTGGCTGGGGCAGAAAAATCGGTTGAATTTGACTTGGGAGCCGCGGGTGGGGAGACTATGCCAGCTGCGAACAAACTGCAGCCTCCATGCTCTTCTCCTGATAAGATAAACCAAATCTTAACTTATGGGGAGGCCTATTTGCTCTATCCTCCTGTCCTTCCGGTCATGTGGATTAATGGTTGCTTTGGACGTACAGGTCCCACCCCTTTATTGCCGGTGACGGACATCGCCAGGGCAAACTCTGTCAGAGGGGATCTGATGGAAGCACGTGTGCCTCCTTCCTTTCCAACTGATATTGAGGTACCCCAAGCCGAGTCGAGTTCGGGAGCCCAAGTAGCAATACAACTGGGGCATAGGACGATGCTTCCTGCGCCCTCCTCTGCGAATATACTTTCGAGGGTAAACCTTTCCGTCCTGCCGAGCATCCAGGCTCTTCGGGCGGCGGAAGAGGAGCTAGCTGCTATTCATGCATCTTTTCGTACAGAATTTGTTTCCCTGGTGGCGGGGACGACAAGTTCTGAGGCTACTCCTTCGGTACTGCCCGCCACACTTCCTTTGACACCGTCCTCTACAGAGGTTTTGGATGAAGTGTCTCAGGATGTGGTCGATAGTTTCCACCGCCACCTGAAGAGAGGGATTGAGGCAGCTGTGGAGAGAGGGACTCCCTTTTCTATGGCCCGTCAATACGCCGGTGGCCAGATTAATATCTTTAGAACACTCCCCGGTGGAGCGGGACTGGCTGCGCTTCTGGAGCCTAAGCTGTTAGAGGCTGATCGTCTTGTGGCCCAGTTTCGCGTGCTGCAGCAAGCTGATTTACCCGCGATAATAAACCAAGAGCACAATTTTCTCGTAACCGCGGTGGAGAAGGTGAGGCTTGCTCGGGAATCGATCAAACCAACTATATTGAAGGACCGCCAGGATCTGACTCAGTTGTACGATCAATGGAACCGTCGGACTGAAGATTGTGCAGCTCAAAAACCGGCAGCCTCCCGCGGGGTAGCTGCCACCCGGGAGCAGATCCTCGAGCTCTAGAGAAAGCTGGCTTTCCTGGAGTCCGAGCTCGAAGCTGCTCGTACTGAGAAAGGGATTGTCGTTTAGGAGGCTGACAAATTTAGTAGGGCTTCTGCCAATCTAGAACTTGCCCTGAAGAAGATGGAGAACAACTGGCAGGCATATATATATTTGAATGATGCAGAGCAGCTATCCTAGGAGGCCGAGCACCGAGCGAAACAGAGGCTTGAGCGGGGGACTGCCTTGGTGAGAAACCGCCTCTTGGAGTTATGTAATGCTGAACTATAGTCGGTTTTTCTTTCTTTTGTTTCTTCTTTTCTTTTCTTTTTTGAGAGGGATGTGGTCCCAGAATATGTAATGCTTTTTTTTCGACCTTGAAATAAAGAATATTTTCCATTCTACCCTTCATTTGTCTTGCTTGTTGTGCTTGTGGTATTGTGGTGGTGTTTGCCCTGCATGGGGAGACTTGTTTGTGGAACCTATTACCCTTGGCATACCTTGGTTTTAGGTATGGATAACAAATTTGATTTGGGGATACCCAGAACGGTTCTGCGGAAATGTGGTCGTAGACATTCTGGGTATCGGGAGAGAGGATGCCATAGAGCAGCTGGGCTCCCGGGGCATGATGAGGGATGGTAGGCCTATACTGAGAAATTTAGTTATCCTTGGCGTACCCTGGGTTATGATACGGATAATAGGATGAAGATAGAACCAACATGCTTACTCAGAGGTAATGAGGACATGGCAAGCATGCGGGTTTTTTTACCGCAGAATCTTCCTACTCAGAGGTGATGAGGACATGGCAGGAGTGGACTCAACGGAAGATATTTGTGGACTTACTATCCTTGGCGTACTCCGGTTGTGGGTACAGATAATAAGTCGAAAGGGATCAACATACTTACTCAGAGGTAATGAGGACATGGCAAGCATGAGGGTTTCTTCGACGGAGCCTTCCCACTCAGAGGTAATGAGGACATGGCAGGAGTGGGCTCAATGAAGGGGGTACAGAGAACGACTCAGAGGTAATGAGGACATAGAAGTTCTATGTAGAGGGGTGATTTGTTTGTGGCAGAATTGAGACGACTCAGAGGTAACATCGACATGGTCGTTTTGGAAATTTGTGGATCCGTTACCCTTTTTGTGCACTGGGAGTGCGGGAGTGGATCATAAGGAAGGATCTCTTTCAGGAAGAAAATTCAGAGGTATGGTTTCACATAACTTTCTCCCCAAAAGAGTGATCGAGATTTAAGTTCAGGGGTACCAGCGGGTACATAACTCGACAATCCGTGAATTTTGGAATAAAAAACGCAAGTTCAGAGGTACCAGCGGGTACATGACTCGATAATCTGGAAAAAAAAAATTTGGAAGGAGGATATGAGTTCAGCGGTACGATAGGGTACATGACTCAGCAAATTGAATTTTGTGAAAGTGAGTTCAGCGGTACCAGCGGATACATGACTCGACAATCTGAATTTTATGAAGATGAGTTCAGCGGTACCACCGGGTACTTGATTCGATGATTTGGAATATTATAAAAGTGAGTTCAGCGGTACCAGCGGGTACATGACTCGATGATCGGGGATATTGCGAAAGTGAGTTCAGTGGTACCAGCGGATACATGACTCGGCAATCTGGAGTATTGTAAGAGTGAGTTCAGCGGCACCAGCGGGCGCATGACTCGATGATCTAGAAAATTGTAAGAGTGAGTTCAGTGGTACCGACAGGTACATGACTCGATGATCTGGAATATGTCGTTTAGACATAGTATTTCTTCAGGAACTTGCCGTTGACGGGCAACATGAGCAGGTCTCCATTTTGTTTTGCAAGGCGGTAAGCTCCATTGGAGAATACAGCATCGATGATAAACGACCCTTCCCATTTTGGCTAGAATTTGTCGACAATTTTGTGAGTCATGACCATCGGCCTCCGGACTGCCAGAATGAGATCTTCCACTTGGAATATTCTAATTTTAACCTTCTTGTTGAAGGCTCCTGAGATACGTGCTTGGTACAGCTCGATTCGTTGCTGAGCCAGGAGGTGCTTTTCATCTAAGGCCTCCAACTCTTGTAGCCGGCGACAGTAGTTTTCGTCCGTCGTCAATTGGTATGTGAGGGCGACGCGGAGCGAGGGTATCTGAGTCTCCAATGGGAAGACTGCCTCACTCCCATATACCTGGGAAAATGGTACCTTCCCAGTGGCTGTTCGGACTGTAGTACGATATGCCTATAAGCATTCACCAAGCTTCTCGTTCCAGTCGCATTTGTTGGAAGATACAAACTTCTTAAGAAATTTGATGATTGTTTTGTTGAATGCCTCTGCCAAACCGTTGGCTGTCGAATTGTATGGTGTTGAAGCAATATTCTGGATGCAATGCTTATCGCAGAACCGATAGAAGGCGTGACATGAAAACTGCAGACCATTATCGTGGATGATCCTTTGGGGCAGCCCAAAGCGATAGATGACATGATGCTTGAGGAAGCTGATCACGTTTGAAGTCTTTACTTCTACGAGCGGAATAGCCTCCGTCCATTTGGAGAAGTAGTCTATGATCGCGAGTATGAAGCGATGTCCACGGAAGGAAGGTGGAGTAATCGGACCGATGATATCCATTCCCCATGCTTCAAATGGCCAAGACGCCACTGTTGGATGTAGAAACACGGATGGTTGGTGGATAAAGTCTGTATGGACCTGGCAGGCTTTGTATTTTCTTGCATAGTCCATCACATCTGTTACCATCGTGGGCCAGTAGTAGCCCATTCGGCGGAGACGGTCTTATAACTTGGGGCCAAGCTGATGGGCCCCGCAGACACCGTCATGAGCTTCGCGTACGGCTTCTTTGGCTTCTGCTTTTGACAGATACTGAAGCAGTAACCCATCGTAGGATCATCGATACAGCATTTTTGTCTCTGTATCGTAGAAGAATCTGAGAGAACGCCTTCTGATGGAAGTGGCTTCCTTTGGGTTCTCGGGCAGGATGTCGTAGACTATAAAGTCTATGAATGGTTGTCTCCAGTCCGGCGCTTCGTCGATCGTTTGGGCGGAATAACTCACCACGACTTGAACGTTGTTCTTGGGACAAACCAGTTCGTGGCCTATCACGTCAACCGAATGCTGAGTATGGTTTGGAACTGCTAGGGAAGCGGCAAGGCCTGCTAGGGCATCGGCTTCGATGTTCTGTAGTCTGGGAACATGTTCGATGAAGAATCCCTCAAATGACGAGATAATGTTGATCGCCATTTGGTGATATAGGATCATTTCTTCGTGGCGGACTTCGTACGAGCCCCTGATCTGATTGACGATTAACTGCGAATCGTCGTATGCTTCAAGATATTCTACCTCCAGCTCTCTCGTAAGTTGGAGACCAATGACCAAAGTATTATACTCGGCCATATTGTTAGAACAGGGTTCCGTGTGGGAGTAAGCGCGATTGATCACCAATCCGGAAGGAGAAATCAACATTATCCTAACTCCAACAACAATATTGCCTTTGGGTCCAGTTCTCGAAGCACCGTCGAAGAACATTCACCATAGATCATCTTGGGAGGTCACATGTGAATCGGCGACCTCATCTGGGATTCCTTCGTATACTCTGGACGACTCCGAGCCTGGGTGGGCTGCTAAAAAGTCTGCCAGAGCAAGACCTTTAACCGTCTTTAGTGGGACAAAGATCATATGATAAGGAGACAACAATATTGCTCATGTGGCGAGACGGGAGCTGAGTGCCCCTGGTTTAGTCATGAGGACCCTGCGAGGGTTGACTCGTGAGATCACATGTATTGTTTGTCCTGTGACATAGTGCCGCGTCTTTTGAATGGCGAACACCAAGGCTAGGCATTCCTTCTCCATAGCGGTGTATCGGTGCTCTGGCCCAATCATCATTCGGCTGAGGTAATATATAGCTTGTTCATGGCCTGCGTCGTTGTTTTGTGCCAGCAGAGCTCCGAGGGAATGTTCCATTGCTCGTACGTAGAGCAAGAATGGTTTTTCAGCAACTGGGGCCACCAGGACTGGAGGGCTCGACAAATATTCTTTGATGCTGTCGAAGGCACGTTGGCATTCTTCATCCCATACGAATGAGATGCCCTTCTTCATGAGGTGGGTGAATGGCCGACACCGTCCGGAGAGGTTAGAAATGAACCTCCTGATGTAAGCCAGCCTTCCTTGAAGGCCTCTGAGTTCGCGGAGATTTCTTGGGGGACCCATCTCCATAATTGCCTTCGTCTTCTCTGGACCTACATGAATTTCCTGGACAGTAATAATAAAACCCAGGAATTTTTTGCTGGATACACCCAAGATGGATTTTGTGGGATTCATCTTCAGGTTGTGTGCTCGTATCAGGTCGAACACTGTTCTTAGATCATGCAGATGGTCTCCCTTGTAGCGGCTCTTGACAGCGATGTCATCAACATAGCACTCTACCGTCTTGCTTAAGTGATCTCTGAAGATGATGGTTATGGCTCTTTGGTATGTGGCGCCAGTATTCTTTAAACCGAAAGGCATGACTTTGTAGCAGTACGTGCCAATTGGTGTTCGGAATGATGTGTGCTTTTCGTCGTCAGGAGACATCTTGGTTTGGTTGTACCCCGAAAAACCATCCACGAATGACATGCATTCGAAACCGCATGTGTTGTCAATCATGATGTCTGTGATAGGGAGGGGGAATTCATCTTTGGGACACGCCTCGTTCAGATTGCGAAAGTCGATGCAGATTCGAATCTTTTCATTCTTCTTGAGGACTGGTACTATGTTAGCGACCCAGTCGGGATGTTGTTCCTCACGAATGAAGCCGCTGGCTATCAGTTTGTTGACTTCAGCTTCGATCGCATCCATGATGCCTGGACGGAAGCGTCGCTGTTGTTGTTTGATCGGCTTCACATCTGGCCGAATGTTGAGCTTGTGGAGGGCGACTTCGGGATTTAGTCCTGGCATGTCTTCATAGCTCCAAGCGAACTCATCAATATATTCTCTGACAAGTTCCAGTAGTGCTTCTCGCTCTTCGTCTGTTAGACTTTTACTGACAAAGATTAGTTTTGGAGAAGATTCGCTGTCTAGGTCGACCTGTATCACCTCGTCTTCGGTGGGAGGTTCTCTCTGTTCAAACCGCTTTTCCCATTATGCATCCAGCTGTTGGGCCCACGGCTCTAACTCGAGGATTTCAGGAATGTCTTCATCTTCTTCGTAGGCGTCGGCGAATGCCATATTGACTGATAGGATTTGTCTGAATATGTCTCCGATGCTTGTATCCGAATCAGAAGTTGGTGACCCGGTTGAATGTGAATGCCAGTCGCATTCCTTATCCAAATTTTCAGGGGTCGTTGTGGGCGTAACATACCCTAATCCACATCGGGTCTTGTTGTAGTAGTCCCGTGGTTTGCCAGCCGGGACTGGTGGTTTCAAAGGTAATCATCGACCGGTGCCGTAGTTTAAGCCTGGTGTAGCCTCCAAATCATATCTCTATTTTTGCATGAGGTATTTGGATTGGGGGCTATAAAGATACAAGGGCAGTCTCCCGGCATCTTATTCGAGATCAGCCTCTTTTATGGTAATGGGCTGTGGGTCGTCTTTTCGGCCGAAGATGATTGGATGGTCTCCTTCTTCGATTATACGGTAGGCATCTTCCACTGGGATGAGTTGGTTTGTGGTGTAAACATTTGTTACCTGTATGTGTAGGTGGGTGCCTATACCATTTTCCATAGCATACATTGTACAAAGCTTATTAAGCTTGAGGTAGTTCAAAGATAGCCCTTTATTGATGAAGTAAGGTATCTTTTCTGGCAGGATTACATCATCTGCGGAGGGAAGATCAGTGTGGGTAGCCACATACTTGGCCAGCTCTGGTTCTTCTTCGGTCACCCCATATATAAATGAGGACTGAGAGAATGACCTGGATAGCTTGATTGTAAGGGGTTCCGTTGGTGGAGCCGAACGTGGAGTTGTTGGCCAACTAGCAACCCCCAGTTTGGTACCTGATGCTGGACGGGGAGTAGTTGGTTCGCTAGCGACCCCCAGTTTGGTACTCGATGTTGGACGGGGGGTTGTTGGTTCGCTAAAAGCCCCAGACTTTGCATCGGGATGACGATTCTTCTTGGGAAGACGAATCGTCATTGGCTTATCAGAGCGGTTGAACTTCTCTGCTTGTGGCTGGCCGACTCTCGGTAGCCTGATTGTTAGTGGCTCCGTTGTGGGTCTCGGCGCTTGGCCGGACCTTGGCAGCCGGATTATCATTTGCCCTTCTTGCGCCGAGAGGCTGATTGCATCCTTACGCAGAGCGGCCGTAAGAGGTGCAAATTTGCCAGGGTTGTGGGCTTGAAGGTGGATCGTCAGAGGTTCTTCTGATCCTGAGACCGTCTCAGTTTGAGCTTGTACATCTTCATCCAGATGCCTCTTCGACTTCTAGTATAGGCAGGAATTCGAGTAGTAGGATTCGACTCCTTTGAAGGGATTGACGTCGACAAATTTTGTCCTTACAAAGCTGTTTTTGTCGACATACTTGAAGCACTGGTGCAGTGTGGAGGGCACGATCATGTAATCGTGTATCCAAGGGCGCCCCAAGAGAATGTTGTAAGAAGTATCCGCATCTATGACGTAACAGGTCACTTCTGACTGGAGATCGCCGATTTGGCACTTCAAACGAATATTCCCAATTGGGTAGCTCCTGCCCGAATTGAAATCGCTGATGGCGGTGCTTGTTGGTGTCAGGCGATGCATAGGAATACGGAAATGATGTAGCAGACCCTTCGAAATGATGCTTATGGAAGAGCCAGGATTAATGTGCGTCCGGTCCACCTTTACGTCCCCAATGTATCCGGTGTAGTATAGTGGACGATCGTGGAGATTGGTTTTGATGAGCATGTCCTGTAGAGTGAAGACGATGTTGGGCATTGCTCATGTGCAAGCGCTATCTTGGAGATCTGCTGGCGGGCTTTCTCCCGTGAGGTTGACCTGAGCCAGATACGCGTCAGCATTTTGGAGTGCATCGCTCAAAGCTGCACGAACATCCTTTGAGAGCCTTAGGAGTTCATATAATGACAATTTGGTCAGTGTATTGGCCAATTGCGCTAAGATGTCGAAGTTGTAGGGCCTTTCCAGCCCCTGCGGCGCCTCTTTTCGGAGGGATTTGTCAAAGCGATGAGTGTTGATCATACATTCCACGTATGATTAGCCAGGCATGTTACTATTGTGCAAGTTCCCAAGCCGGCCACATATTGTAGCTAGTACTCACACACCTAGATAGATGATTCTTGATTCTTGTACATGCCATGATCAGTTTTACTCGTCTTGTTCTACCTCTAGATTTACAGCTTACCTTGCCATGATACTCACATGTACATTTTATAATTTCTTGTATACACTCTCTATTTACAGTCTTGTAGCTTTTGTCATATCTTGTGAACTGTTGTTAGTTGAGTGTGCTCATTCCATCCTGACTGTATATATTGACAAAATATTACAGATGACGGTGAGGAGGATTGCTGTACCTACAATGGTCCGGATGACGTAGTGGGCATAGACTTGGAGACCTTGGTTCAGCAGGGCTTAGCTCCGCCCGACGAGCCTCTAGCTATAGTTTAGTTAGAGTAGATTTTGGATTGGACCATGTCTCCAGCTTGCTACTTATGCTTATGATATTGGAATTTGTATAACTATATTACTTTGTGTTTCTCATCTTCTGTTGAGCTGGATATTGCACTTTGTGGTTTATATCTACCTTGATTTCGTGCCATGATTCTTCCTACTAGATTGTGATTGAGTTTATCAGTATTTCATATTATATCCTTCGTACGGAGATGACAGGTTATTATATACTGTTTGTTAGCTAGAAGACCTACATCATTCTACGCTGTTTTTACGGAGTAGGCTGGACGCTGTTACGCACTTGTTCCCTACCTAGGGTGCGGGTCGTGACAAAGGTAAATATCAATAAGTTAAGTTCCAATTGACACATGTATGAATTCGCCAAAAAACCAACATCTACTACCGTTTAACATGGTTCTTATCATAAACTAGGTTCAGAGCAAGCGCTATTTATATATTTAGCTTTATGGGAACATGTCAATACGGTTAAAGCTATATTTTTACCAAGGTTCTGGAAGTTTTCTGTTCCTTAGGTGGGTATTAAGGTCGCGTGAGTCTCTTTTTATATCAGCATTAATTGGTAAAACTTCTTATATGGCTATAGACTCATTCTTTCATGGAGATGCCATTTATTTAAATGCATGACATATTAGATTCTTAGAAATAATATGCATCAAGAATTTAAGATAAAGAATATCAAAATCATAATAATTTATCCATGGCATGTTTAAATTAATTTATTTATTCTTTTATCTATTAGGTTTTCTATTCAGGTCGTTCCATATGCATAAAAAAACAATATAGAAGTAAAGTACCAAAAGCATAATAAGCGCAGAAAAGATATGACCACAAAATAGATTTTATGAAGTAATCATTGCACTTGTCCGATTCACTTAGAAGGTATACTCCTTTTACATCATTGCCATCATTTTTATTATATGGCTTACAACTGCACCCCTTGAAGTCAAACATAATCGAGATTCTACTTTCATATTAACAATCATTCTCACATTCACCAAAGAAAAGTTCATATAAACATCTTGCGTAGGGGAATGTTTACAACCTGAACAACAGGTTGTGTCAGGTGATGGTTGCTTATTAGATTAAACATATGAAAATGACGGTGTAAATGGGTTTCCATTCGATGGACAGAAATCCAAGACCATCATTAAAGGATTGAAAGGGGAATCAATATCTGAACAATATTACGCTTTCACATATGCAAGCATCCGTGCAACATGTAAGACCAAAACATATACCTTCTTTTTAACTCAAACATATGCGGCCCCAAAAAATACTTCTGGTTGCAATATATGGACCAATCAAGTTTAGCAAAAAGGCAAACTAAAATATATAACTTATGCCTTACAACAACCAATATGCAAATTTACATCGTGGAAGAAAAAATATCAACGTTGTCATGTTGCCCCAAGAATATTAGTAGCAAGTATCCTCATAAACAATAAAGATACTACTAGATTCAAATGTCGGAAGTAAATATAAAGGAAGCATTGGGATGAATGTATTACTGAAACAAACATGCTATATTAAATCATCGACTGGAAGGTTTTTGCAACAATAAATTCTATGGGAGCCATAATATTTCATTGCACAATTCCTTTTCTCAGAGATGATCACAAACTCTATTCTTCATCATCATATTTTATAATTAGTCTTCTACATACTCTTCCTTAACAAATTGATGATGAGCTAACAACGAATTATATAAGCCTCTATTATCTTGACGACATAATATAAGAAACATAAAACATTAGCATAACAGATTTTACTATTATATAATATATTTGGATGCATTCTTGGTATTTAAAGTCTGATATAATAACAAACAAAAAAATTACTTTTATATCAGATATCATAGATCAGGAGTTTTCATGCATAGTTTGACATCGGATTTTGGGGTTTAGATCATGAGGTTTAGATCATAGTACAAACTTCTTATCAAAATAAAATTATATAATTTATGAACCTGGTTGGATTGTTCGATCAAATTTTTTGATCTTTGATCTTTTAACAAGCAATATCTTTCTTTTCCTCTTTCATCTTTCTCGGTGGTGACCTGAACTCTTCGAACAGTCGTAATGATGTGAAATGAGAGAGAAAGAGAAGAAATTGGTAGCCAGAAAGAATGTACCTAGCTTTTCTCATTGATAATATATATAGAGTAAAATAAGATAGAGGTTGTTGTGGGTATGGATAAGGACATTTATATTTGAATTTATCCAAATCACAACGAAAAGAAATTTTTTTTTGGACGGTAAAAAAGAAGAGAAAAAGTTAGTTTTAGGCAATTTATAAGGGCACATAAGAGGTTGATCAGGGCTAGCCAAAAGCAAATTTTGATTTATTTACAAGTTTGTCATTGAAAAAATTACTCAGGACTAGCCAACATGTGAGTATATAAGTCAACTTTTTATTTTTTTGCTCTCATCTCTTTCCTCACAAGAAGAAGAAGAAGAAGAAGAAGAAGAAGAAGAAGAAGAAGAACAAGAAGAAGAAGAAGAACAAGAACAAGAACATCAATTTTTGCAAACCTAGTTTATTTTGATTTTTTGCTCTCTTCTAATTTCTCAGATCTCTTTCTCCAAACCCTACTTTATTTTTCTTCTCCTTGTTTGGGCATTATGGATGAAACCCTAGTTGTAGAAGAAATTGGGTTATCAAATCTATCAAATCTATTAATCTATTAGTCTGTTAACTAAATTTTCTTTATTAATAGAAGAATTATGTATGAAATCCTAGTTGTAGAAGAAAACTATGGAAGAAATCCTAGTTGTAGAAGAATTGGGTTCATATCAGGACTGTCACAATTTCTAACAGTCCTAAAAGTATTGAGAACTGCCCGAAATTGTGGCAATCTTAAAATAGACTCGATGTACAACAGGACTGCCACAATTGCTGGCAGTCCTAGAAGTACTGAGGACTGCCAGAAATTGTGGCAGTCCTGAAAGGGACATGCTCTACAGCAGGACTGCCACAATTTTTGGCAGTCCTAGACATATTGAGGACTGCAAGAAATTGAGACAGTCCTGAAAGATACTTGTTGTACAGGAAGTTCCTTTCAGGACTGCCACAATTTCTGGCAGTCCTAAAATCGAAATTCTCGAATGAAAAAAACATGTTAGGGTTTATTTCAATCTTGATAATAGAGTGAAATATGCATTTTAGGGTTTATTTCCATGCATTTTTGCGAGGAAAGAAGTATTTAAGCTTTATTTTCACGCATTTTAGGGTTTATTTAATTTTTTGGTGCCATCGAAATTGGGAAAGAGAAGGAAATAGGGTTTTGATGGAGATGGTGATGATGGAAATGGTGGAGAAGAAGAAGAAGATGATGAGAAGAAAACTAGGGCTTTGATGGAGATGTGAGAATGGAAATGGTGGAGAAGAAGAAGATGGATAGAAGAAGAATAAGAAAGCTAGGGTTTATGAAGAGAGAGTGAAATTTAGAAATGAGATTTATTTTTGGGGTTGGAGGGGGGGTTGGACAGCCCCTGAGTGGAATATTTGGCTAGCCCGAGTAAAATCTCCTCAAACATTGGCTAGCCCTGATCAAATTGTTATGTGCCCTTATAAATTGCCTAGTTTTATAGTCTATTATTATTTTTTAATTAGATAGTGAAGGATTTATAGTTTCTAGTCCGTATTGTATTAGTAGAGATACATGTATAAGTAGAGATGGAGATGAGAGGATTAACTTGAAAAATAAGTCATAAAATATACAGAGGCTTTCCTGCAAATCACCCCTTCGAGGTCCTCAGTTGAAGAAGCTTTCTTTACTTCTTCTTATTGTTCCATAAGGCCCATGCCAACGTCTTAAGATCAGCAGAAAGCCTGAACCAATAATGAAACCGATGATTCAAAACCCACTGGAACCCCTCCAAAAACATCGAAACCAATAGGTCTGATACTCATATGTAAGGGTCTAAAACCGGCCGGCACGTAAACCAGGTTTTCGAATTTGATTCTTGATCTACATGGGTAGGTAAACCAGTTCCACATATAAACTTCAAACTAGTTTATGAATCACAAGATATTCACGCTCGTCTATGTTACGACGACGCAAATGAATACGAACACGACAAAAATGGACAAATAACTGATTATGTCGTGTCCTAATTGAGTTTTGGAGTGCCCGTGTCATCCTCAATATGTGTCCGACACAGATACATCAAGCACTTCGATATGTCCATATTTTCTAAGGGTCTGCTTGGTAACGATGTTTTCACCAGTTATTGGATGTTTTTGAACCAAACATTTATGAAACCCCTATTTTTTTTTAGGCACTGGTTTTGGTCGGCTAAAATATCCTCCAAAACCGGTGTAATACAATTTTGGATGGCTTTATAATCACCCCAAATTGGTGGGTTTTGAACCGTTTTTTTTATTTTATTCCATTTATATCATCACCAAAAATATATAATTGTAACTATAGTCTGATACTCATCCAATGTCCAATAATACTAATACGGATACTTTCTTTTGAACTTTGATTCAAATGAGGCTGGGACATCTTCAATAATAATATATTAATGTCGACTATAAGAATCAATAATACAATCAAAACATCCTCTGCTCTTTTATATTAGCATTTCGGAATTCCTAGTTTTTATTTTTTGTATAACCAGCAAAATCCCACCTGATCTCCTCATTATTAGGCATGTCAATGGTAACCGATGACACGATCCGGTTTTTAGAACAAAATCGGATTTGCGTGTAAAATTTGAAACCCGAATGACTTTTGGGTCAGTTTCAGACGAGTCCATTTTTGTTCACCCATAAAAACTAGGTAGGATGTTCACCCCATTAAAAAAAATGACACGTGGCACAAAACCACTTTGGTGGGTGAACAAAACCACTTACAAAGTGGTTTGTGTGGGCTGAAAATGACACGTGTCATTTTTTCACTAGAAGGTGAATATCCTACCTAGTTTTGGTGGGTGAACAAAAATGGACTCGTTTTAGAATAAACTTGAAAATAAAATCGAATATGTTTCCAGTTTCATAAATTGTAAATTATATCTTTTACGCTTTTGTTTCTGACGCGGGCGCTTTTAGGCTCAATAATAACAATTTGTATCAAAACCTAACGAATCATGAAATATAATAACTGATCAACAACAACTTGTAACTTTTTTTAATATAGTAATAATTAGCTTACTAATACTTAGTAATTCAGGGTTAATCAGAGGTTAATGCAACAAATTGGACAACAACGACTCTTTGGCAGAGTGGTTAAGGCGTGTGCCTGCTAAGTATTTTTATTATTTTGCATTTATTTTATAAAACCAAGTTTTGGCAATAATCTACAACTTATTTATTTTCAAAACCTGCCACAAAATTTAGCTGTCTTTTAAAAAATACTTAGATTATTAGTTGTTACAAGAAAGTTCTTGTGATTTTTGTTTTTGTTTATGTATTATAAAAAATAGGCATAAGAGCATCCACAGTGGAACTCTTTTCAAGTGGTATATTTGGCATTTAGCCAAATTTTGTAGCACTTGAGGGCTACAATGGACTCTTGTCCACACTTGAAAAAGAGTAGAAAGCCAAGAGACTCTCCAAATTTGGAGAGTCCACTAGTGGAGCTATAGTTACTTGGGGCCCACCATATTTACTTTTCTCCTTTATTCTTTTTTTTTGGAGTGTTGCCACTTGTCAATTATGAAGGAAAAATAAGAAGGGAAAAGATGGGATGTTGCCACTTGTCAATTTGGAGTATACCATTGTGTACCAACATGAAGGAAATACTTCAAAATTAATTTTTGGAGTATGGTTTGATGTAATTTGGAGTATGCTTCGGAGTGTTGCCACTGTGGATGCTCTAAGCAACCATGATACACAATTTCATAAGGAGGAACAATAATACAATGGAAAATGCTAAGTCTACAACCAAATCCTCTGTAACAAACTATAGTAAGTATGATTTTGAGAGTTACAAATCTATGTTGGAGAATTCAAAATTTTATTTTTTAAATGATACCTATTCCTTGGTTCATCTGTTGCAGGCTGGCACCATACATACAGATGCTTTGGACTCGGGGAGTACTACTGTACTTTCTTTATTCCTCTCAAGTTATATGGATTCTGTGAGTTCTCAGGAGTCTATGATCACCAAACAGCTCCTTAACCTATTGTATATAGTGAAACTATTAAAGATGTCCCCAAGATTTTGTTTAAGGTTTCTTTGTTGATGAATTTTCGAACAAAATTTACGGTAACTTAAAAGTATATTTATTTCATACATATAGGTAGTATCTGGTGGTTACGAATGGCTGTCATGTCTACGCCGCAGCAGGCGGTGGTTTATGAAATATAAATATAAATTGTAACATGTTCGATCAGTAATACCAAGAAAATTCATCATGAAATATCTCTGTGGTACATCGCACATCGCCTAGACCAATATAATTCCTAGTCGAATATAAAAATTACTAAAAGTAGGGATAACCTAGTGGCTGAGATCTTTGGTATTAGAGCTCCTAGAGCTCGTGCTACTTCACCTTTTTATACCAAAGGGATCTTAGTCATCGAACTCTTCCCGTCATTTTGCAGTTTGATGCATAGGGTTTTGATTCATAATTTTTTTTGGGACAAAGGGAGCCTTTTATTCCTTCACAAATAATATCTTTGTTGGATGAGAGGCACTTAAAATCCTGATTCCTCTATAGTCCAAGCTACAAGTTTGTAATCGCGATTACATTACATCCAAAAGAATTTCGTCCAACCAAACACCCATATTATATTTACAACGTAATGCCATTTACATTACGTGCCAACCAAACATGCCCATAGATGTGTATAAAATAAGTTAAGTTTGATCAAGCGCCCCAGTTAGGGGTAGGAGTGAATCTTATTGATCCACAAAATATTCATAGCGTGAATCATTTATTAGATATTTGAAAGAAAATAAGCAGAGAGGAGGAGACTTCTTTCAAAAACTGCTTCTGCTTCTGCTTAAGGCCTTAAGCTAGATTGATCCTACTTAGGTCGGGTTTCGGCTTGCTTATCATGGCTACATGAACAACAAATTTTTATACCAAAATTTTGGAGTCAGTTGTTTGAATTTATTTATTTATTTTTCATTCAGTTCAATTAAGTGCCACGTCTCCTGCAACGCTACTAAAAACCATATCCTTCTTCGAAGTTACAATCCGTCTTTTTTTCTTTCTTTTGGACTTGAGTTGAGTACAAGCAGCTCCTTACACTACTGTATTATTGTTCCTCCTAACGAAATTGTCTATCATGGTTGCTTATATTTTTTTACAATACAAAAACAAAAACAAAATCCCAACAACTTTCTTGTAACAAACTAATAATCTAAGTATTTTTTAAAAGACGGCTAAATTTTGTGGCAAGTTTTGAAAATAAATAAGTGAGAGATTGTTGCCAAAACTTGGTTTTATTAAAAAAAAGCAAAAAAAAAAAGATATAACGCCCGAGAGAAAATGCCTTAACCACTCAGCCAAAGTGTCCTTGTTGTTCAATTTGTTAAATTACTCCGTGATTATCTTTGAATGACTAAGTATTAGTAAGATAATTATTACTATATTAAAAAAATTACAAATAGTTGTTGATCAGTTACTATATTTCATGCTTCATTAGGTTTTGATCCAAATTGTTATTTTATGCGCAACTCATTACAAGAAGTTGTTGGAAACTTCATAAGTTTTATTACTCGCTTCCATTTTGGTTTACCTTGGACCACCGAGGACTCGCGTTAGACATGGGCCGAACACCCATGTAAATTTAAAAAATTAGACTAAATTACAATTCGATACCCTCAACTATTCGAGTTTTTCACCTGATACCACTAGTTTTAGTAAAGGAGACAAACTCTTCTCGCCTAGGTTCTAAGGCGAGGTGATGCAACAGTTGAACATGATATCTAAGAACATATTTTGCATTCTATTAAATTATATATTTATGAAACTCGAAAATGACTCGATTTTATTTTCAGGTTCAAATCTGTCCAAAAATAGCAACAAGTTTTGAGCCTAAAAGCGCCCGTGTCAGGAACAAGAGCGTAAAAGATAAAATTTACAATTTATGAAACTCGAAACAGACCCAAAAGTCGTTCGGGTTCCAAATTTACACCCAAACCCGATTTTGTACTAAAAACCCGATCGTGTCATCCAAAGAGTATGCTGACTTCAACACTTGAAGTTGAGAATTGAACTTGGATTTCTAAGCTTTTACCACTCTTCAAAGACTTCTAGCCGAGATCGCACTTGGCACTAGAAGGTTATGAGTTGTTCTAGGGCATTGGAAGATTTTAGAGCTCAAGAAGATATAGAACTGAAATTGAATTGGTGAGTTGAAATGGTGAAAACTCATGGATATTTATAGAACGTTCGTCATTAAAAGACTAATTCCGTCATTGAAAGTCCAATTTCATCATTAAAATGTGTCACTAAAAAAGTTAGAGTATCCAAAGTCTAAACCGGTGAAACCGAGTACCCAAAGCCTAATTAGGTCTAAACCTGGTACCCTTGTACAAAGTAATCCTATTTTTCCTGCACATTTGAATAACAAACCCTAGTTCTTCCCCAATTTCTCAATTCCAATCCAATTCCAGCACAAATTACTAATTACTGTTAGATATGTCACATTGTACTCGATCTCCTCCGATTCATGGCCCAGAATTTTGGGGTTCGTATCAATACCTACCCCTCAAAATTGACCTTGTCCCAAGGTCGTCAATAAATGTATAATTTTGATCCCTGGATCCCATACCGTAACATGGAAACAGGTACTATCAACTGCTTTGCATCAGCTGAACATTCCATAATGAATTTCTACACATTGACTTCACCTACTTATGAAACTCGAAAATGACTATATTTTATTTTTAGGTCCAAATCTGTCCAAAAATAGCAACAAATTTTGAGCCTAAAAGCGCCCGTGTCAGAAATAAAACAAAAGCGTAAAAGATAAAAATTTATAATTTATGAAACTCGAAACCGACTCGATTTTATTTTTCAGGTTTCCTTTGAAACTGACCCGAAAGTCGTTCGGGTTTCAAGTTTTAGACCCAAACCCGATTTTGTACAAGAAACCGAATCATATTATCGGTTACCATTGACATGCCTAGTAATGAGTCGTAGGAATTCTAAAATGCTAATATAAAAGAGAAGAGGATGTTTTGATTGTATTATTGATTCTTATAGTCGACATTAATATATCATTATTGAAGATGTCCTAGTCTCATTTAAATCATAGTTCTAAACAATGTATCTGTATTAGTATTGAATATTGGATGAGTATCAGACTATCAGTATGAACAGCTTTCTGATCAGAGAACGAAATGTCGAGTTTAGGCACCTTAGATAAAAATCAGAAACGTTGATAGTACTAAAATATAAGAAATGGAAGGTTAAAGCGTAAACTTAATTCCATTTGTTTTTTTTTAGTTTTATGTTGGATTTTGCAAATAAAGATGGAGCGTTTCTTAAACTTAATTCCATACTTAGTAATTCACTAACGAGCGGCTCTGAAAGTTTTTTACATGAATAAAATTAAATAGGGGAGATGTATTAGTAGTTACAATAATATATTTTTGGTAATGATATAATGGAATAAAATAATAAAATCGTTCAAAATCTACCAATTTGGGGTGATTATAAACCCAAAATTGTATTACACCAGTTTTGGAGGATATTTTAGCCGATCAAAACCAGTGCCTCAAAAAAAACAGGGGTTTTCATAAATGTTTGGTTCAAAAACATCCAATAACTGGTGAAAACATCGTTACCAAGCAGACCCTTAGAAAATATGGACATATCGAAGTGCTTGATGTATCCGTGTCGGACACATATTGAGGATGACACGGGCACTCCAAAAGTCAATTGGGACACGACATAGTCAGTTATTTGTCCATTTTTGTCGTGTTCGTATTCATTTGCGCGTCTTAGCATAGATGAGCATGAATATCTTGTGATTCATAAACTAGTTTATATGTGGAACTGGTTTACCGACCCATGTAGGTCAAGGCTCAAATTCGAAAACCTGGTTTACGTGCCGGCCGGTTTTAGACCCTTACATATGAGTATCGGACCTATTGGTTTCGATGTTTTGGGAGCGGTTTTGGTGGTTTTGAATCATCAGTTTCATTATTGGTTCAGGCTTTCGGCTGATCTCACGAAGTTGGTAGTACTTTATGGGCCTTAATTGTCATGATTGGCTAATTAGATATGGTTAACACAAGTTGATACTTTGTGCGTCGATGTAAAGATGTAAACGGTGAATGCCATCTCCAATGGAGGTTTCTATCTCCCATGATTCTATGGTATATATATATTTTTTGGGTGATTTACACTAACTACTCCTATGTTTTTAATTTATAACACAGAGTACCCCTACTTTTAAACTATTTACACTAACCATCCCAACTTTTTTGGTTTATTATACGAGGTATCCCTACTTTAAGGTAAAAATAAAAAAATTATAAGACTAACTGCCCCTATTTTTATTTTATTTTTTCTAAAGGGATGGGTAGTTAGTGTAATTTTTTAAAATCAGGGGTACCCTTTGTTATAAACCAAAAACATAGGGGTGGATAGTGTAAATAACCCATTTTTTAAAAAAAAACTTCTTAGTTTCTATCTCAATTACCATCATACGTGGCATTGATGTAGGAAGATAAATTCTTATGATGGTTAGAAACCCTCGTAGAAAGAGGAAAGAGACTTCGAAGAGGAAAAAAATATGAAGAAGAGGAAGATGAGAGCTTTGATGACTTGTGCGAGGGGCTAGGCAAGATGTCTATGAACAGCGGGAAGGACGGGCTTTTGGAATTCATGGAGACGCACGCTCGATTCGTCTACAGCAATGACGACGAGGTCATCGAAAGGGATGAGGTCGTGAGGGAGAGTATCTCTCCGAGCGTGATGTTGCTGAAGGGCCCTACAGATTCCGAAGGGGAAGCACCTGAGGTTCCACGACGAAGATCGATCTATCCCCCCATGAGATTTTGGGTCCAAACAACGAGGAGGTGCATGGATTAATTTGTGCCTTCTTATTCTTGATGTCATAAGGTTATTTGTGTGTACGTAATAGTCCAACTAATTACTAACATAATTGGACTCTTCGATCATTCTAAGAAGCAAAAGCATATATTATCTAAATATGTATCGATCATTTCCCTTATCTCTCTTTCGATATAGACAACCAATGAATCGCTTAAGTACTCATCTTCCATTTTGTTAAGTTAGAAATCGATTAGTTTAGAAACCTAATATTTAAGTGCTTCGATAAGTCCAGTAGAATGTTAATAAAGTTCTCAAAGCAAAAGGTCTAAATGCTCATGGCATGCAAAACAAGGATTTTAACTATAAACTGGTGTACCCACCTGGAATGGCTATTTTAAAGTATTTTATCCATCCTCTTTTAGATATACAAAACCCCATATTATAAAGAAATCTAGGTATTTACTTTAGCGAGTACTCGACAACTTTGTTGGCCAGGCACAAACAAGATAAGACATGTACGATATAGACAATAACTTTTGTCATGCCCTAGTACATATATATACTATGAAGTGTGATTGTAATGTCCACACTATTTGTCCAACGTGATGCATGTAGCATGGATATGGCACCGAATTTTGGTGTGCACAACTTGAGGCTTCCTTTTAGTTGACAAGTACTCCATTTTTGATCTCTTGCACCCTGGGAACAACATCCCTCATCAGAAGTCTTTCGTTTCTTAAGTCCTTCGTATAATGTAAGCCCACGTCTATGATAGATGAGAGACATCTACGCAAAATATCCACTTCGTCTGAATGTTGTTGCAGGTTGGTAAAGTCGGTTCTAAGGATATTGTTGTCTACAATCTCCATCACAGCATTGGGATATGCATTGTTTACCCATTGCCTCATATTTAATTCCCTATTGAACATTGTGTCGACTGGCTTCTTTCTTATGACTAATTCAAGAAGCAGAATCCCAAAGCTGTAGACATCTCCCCTTATTGTAACTCCTCCAGTTACCCCGTACTCTGTCACATAGATTCTAGTTAATTAATGACACAATAAATTAGCATAAGGTAATGAATGTATATTGGAAAATATTATGGAGTACCTGGAGCCATATAGTCGACGGTGCCTATGTTGTTAGTCGATGTTGTAGACTTGTTGTCAATGAGCATCAGTTTGGCAATGCCAAAGTCGCTTATGTGTGCGACCATGTTTTCGTCCAATAGAATGTTGCTAGGCTTCAGATCACAATGTACTATGACATGAGGATGTTGGTGATGAAGATAGTCTAAGCCCAAGGACACATCCAACATTATGTTTATCCTTTGGAGTAGGGTCAAGCATTGGTTTTGAGAGTACAACCACTTGTCCAGACTTAGATTTGGCATGAACTCGAGAACCAATGCCTTGAACTCCAAGTTTGAACAAGTACTGATAATCTTGACAAGATTTTTGTGGCGAACCTGGCCTAAAGTATGACATTCTGCATCAAAACTCCTTGAAGCTCCTTCAACTTGTAAATTCAAGACTTTCACTGCAACGAGCAACCCACCATCTAGGCTTCCTTTATATACCTTGCCAATGCTACCTCTTCCTAGTAAGTTATCTTCGCTGAAGTTGTCGGTCGCACGAGCTAGCTCAAAGTATGGAATCCGTCTATGGTAATTCAAACACGGTGGCTCCTCCTTAGATGAGGCCTTGGCCTTCTTCCTCATAAAAAATTTTACGAATAGAGAAAAGCAAGCGAGAAACACCAAGACAGAAGCTACAGATGGGAGGACATATTTGAGCAATCGTAGTTTCGCACTAGAAGTAGATGTCGTGATCATATTTGCAGGGTAAGGTGGAAACTTTAATTGTGGTGCTCCGCATAGTGCTCGATTTTCCATCAAATATGTGATGCTGACATTTGAGAATACTTTTCCCTCTGGTATTTCTCCTTCCAACATGTTGAAGGAGAGGTCTAGACTATAAATGTAGGATAGGTTTGAGAAGGACTTGGGTATGACACTAGAGAGAAAATTATGCGAAAGATTTAGATATTCCACATTGAATAATCTACCTAACTGTTGAGGAATTTGGTCGTGGAACGAATTATTTGACAGATCTAAATATGTAATACTTTGGAGTTCCCCAATAGCACTAGAGATGTTACCTGACAGCCGATTACTCCGTAGATCTATATAGTCTATGGCCTTCGATTTTGCCATCTGTGGGGGAGTAGGCCCTCGACTCTGTTTTGAGATAGGTCCAGATCAGTGAGTCCTGGTAGGCTCCATAGGCTCAAGGGAATGGTTGACGATAACTTGTTCACAGATAAATTAACCTTTCGCAGCCTGCTAATGTTGCCCAACGAATTTGGTATCTGTCCTGAGAATTCATTCTCTCTAAAGGATATCATTGCCAAGTTTGTCATTAGGCCGATATCGGATGGTATCGATCATGTAAGTCTATTAGAACCAGATACATCATCTGGAGCTTCTTCAGCCTCCAAAGTGTCCTAGGAATCATTCCCCTCATCTCGTTAGACGACAAATCTAGCGATATCAGGCTGCTCAAATTCCCTAATCCTGCAGGGATTCTTCCGCTGATGTGGTTTTCGGAAACAAGAAAATAATTAAGATTCATCGATAGATTTCCACAGGCGTCCGGAAGAACACCTTCAAATTGATTGGTCGTCACATCAAAAGCATTTAGATCCTTACAGTTGGCGAGAGATGTGATGAAATCTAGCCCTCCTGATAGAGCATTTGCTCCCATTCTCAACCTCTGAAGGAATGGCATCGACTTGACAAGTGTAGCCGGCACCGGTCCGGTGAGATTGTTAGTCGAAACTGAGAGAGTGATCATCTTGGAAGCATTGCATAATGAAATTGGTACGGAACCAACAATACCATTCACATGCAAGTAAAGCTCTTGGAGATTCACTAGATTCTCCAGCTCCTTAGGAATTTCACCTCCCAAGTGGTTAAAGGCTAGATGGAGGTACTGGAGCTTCGTGATGTTGCCTATCGAAGTCGGGATGGCTCCGGTGAATTGATTCTGTCCCAGTTCCAAATACACAAGCTCCGACAGGTTCCCAAGCGAGGATGGTACACTTTCGGTTAGCTTATTTCCACCGAGGTAAATCTCTTGAAGTGTCGAACACCGGGCAAGGTCCGCTGGTATGAGGCCAGTAAGCAAGTTGTGCCCAACTGATATGATTTCTATACGAGGGAGCAATACTAGTGTGGGGAGAGAGCCGGAGAGGTTGTTAAAGGACAAGATAATGGAGACGAGCGAAGACATGTTGTTGAATATCGATGGAGGGATCGGACCGGAGAGGTGGTTCCGGCTGAGACGGAGCTTCGCGAGCCGGGGGAGCCGGCCCAGGGCGTCGGGGATGGTGCCGGAGAGGGAGTTGTTGTGGAGGTCGACAGAAGAGAGGAAGGAGAGGTTGGAGAGGTGGGGGAGATGGTGCCTTGCAAGGAGAAGCTGTCGAGGTTGAGGGAGACGACCCTCGGCCGACGCCGGCTGCAGCGGACGCCGACCCAGGTGCAGAAGGGGGCGTCCGTGGTCCAGTTCGCAGCGATGATGTTGTCGGAAGTAGCACCACCACCAATAGTGCTGGCGGCTTTGAACGCGAGCAGGGATGCGAGGTCGGTGGAGTTGTCCAGTGCTGCTACTGCGATGGCAGCAGATGCATGCAGCAGCACCACCAGGAAGAGTAGGCATTTGTTGCATGCGAATAGAAATGCCATGTCACTGTGTATGTATATTTTGTTGTTGTTGTTGTTTGGGTGGATTGAGGAGTAGTGAGCGAGTGACTCTCTTCTTATAGTGAATGAGTGACTCTCCAAATGCAACGTGAGATGTGGTGTACAAATCACTTAATAAAGGAGTGATCCACCATTTGTCTCCGGTCCTCGTTACAAGACTTTGAAGTTTCCAAGCCAATGTCAATGTTGATGTTGGCCTATTGGCACCATTTGGTGACCTTCAACATCATCCCCAAGTCAATTGAGGTGTTAGATGGTTGGACATTGTCGATCTCAGAAATAAGTCTATATTCTATACCATAAAGAAAAGTAGGACTTAAGAAAATCCTTTTGATTGTCCAAAATAGATCAGCAGAACGATTTAATTGTTCTATAGAAATCACTACAGGTGTGTTTGATTGCAAGGTAAAAAATATGTGGAAAAGAAATTAATTTCATAGAATTGCTTTCCTAGGAGAAAAATCCCATAGAATTTTAAAAAAATTTCATTGAAAACTTAATTTGGATGTTTGATTGTCATTATTTTTCATAGAAAATAGTTATTTTTCTATGGGTTGGACAAGTTTTATTTTCCACATTTTTAGAAAAAAATATGGAAAATGATATTTTTCTTGGAAAATAATTCCATGGTGAAGCTATTTGGGGGATCAGGAGTCACCGGAGAGTCGGAGACATGGTGGACCCCCCCTCATTTATTGAATAAATGATTCGTACACCACATCCTCATCCTCTCTGGCCGGTCAGTCAATCACGTTTGCTTGGGAGTTAATTTTCTTGACTTATGTGCTTGACTCAAAGTCTTTTGCTCTTAATATTCATAACCCAACAATTACAAAACTCATCCACAGTTGTAATTCATTAATTCTAAGAAGAAGAGAGTCACTCACTCACTCACTCACTCACTACTTCCCTATTATCAACCCAATCAACAAAATAATAAATAACGGAGACATGGCTGTGCATGCATTTCTTCTCTTAGCCGGCAAGCAATGCCTACTCTATCTCTGTCGTATAACAACCTGGGGGAACGATTCCTATGACACTTTGGAGGTTGAAGAAGTTTCAGATGATGCATTTGGATTTTAATAGACTTACAGGATCGATACCTTCCGATATCGGCCTAATGACAAACTTGGCAACAATATCCTTAACGGAGAACGAATTCTCGGGACAAATACCAGATTCGGTGGGTAATATTAGTGGGTCACAAAAACTTTATTTAGCTGAAAAAAAGTTATCGTCATCCATTCCCTTGAACATTAGTGGGTCAAAAAAATTCTGGGGACAAACATCCTCGGCTTGCTTATCATGGCTACATGAACATCAAATTTTTATACCAAAATTTTGGAGGCAGTTCTTTGAATTTTTTTTTTTTCATTCAGGGCCATGTCTCCCTACTAAAAACCATATCTTCTTAGATGCTACAATCCATCTCTTTTTTTCTTTTTCTTTTGGACTTGGGTTGAGTTATAGTGCTTGATTGTATAAAATAGTACTATTTAATACGATATTATATCTTGGTTCCTTATTTATTTTTTTATAATATAAAAACAAAAACAAAAATCCCAAGAACTTTCTTGTAACAACTAATAATCTAAGTATTTTTAAAAGACAGCTAAATTTTGTGGCAGGTTTTGAAAATAAATAAGTTATAGATTATTGCCAAAACTTGGTTTTATAAAATAAAAGCAAAATAATATATATACGACCCCTGAGAGTTTCGAACTCTCGCAAGGAAACACCATGTACTTAGCAGGCACACGCCTAAAAGCTAATTATTAGTAAGCTAATTATTATTATATTAGTAATCCACTTTGTTAAATTAATCCGTGATTATCTCTGACTTACTAAGTATTAGTAAGCTAATTATTATTATATTTAAAAAATTACAAGTTGTTGTTGATCAGTTACTATATTTCATGATTCGTTAGGTTGATACAAATTGTTATTATTGAGCCTAAAAGCACCCGCGTCAGAAACAAAAGCGTAAAAGATATAATTTACAATTTATGAAACTCGAAACAGACTCGATTTTATTTTCAGGTTTCATCTAAAACGAGTCCAATTTTGTTCATCCACCAAAACTAGGTAGGATGTTCAACTTCTAGTGAAAAAATGACACGTGTTATTTTCATCCCACACAAACCACTTTGTAAGTGGTTTTGTTCACCCACCAAAGTGGTTTTGTGTCACGTGTCATTTTTTTTACTGGGGTGAACAAAAATGGACTCATCTGAAACTGACCCAAAAGTCATTCGGGTTTCAAATTTTACACCCAAACCCGATTTTGTACTAAAAATTCGATTGTGTTATCGGTTACCATTGACATGCCTGATAATGAGGAGATCAGGTGGGATTTTGCTGGTTATACAAAAAATGAACACTAGGAATTTCGAAATGCTGATATAAAAGAGCAGATGATGTTTTGATTGTATTATTGATTCTTATAGTCGACATTAATATACTATTATTGAAGATGTCCAAGCCTCATTTGAAACAAAGTTCAAAAGAAAGTATCCGTATTAGTATTATTGGACATTGGATGAGTATCAGACTATAGTTACAATCATATATTTTTGGTGATGATATAAATTGAATAAAATAATAAAACCGGCCATGGCTTTACAAATCATTTAATAAAGGAGTAATCCACCATTTGTCTCCGGTCCTCATCCACCAAATAAGCCATGGCCGGTGATTTTTTTTTGAGGAAACCATGGCCGGTGAATGAAAATGTGGTGTACAAACCAAATATTTACTAAATGTGGCACATAAAGCCATGGCCGGTGAGTTTCAGATCTTTTTCTTCGGCTGTACATCGAGCTATGAATGTTGGAATGATATTTGGTTGGGGTCTCCGTGCGCCTCCGTACATTTTCGTCCATCCCTACCATCCTGACCAGCCCTCCCGCAAACTAGTGCCAAACCACTGATGATCATCCGAAGATCCAAAACCCACCGGCCACCGGCCATTTCAAACCTAACTAGCTTGAAATCAAGCTCGTTAAGCTTGAAATCAATATTGGTAGTATCGGCAGTTTCGGATCGGAGTATCAAAATTTTTGGTATCGGAAAACAAATAATTATTCATAAATTATTTACATTTAAAAACATATATTTTATACATTTAGACGTAATTTTAAGTATTTTCAGTGTTATTTCTTAGTGGTTTTGAAATTAAATGAATTAGTAGTTATTTTATATTTTAATTTCAGAGTCTAAAATACAGAGTTAGAAATTAATACTAACAGAACTGTCAGATGCCATACTTGTCGAGGTACGGAAATGCTGTGCACTCTTACATTTGTTTGTTTTTGTGTACCTTCTTTCAGGATCTCACCCTAACTAGCTTGAAATCATTCTCGTTAAGCTTGAAATATATCGAGCTTGCTAAGCTTGAAAATCAAGCTTAATGAGCTTGAAATAAAGTTGAGCGAGCTTGAAATCAAGCTTAACGATCTTGATTTTGAGCTTATTGACCTTGTTTATCAAGCTTGAATCAAATTTGCTTATCAAGCCAAGCTGAAGCTTAATATGAACAAGCTCGAGCCAAGCTCAAGCTCTAAATTTAAAAAAAACTTATCAAGCTCGAGCTCGAGCTTTTTTCATGTTAAGTTTCTCTACCTTATTTAACTATAGTAAAGAATCTTGTTAGCTTGATTGCATTGATTTAAGCGGAATAGATTACCTGTCATGATTAGTGCTATATGTAACTTTTGTATTTGGAAACCTTTTTGTGTCTATCAGGTTAGATATCTTGTTCTTCCAGAGGAAAGTTCGGATGGTAATGGGTCCGTAACTCAAGGTTCACAGTATCGGTATCTGCAGTATTGGACTATTCTTATGAGTATCGGTATCGACAGCATCGGAGGTTTCGGATCGGAGTATTGGATTTTTTGGTACCGGAAAACAAATAATTACTAATAAATTATTAACATTTTAGAAAATATATTTTATACATTTAGGCCAAAAGAACGGGGTTGGATGCGAGATTCGGTGATTTAGAATAGAAGTTCAATAACCCGCTTAAACGCTTTCTGAGTACAAAAGGAGATTGGTTCTCATTCTTGAGAGATAGGAATCATAGCCTATTTTAGTAGCCCAGCAAAGAAGTCAACTTCTGGGATGGCGAGAATCTGGATGCCGAGAAAGAGCTCTTTTCAGGTTTTTATTTCAGGAGGAAGAGGAATCCGGTGGTAGCTCAAGGCTTTACAATGAATACGAATACCAAGCGCAAGGCAATCTTTTAATACGTTTTTGTTGGAACTATAACCGAAGCAATTGTATTGTTTGCCTCAATGATGGCCTTTCTGATCTTATTCGTCTTCCGATCGCAAACAAAAAGGGGGAAAAAAGAGTCAAACATGAGAACGTCAATTTTTAATATTTTCATTGTTGTTTATTAGTAGTTTTGAAGTTAAATGAAGTAGTAGTCATCCGTACTGATTGATTTACATACGATAGATGAGTTATTCTTTTACATGTTTTTATAACATTTCTATGCTTTTACACCCTTGCTGGTTGGTTTTTGTCGTTCAATTATCTTTGCGGAATTGACCGAAAAAGAGATCCCCAATGTCGGTATCGATCAGTATCGGATATCGGTCGGTATCAGAACGGGACATGCCAAATCGTATCGGTATAGGCCGATACTACTAACTATGGTGTTAATCCTTCAAGAAAATATTGGTTGGTACCTCTGCAACAAACTATAGTAAGTATGAATTTGAGAGTTACAAATCTATGTTGGAGAATTCAAAATTTTATTTTAACTAATACATATCCCTTGGTTCATATGTTGCAGACTGGTACCATACATACAGATGCTTTGAACTCAGGGTTTATATGGGTTCTGTGAGTTCTCAAGGAGTTATGATCAACTAAGAGGCCCCTTAACCTATTGCGTATAGTAAAACTATTAAAGATGTCCCCAAGATTTTGTTCAAGTTTTCTTTTTTGATGAATTTTCGAACATAATTTACGATAACTTAAAAGTATATTTGTTTCCTACATGTAGGTATTATCTGATGGTTACGAATGGCTGTCATGTCCACGTGACCAATTCTTAGCCGCAGCAGGCGATGGTTTATGAAATATAAATATAAATGGTGACATATTCGATCAATAAATACCAAGAAAATCCATCATGAAATATCTTGTGATACATCGTACATCGCCTAGAACGACATAATTCCAAATCAAATGCAAAAATTACTTAAAAATAGGGGTAACCAAGGGGAGCAGATTTGTTGTCCCATTATCCTGTCCCAATTCTGTCCCCTCCCTATTACATGTGTGCCATGGGAGTAGATAAGTGGATGGTGGCCCACATGTAATAGGGAGGGGCCAGAATTGGAATAAAATAAATGGGACAACAGATCTGCTCCCGTAACCTAGTGGCTGAGATCCTTGGTATTAGAGCTCCTAGAGCTCGTGCTACTTCACCTTTTCATACCAAAGGGATCTTAGCCATCGAACTCTTCCCATCATTTCGTAGTTTGATGCACAGGGTTTTGATTCATAATATTTTTTTTTTACAATGGGAGCCTCTTATTCCTTCACAAATAATATGATCTTTGTTGGATGAGAGGCACATAAAATAAAGATTCCTCTCTAATCCAAGCGACAAGGTTGTAATCGCGATCACATTACATCCAAAAGAATTTAGTTCAACCAAAACACCCATATCATATTTACAACGTAATGCCATTTACATTGCGTGCCAAGCAAACATGCCCATAGATGTGTCTATAAAACAAGTTATTGTTTGATCAAGCGCTCGAGTTAGGGGTAGGAGTGAATCTTATTGGTCCACAAAATATTCGTAGCTAATAGCATATCAAGACCAACCCCTTGTGAATCAATCATTAGATATTTGAAAGAAAATAAGCAGAGAGAAGGAGACTTCTTTCAAAAACTGCTTCTGCTCCTGCTTATGCTTCTGCTTGTGCTTTAGGCCTTAAGCTGGATTGATCCAACTTAGGTCGAATTTCGGCTTGCTTATCATGGCTACATGAACAACAAATTTTTATACCAAAATTTTGGAGTCAGTTGTTTGAATTTAATTTTTTCTTTCTTTTCAATTCAGTTCAATTAAGGGCCATGTCTCCTGCAACGCTACTAAAAACCATATCCTTCTTCGAAGCTACAATCCATCTTGTTTTTTTTTCCTTTTGGACTTCCCGTTGAGTACAAGGAGCTCCTTACACTATTGTATTACAGCTTTGCTATGCCTACGACCAAATGCTTACAATTTTCTTACAACCGTCACGTGTCAGCTACATTCGGGCTTCGATTCGAAGTGGGGGGAAGTGGTGGGATCGGGTGGAGCCCATGTAGCGGGGGGTGAGAGGGGAGGTGGGACCCATGTGTAAGGGGTGGGAGAGAGAGGTTGTAAGAAGGTTGAAAAATTTTGGTTGCAGACTTAGCATTTTCCATTGTATTACTGTTCCTCCTTACGAAATTGTGTATCATGGTTGCTTATATTTTTTAAAATACAAAAACAAAAACAAAAATCCCAATAACTTTCTTGTAACCACTAATAATCTAAGTATTTTTTAAATGACAGCTAAATTTTGTGGCAGGTTTTGAAAATAAATAAGTTAGAGATTATTGCCAAAACTTGGTTTTATAAAATAAAAGCAAAATAATATATATATATACGACGCCAAATTGATCAGAAATGGGATAGGTTGTAAGAAGGTTGATTTGTCTTCTTCGTTCAATTTTTTTTGCCAAATTGATCAGAAATGGGACCCCCAATGTCGGTATCGCGATCAGTATCGGGTGTCGGATCGGAACATGCCAAACCATATCGGTATTGCTGTATCGGACCGGTATCGGCCGATACTTTAAACTATGAGTTTTGGTTTTCTGAAAATCATGTTTTCCCTTATACTTGATAAAGGAATATGAATTAAAAGTTAGTTGCCAAGGTCCAGTAGTTCATCAAGATTAAAGAGAGAGGCTAAAATGCCTGGAAGATATTTTGGCACATATCCTGAAGATAAGGTACCAATACTTGCACTCGTTTCTATTGCGTATTTAGAGTATATTCTTAAGGTAAAATCAAGTTTCAAAGTATCGGTATCGGAATCGGTATCAGAATCGGTATCGGACCATTCCTATGAGTATCGGTATCGGCAGTATCGGAGGTTTCGGATAGGAGTATCAGATTTATTTTATCGGAAAACAAATAATTATTAACAAGTTATTAACATTATAGAAAATATTTAATACATTTAGGCATAATTTTAATATTTTTAGTGTTGTTTTTTAATATTTTTGCAATTGAATGGAATAGTAGTCACTCTTGCCAATTGATTTACATAAGATAGATAAGTTTTCTTCTTTTACATGCTTTTATAACCTTTCTATGCTTTTACACCCTTGCTAATTGGTTTTTTTCGTTCAATTTTCTTTGCCGAATTGACCAAAAAAAGACCCCCAACGTCGGTATCGGTCAGTATCGGGTATCGGTCGATATCAGAACGGGACATGACAAATCGTATCGGTATCGGCCATGTCGGATCAGTATCGACCGTATCGGATCAGTATCGGCCTATACTACGAACTATGGTGTTAATCCATCAAGGAAATATTGGTTGGTACCTCTGCAACAAACTATAGTAAGTATGAATTTGAGAGTTACAATTCTATGTTGGAGAATTCAAAGTTTTATTTTAACAGATACCTATTCCTTGGTTGTTCATCTGTTGCAGACTGGCACCATACATACAGATGCAATTAACCATATTTTAAATAGAAACTATAAGGGGTGTTCGTGTCATTAGTTTCGAAGCAGGGATGGTCCGTGTAATAAGAAACATTGGGTTAGTTTATGCAATTAACCCTAAATATAAAATGTAAAATGTTCGATCAGTAAATACCAAGAAAATTTATTATGGAATCTTTGTGGTACATCACACATCGCCTAGACCAAATAATTCCTAATAAAATGCAAAATTTACTTTAAAATAGGGGTAACCTAGTGGCTAAGATCTTTGGTATAAGAGCTCCGAGTGCTCGTGCTACTTCACCTTTTCATAACAAAGAGATCTTAGCCAACGCCCGTCATTTTGCAATTTGATGCACAGGGTTTTGATTCATATTTTTTTGTTTTTTTTGACAAAGGGAGCCTTTTATGCCTTCACAAATAACATCTTTTTTGGATGAGAGGCGCAAAAAATTCTGATTCCTCTCTAATCCGAGCTACAAGTTTGTAATCTTGATTACATTACATCCAAAAGAATTTAGATCAACCAAACATCCATATCATATTTATAACATAATGCCATTTACATTACGTAATAACCAAACATGCCCATAGATGTGTCTATAAAATAAGTTATAGTTTGACCAAGCGCTCGAGTTAGGGGTAGGAGTGAATCTTATTGGCCCACAAAATATTCATAGCGAGAATCAATCAATAGATATTTGAAAGAAAATAAGCAGAGAGGAGGAGACTTCTTTCAAAAACTGCTTCTGCTCTTGCTCCTGCTTTAGGCCATAAGCTGGATTGATCCAACTTGGGTCGGGTTTCGGCTTGCTTATCATGGCTACATGAACAACAAATTTTATACCAAAATTTTGGAGTAAGTTGTTTGAATCTAATTTTTTTTTCCATTCAATTCAGTTAAGGGCTATGTCTCCTGCAACGTTACTAAAAACCATATCCTTCTTCGGAGCTACAATCCATCTTTTTTATTGGACTTGCGTTGAGTACAAGCAGCTTGCTACACTATTGTATTACTGTTCCTCCTTACGAAATTGTTTATCATGGTTGCTTATATTTTTTTACAATACAAAAACAAAAACAAAAATCCCAAGAACTTTCTTGTAACAACTAATAATCTAAGTATTTTTTAAAAGACCGGTAAACTTTGTGGCAGGTTTTTGAAAATAAATAAGTGAGAGATTATTGCACTTAGTTTTATAAAATAAAAGCAAAATAATATATAATATGACCCCTGAGAGTTTTGAACTCTCGAAAGGAAACCCCATGTACTTAGCAGGCACACGCCTTAACCACTCAGCCAAGGCGTCCTTGTTGTCCAATTTGTTAAATTAATCCGTGATTATCTCTGACTTACTAATTATTAGTAAGCTAATTATTACTATATTTAAAAAATTACAAGTTGTTGTTGATCAGTTACTATATTTCATGATTCGTTAGGTTTTGATACAAATTGTTATTATTGAGCCTAAAAGCGCCCGCGTCAGAAACAAAAGCGTAAAAGATATAATTTACAATTTATGAAACTCGAAACAGACTCGATTTTATTTTCAGGTTTCATCTGAAACGAGTCCAATTTTGTTCACCCACCAAAACTAGGTAGGATGTTCACCTTCTAGTGAAAAAATGACGTGTCATTTTCATCTCACACAAACCACTTTGTAAGCGGTTTTGTTCGCCCACCAAAGTGATTTTGTGCCACGTGTCATATTTTTTTTACTGGGGTGAACATCATACCTAGTTTTGATGGGTGAACAAAAATGGACTCATCTGAAACTGACCCAAAAGTCATTCGGGTTTCAAATTTTACACCCAAATCCGATTTTGTACTAAAAATCCGATTGTGTTACAGGTTACCATTGACATGCCTGATAATGAGGAGATCGGGTGGGATTTTGCTGGTTATACAAAAAAAATGAGTCAGTAGGAATTCTGAAATGCTGATATAAAAGTGCAGAGGATGTTTTGATTGTATTATTGATTCTTATAGTCGACATTAATATATTATTATTGAAGATGTCCCAGCCTCATTTGAATCAAAGTTCAAAAGAAAGTATCCATATTAGTATTATTGGACATTGGATAAGTATCAGACTATAGTTACAATTATATATTTTTGGTGATGATATAAATGGAATAAAATAATATTTAAGTGTTTTGGTCAGTCCAGTAGAATGTTAATAAAGTTTTCAAAGCAAAAGGACTAAATGTTAATTCCGAAGGGGAAGCACCTAAGGTTCCACGACGAAGATCGATCTATCCACCCATGAGATTGTGGGTCCAAGCAACGAGGAGGTGCATGGAAGGAATTATTTGACAGATCTAAATATGTAATACTTTGGATTTTCCCAAGAGCACTAGAGATGTTACCTGACAGCCGATTACTCCGCAGATCTATATTATGGCCTTCAATTTGGCCATCTGTGGGGGAAGTAATCCCTCGAATCTGTTTTGAGATAGGTTCAATTGAATGAGTCCTGTTAGGCTCCATAAGCTCAAGGGAATGGATGATGATAACTTGTTCTCAGCTAAATCAAGCTTTTGCAGCCTGCAAATGTTGCCCAACGAATCTGGTATCTGTCCCAAAAATTTATTGTCTGCAAAGGATATTTCTGCCAAGTTTGTCATTAGGCCGATATCGGATGGTATCGATCCTGTAAGTCTATTAGAACCCAGATGAATTACCTGAAGCTTCTTCAGCCTCCAAAGTGTCCTAGGAATCGTTCCCCTCAGCTCGTTAGACGACAGATCTAGCGATATCAGGTTGCTCAAATTCCCCAGTCCTGCAGGGATTTTTTTCGCTGATGTGGCTATCGGAAACATGAAAATATTGAAGATTCATCGATAGATTTCCGTAAGCGTCCGGAAGAACACCTTCAAATTGATTATACATCACTCCAAGGTAATTTAGATCCCTACAGTTGGCGAGGGATGCGATGAAATCTAGCCCTCCTGATAGAGCATTCTCTGCCATGAGCAACCACTGAAGGAATGGCATTGACTTGCCAAGTGTAGCTGGCACCGGTCCGATGAGATTGTTAGTCGAAACTTTAAGAATGGTCATCTTGGAAGCATTGCATAATGAAATTGGTATGGAACCACCAATACCATTCTTATGCAAGTAAAGCTCTTGCAGATTCACTAGATTCCCCAGCTCCTTGGAAATTTCACCTCCCAAGTGATTAAAGGCCAGAAAGAGCAACCTGAGCTTCGTGAGGTTGTCGATCGAAGCCGGGATGGCTCCGGACAATTGATTTTACCCCAGGGCCAAGTGCACAAGCTCCAACAGGTTCCCGAACGAGGATGGTACGCTTCCGGTTAGCCTATTTATACCGAGGTAAATCTCTTGAAGTGTCGAACATTGGGCAAGGCTGGCTGGGACGTGGCCAGTCAGCAAGTTGTCCCCAATTGCTATCATTTCTATACGAGGGAGCATCACTATTGTGGGGAGAGAGCCGAAGAGGTGGTTGTGATACAAGTTTATGTAGACGAGGGAAGACATATTGTTGAATATTGATGGAGGGATCGGACCAGAGAGGTGGTTCCATTTGGGACGGAGCTTCGCGAGCCGGGGAAGCTGGCCCAGGGTGTCGGGGATGGTGCCGGAGAGGGAGTTGTTGGAGAGGTCGAGAGAAGAGAGGAAGGAGAGGTTGGAGAGGTGGGGGGAGATGGTGCCTTGCAAGGAGAAGCTGTTGAGGTTGAGGGAGACGACCCTCGGCGGATATTGTCGGCTGCAGCCGACACCAACCCAGCTGCAGAAGGGGACGTCCGTGGTCCAGTTCGCAATGATGATGTTGTCGGAAGCAGCAGCCGACACCTTTATTTTTTATATTTTGTTGGTGGATTGAGGAGTAGTGAGTGAGTGACTCTCTTCTTATAGTGAGTGAATGAATGAATGAATGAATTGAGTGAGTGACTCTCTCCAATGGAAAAGCTACTGAATAGAGTTAATGAAAATGTGGTGTACAAACCAAACATTTGTTAAATGTGGCACATAAAGCCATGGACTGTGAGTTTCGGATCTTTTTCTTCGGCTGTACAAATCATTTACTACATGGGGTCGAGTCAAGCTATGGCCGGTGAGTTTCGGAACTTTTTCTTCGGCTGTATAAATGTCGCCACCGTACATTTTCGTCCATCCCCACCATCCAGACCAGCTCTACCGCAAACTAGTGCCAAACCACTGATGATCATCCGAAGATCCAAAACCCACCGGCCACCGGCCATTTCAAACCTAATTAGCTTGAAATCAAGCTCGTTAAGCTTGAAATCGATATCGGTAGTATCGGCGGTTACGGATCGGACTATCAAATTTTTTGGTATCGAAAAACAAATAATTATTCATAAATTATTTACATTTAAAAACATATATTTTATACATTTAGACGTAATTGTAAGTATTTTCAGTGTTATTTCTTAGTGGTTTTGAAAATAAATGAATTAGTAGTTATTTTATATTTTAATTTCAGGGTCTAAAATACAGAATTGAGAATTAATACTAACAGAACTGTCAGATGCCATATTTGTCGAGGTACGAAATGTTGTGCACTCTCTCACCTTCATTTGTTTTTGTGTACTAACATAACTGTCAGATGCCATACTTTTAGGATCTCACCATAACTTCACCTGCTCTCAAGGAAGGTGATTTGCAATTGTTCACACGCATCAAGTGTTTTCATGTGAGATTTGCTTCACTAATAGGAAACAATACACAAGTCTAATCAGCAATAGTCTTTTCATGTGAGATTGGCTTCGGTTCAAACCGAATAGAAGCGAATATATGAGAACCGAAATGACCGTAAATCGTATTTCTCAAAACCGAAATCGAACCGTTTTTGTAAAAACTGAACAAAACCGAACCGAACTAGTTCGGTTCGGTTTTCGGTCGGTTCGGTCCATGGGCCAATGTGCCGGGCCTTCAAATTTTTAGCAAAATGAGCATATTTAATTAAATAACAAAATTTTTTAAAAATATATTGCATTATTGTATTTATGAATTATTATATTGCATAGTGTGAAAGATATTAGTACATATAGACTGAGGGTAGAGAGAGAATGCTCAAAGAAGCACCGATGAAGAATAGGAGAAGAGAGTGCGCTCAGTTAGGGGTTAAAAAAATATTAGTATATATATAGATTGAGGGTAGTTTGATAAATTACTAAACTTAAATCGGTTGTCGGTTCGGTTCGACTATTTGAATTAAGAACCGAAAATCGAACCGTTATTTCAAATTTTTCAGGAAACCATGGCCGGTGAATGAAAATGTGGTGTACAAACCAAACATTTATTAAATGTGGCACATAAACCTTTTTGTGTCTATCAGGTTAGATATCTTGTTCTTCCAGAGGAAAGTCCTGATGGTAATGGGTCCGTAACTCAAGGTTCACACTATCGGTATTGGGATCAGTATCAGACTATTCCTATGAGTATCGGGATCGGCGGTATCGACAGCATCGGAGGTTTCGGATCGGAGTATCGAATTTTTTGGTACCGAAAAACAAATAATTACTAATAAATTATCAACATTTTAGAAAATATATTTTATACATTTAGGCCAAAAGAACGGGTTGGATGCGAGATTCGGTGATTTAGAATAGAAGTTCAATAATCCGCTTAAACGCTTTTTGAGTACAAAAGGAGATTGGTTCTCATTCTTGAGAGATAGGAATCATAGCCTACTCTAGTAGCCCAGCAAAGAAGTCAACTTCTGGGATGGCGAGAATCTGGATGCCGAGAAAGAGCTCTTTTCAGGTTTTCATTTCAGGAGGAAGAGGAATCCGGTGGTAGCTCAAGGCTTTACAATGAATACGAATACCAAGCGCAAGGCAATCTTTTAATACGTTTTTGTTGGAACTCTAACCGAAGCAATGCATTGTTTGCCTCAATGATGGCCTTTCTGATCTTATTCGTCTTCCGATCGCAAACAAAAATGGAAAAAAAAAAGTCAAACATGAGAACGTTAATTTTTAATATTTTCAGTGTTGTTTATTAGTAGTTTTGAAATTAAATGAAGTAGTAGTCACCTGTACCGATTGATTTACATACGATAGATAAGTTTTCTTCTTTTACATGCTTTATAACATTTCTATGCTTTTACACCCTTGTTGGTTGGTTTTTTTTTTTCGTTCAATTTTCTTTGCGGAATTGACCGAAAAAGAGACCCCCAATGTCGGTATCGATCAGTATCGGATATCGGTCGGTATCAGAACGGGACATGCCAAATCGTATCGGTATAGGCCGATACTGCGAACTATGGTGTTAATCCTTCAAGGAAATATTGGTTGGTACCTCTGCAACAAACTATAGTAAGTATGAATTTGAGAATTACAAATCTATGTTGGAGAATTCAAAATTTTATTTTAACTGATACATATCCCTTGGTTCATCTATTGCAGACTGGTATCGTACATACAGATGCTTTGAACTCAGGGTTTATATGGGTTCTGTGAGTTCTCAAGGAGTCATGATCACCTAAGAGGCCCCTTAACCTATTGCATATAGTGAAACTATTAAAGATGTCCCCAAGATTTTGTTCAAGGTTTCTTTTTTGATGAATTTTCGAACAAAATTTACGATAACTTAAAAAGTATATTTGTTTCGTACATGTAGGTAGTATCTGATGGTTACGAATGGCTGTCATGTCCACGTGACCAATTCTTAGCCGCAGCAGGCGGTGGTTTATGAAATATAAATATAAATTGTAACATGTTCGATCAGTAAATACCAAGAAAATTTATCATGAAATATCTGTGGTACATCACACATCGCCTAGACCTATATAATTCCTAATCAAATGCAAAATTTACTAAAAATAGGGGTAACCTAGTGGCTGAGATCTTTGGTATTAGAGCTCCTAGAGCTTGTGTTATTTCATCTTTTCATACCAAAGGGATCTCAGCCGTCGAACTCTTCCCATCATTTTGCAGTTTGGTGCACATTGTTTTGATTCATAATTTTTTTTGGTACAAAGGGAGCCTTTTATTACTTCACAAATAATATATTTGTTGAATGCGAGGCACATAAAATTCTGATTCCTCTCTAATCCAAGCTACATGTTTGTAATCGCGATCACAATACATCCAAAAGAATAACCAAACACCCATATCATATTTACAACGTAATGCCATTTAGATTACTTGCCAACCAAACGTGTCCTATAGATGTATCTATAAAATAAGTTACAGTTTGATCAAGCGCTCGAGTTAGGGGAAGGAGTGAATCTTGTTGATCCACAACATATTCAGAGTGTGAATCAATCATTAGTTATTTGAAAGAAAATAAGCAGAGAGGAGACTTCTTTCAAAAACTGCTTCTGCTTTAGGCCTTAAGCTGGATTGATCCAACTTAGGTCGGGTTTCGGATTGCTTATCATGGCAACATGAACAACAAATTTTTATACCAAAATTTTGGAGTCAGTTGTTTGAATCTAATTTTTTTTTTTCATTCAGTTCAATTAAGGACCATGTCCCCTACAACGCTACTAGAAACCATATCCTTCTTCGAAGCTACAATCCATCTTCTTCTTTTTCTTCTGGACTTGGGTTGAGTACAAGCAGCTCCTTACACTATTTTATTATTGTTCCTCCTTACGAAATTATTTATCATGGTTGCTTATATATTTTACAATACGAAAACAAAAACAAAAATCACAAGAACTTTCTTGTAACAACTAATAATCGAAGTATTTTTTAAAAGACAGCTAAATTTTGTGGCAGGTTTTGAAAATAAATAAGTGAGAGATTATTGCCAAAACTTAGTTTTATAAAATAAAAAAAAGCAAAAAAAATGAAAATATCCGACGCCTAACAGATTCGAACTCTCGCGGGGAAACCCCATGTACACACGCCTTAACCACTCGGCCAAAGTGTCGTTTTTGCTAAATATGTTAAATTAATCCATACGTATCTGGGAATTACTATTTATAACTACCTACCTAGTATTAGTAAGCTAATTATTACTATTATTTAGGGTCAATTTAAATTAACAAAGTAATTTGGTAATATCATTAATTGTTTGAGTTAATGTATGTTTCTTGGTGGTAGCCTTACTTTTTTAAGTTTAAGAAGAATAATGGTGATGTGGTTGCCGGCATCAACAATTTTGGGTTCATTTTTAAAGAATAATGGTCATAGTCAGGGGAGGCACAGAATAAACAGTCGGATCTGGTGATGTGGTTGCCGACGTCAAACGGTGGTGCTCGACGCTACTAATGGTGGCAGTCGAGTGGTTTCAGTGGTTGCCAACGTCGAGCGCTGGGACACGATAGTGGCGGGGGATTAGTGTTGTCTGGTTGGTGCTACTGCCTTGGGGTCGGATCCTAACAGTCATGTGCACGGTTGAAAATTGGAGATGGTTGGAGATTAGACAAATATTTTACAAAATTTTATTAAATTTTTTTATACCAAATAGAATCCTAACCTTTTTCTTTCAAACAACTATTTTTCAGTTGAAAATAACCAAACACAAAGTCAGAATCTGTATATCCAAACATCTTCTCTTACAACTATTTTCAGAAAGAAAGAAAAAAAATCAAAAAATCAAAAAATCTATCTAAGTGGACCCTAACTAACTTCACACCAAACTCAGGCCGTATCTAAGTTTGATAATTTTTTTTACGAGTCAATGACCTAATTGGATGAGGTCCATGAGAAGTTGAATGGGCCTGAAATAATGACATTAACCCACATAGCCACATCTAAGCTTGATAATTTTTTATTAAATATAATTCCAAACTTTTTTTGGTACAATTTGATATCCTAAAAAAAATTGGACAATAATGCTCTGCTCAATTTGATACCCATAAAAAAATTGGTACAATTTAATACTATGAAATTACCTCGGACCAGCGAGGACTCGCGTTAGACTTTTCACTCTTAAACTTTTCACTCGAATTCTTTTTAATTCTTCTATATGAGTCAATACACATCTTAAACTTTTCACTCGAGTTCAAATTTTTGGTTCCATCCTTGTCCTTGGTAGAGAATAGGATACGACGAGACGAGTACGTTGTGCATGGTTTGGAAGGCACGTTGGACAATAATATTGTAAGACGAGGTTCTAGAAGGGGGGAAAACGTATGTAACGTAATTTAACGTTGGCAATAACGACGAGGAATGAATGGGAATGGGATGGACTAGTTTGCTATTGCCAATTGGTCTTGAAAGCTGCTTTTTGAAAGCATCGAGGAGACTTCTTTTAAAAACTGCTTCTGCTTCTGCTTCTGCATTAGGCCTTAAGCTGGATTGATCCAACTTAGGTCGGATTTCGGCTTGCTTACCGTGGCTACAATTTAGGGCTGCAAATGAGCTAAGCCGTTCGCGAGCTACTCGAAGCTCGGCTCGATAACAGCTCGTTTAGTAAACAAGCTGAGCTCAAGCTTCATTTTCGAGCTCGTTTAATAAACGAGCAAAGCTCAAGCTTAGAAGTACTTGGTTCGTTTATGAGCTTGTGAGCTGGCTCGTTTAGGAGCTTGTTTAGAAGTTTGTTTGTTCTTTTATTAAATTTTAATTTTATATATGTTTGTATAACAATATGGTTGTGTTTATTATATATTTAGATGTCCTTAATAATTGATATTATAAAACTTTTTTAATTAATTTATTATAACTAAACGGTTAATATTATAGGTACTTGAATTCAAACCTAAGCTTGAAATAATGTTTGAACGAGCTTGAAATTAAGCTTAACGAGCTTGATTTTGAAGTTATCGAGCTTGAATCAAGCTTGATTATCAAGCAAGCTCGAGCTCAAACCAAACCAAGCTCAAGCTTAATGTAAACAAGTTCGAGCCAAGCTCAAGGTCTAAAATAAAAAACTTATCAAGTTCGAGCTTGATTAATTCTAGTCAAGCCAAACTTAATATTACAAAATTTTGGCTCGAATTGGCTTGTTTCCAGCCATAGGCTACATGAACAACAAATTTGTATATCTATACTTTGGAGTACGTTGTTTGAATTTTTTTTTCCATTCATTTCATAAATTCCAAAAACTTTCTTGTAACAACTAATAATCCGAGTATTTTTTAAAACACAGCTCAATTTTGTGGCAGGTTTTGAAAGTAAGTGAGAGATTCTTGCCAAAAATTGGTTTTACATCGAAAAGAAAAAGCAAGGAAAAAAAATATAAATACGACGCCTGAGAGATTCGAACTCTCGCGGGGAGACCCCATGTACTTAGCAGGCACACGCCTTAACCACTCGGCCAAAGCGTCAATATTGTTCAATTTGTTAAAATAAAATTTACGTATGTCTATATTATTATTTATAACTAGTTAATATTAGTAAACTAATTATTACTATCTTATTATAGGGACGTCAATATAAATTTATCAACATAATCAAGAAACAACCAACTGGTATATACTGTCAACAAGTTAAGAGCATCCAAAGTGGAGATATTCTAAACACATACTCTAAATTATTAGAAATTGAATAAATTACTATTTTGGGAACGTCTTCTTAATATTTGCACACAATGCTACACTCTAAATGAACCTCATTTTTTTTCCCTTCCTTTTTTTTTTCCTTCCATGTTTAATTAGATTTTTCTTTTTACTCTTTATTTTTCTTCCATGTTCTAGAAGAACAATTTATTTTGGCGGGTCTTGGAATTAATGTAGAGGAGTTAGGGCACACTCCAAATCTGAAATGTCTCTCAGCTTTCTAGCGATTTTCAAGTATGAAAATGTGCTCATTGCAGACTTCAAATGCTACACAATTTGACTAAATACAAAATATAGCATTGAAAGCTCTCACAATGTGGATGCGCTAACAACTTAACAACCAACGGGAATAACTAGTGTTTCTTTGTCCTTTTGGAGACTGTTGTCACTCATGTTTCGTTTATTTTCCTTTCACTATCGAAGCCATCTCCAATCATAATTGGGTCTGATTAAACCTTAACCGAGAAAAGAAGTTCACGACCCATGTGCCTTTCACCTCCGCACGACATTGCTCCGTCAGACTTATTTCCGTTGCAGAAAATTCTCCACTGCTGCCTCCCGTAGGAGTCTGGGCCATGTCTCAGTCCCAAAATGTGGTTGATCATTCTCTCTGAGCAGCTACTGATCATAGTCTTCGTAAGCTATTATCTCACCAACGAACTAATCAGGTGCAGGGTCGACCCTGAGCTCATAAGGGGTTCCAGACGAACTTTCGAAATAGACCCCTATACATAATGCGAAGGAAAAAAGAAACTAAATTATGTAACAAAAAAATTATTATAACCGAAATTTGAAGTTAGGACCTATAATATATAAGACTAACATAATAAATACTATACCACAACTCTTTTAATTTAAGTATAGCCCATAATACATTATTGTTCTATGCTAGACATGTCCGTATTAGACTAACATAACAAACACTGTACAATATTTTTTTGATAGGAAGGATGAGATCAAAGTAATAGTGAAATATATAGATATTTTCTTCACAAAGTCATATCTAATGGGGATATATGTAGAGCAGTCAACGGATATTCAAAAAATTTATCCGAAGTTTCGGATATTATCTGAAATTTCGGATATAAAAATATTTTTTGGATATTTTTTTTTTTTGATACGAAGTCGGCTAGTAAGGTATTCAAATTCGTTAATATCCGATCCGACTTTAAATTACAAATTTCGAATATCTAATTCGGATTCGGATATCCAAAATTTTATTATACATAATATATATTAATTACTAGAAAAGAATAAATAATTTTACTCTTAACTGACTTTTATATAACTCAATTTATTAATTATTTTCTACATACCGTTATTGTCACTCCTAAAATTTTATTCTACAATCCTTATATCATGAAATTCCAAATCTACCCTTGCATTAACATTATTGACATTCCACAAATGCCATCTTGCACTCCTCACTTCATGCATGCACACATTAATGTCAGATTTCATGCAATAGTAGACTTGAAATTTGAATGATATAAAATTAAAAAGCGATGACATTTTAGGAGTGTTAATAATAGCACCCAATACTAATCTATTCTACTATATAATAAAAAAAACTTAGTGGTGGAACTTTTGAATTCCTAAAATACCCTTGAGTATTTTATAAACATAGTGTTATTATGTCAACTTGCACGTCATTTATGTCTAAGAGTCAAAGCAATAAAGTTTGCATGAAAATTTCTTTTTTTTATGCAACTCTTCATGTTCCAATGATAATAAATTTTTCTATCATTACCATTTTCCAAATATTATTATTCTCAATAGAAAATTATAAAAAAAAAATTGTACTTCAAAATTCTTTGGCATTGTAAAAAAAAAACACATAAATAATCATCTGAAAAAGACGAAAAGACGACAACTGATCTTATAATATTTTAATTAAAATACGTGCAAAGCACGTACATGTAGACTAGTATATATTAATTACAGTTTGCAACAAAAGATAAAATGGCTCATATATGTAGAGCAATATATATGATCGTCTCAAATTGAGCATTCTTGAATTTTTCAGCAGAAGATGAAAGAGTTCAAATAGATCAATATGTAGAGCAAGTCAACTGGTCATTTTAAATAGAAGATGAAAGTGCTCAAATAGAGCAATTGAATTTGATTTTCGGATATTCGGATAACAACTAAATTTTTAATATTTTGATTTTCGGATATTCAAATAATAACATTCGAATTTTTTAGCTGGTCGGATCGAATATTATCCAATATACGCTAAACTGGACGGATACGAATTCGAAATGTCAAAAAAGATATCTATTCGAATATCGGATTAGATTCGGATAGTACAAAAAAAATGGGATACCGATACATATATTGTCCTATCCGTACCTAAAAGCATCCGTTGACATCAAACTCATGCCACATCTAGGTTTGATAAATAAAAATATTATGAGTCAATGATCTAATTGAATGAGGTCCATGAGAAGTTGAATGGGCCTGAAGCAATGGCATTAGCCCATATAGCCACATCTAAGCTTGATAATTTTTTTATCTGACTATATATCTAGGCTTTTTATCAATTTCGAACAAAAAAAAATATAGAAATGAAAAACGACGCCTGATAGATTCGAACTCTCACGTGGAGACCCCCATGTACTTAGCAGGCACACGCCTTAACCAATCGACCAAAGCATCCTTCGTGTTCAATTTGTTACAGTGATTATTGTCAAATATAAATTAGTAAGCTAACTATTACTATATTATTATAGGGTCAATTTAAATTGTCAAAATAATTTGACAATACCATTATTTGTTTGAGCTAATGTAAATTTCTTGGTGGTAGCCTTACCTTTTTTTTTTTAAGTTTAAGAAGAATAATGGTGATGTGGTTGCCGGCATCGACAATTTAGGGTTTATTTTTTAAAGAATAATGGTCATAGTCAGGGGAGGCACAAAATAAATTGCCGTATCTGATGACGTGGTTGCCGGCGTCGAACGGTGGTGCTCGGCGCTACTCATGGTTGCAACCGAGCGATTTCAATGGTTGCTAGCGTCGAGCGCTTGGACACGATAGTGGCGGAGGATTAGTGTTGTCATGTTGGTGCTACTTCCTCGGGGTCGGATCCTAACAGTCATGGACATAGTTGAAAATTGGAGACGGTTGGAGATTGGACAAATATTTTACAAATTTTCATTAAAAAATTATTCTACCGAACAGAATCTTTTTTTTTCAAACAACTATTTTTCAGACGAAAATAACAAAACGCAAACTCAAAATCTTTATATCCAGAAAACAACTTTATAATATCTTCTCTTACAATTGTTTTCATAAAGAAAAAAAATATATAAAAAAACCTATCCAAATGGGCCCTAACTAACTTCACACCAAAGGCAGGCTACATCTAAGTTTGATAATTTTTTTACGAGTGAATGACATAAGTGGATGAGGTCCATGAGAAGTTGGATGGGCCTGAAATAATGACATTAACCCACATAGCCACATCTAAGCTTGATAATTTTTTATTTAGTATAAATCCAGACTTTTTATCAATTTAGGGGTGCGCTTTGGTCTTAACACACTTCCATTTCTGCCTTGGACTAAACTTAAAACGACCTAAAAAAAATTTAACACAAAAAAAAATTGCTTAATAATAAGTTAAACTAAACATTCAACACTTAATTTTTTCGGAATGCCATCATATATCGAAAACAGGGTGCGTCGATGTAAAGATGTAAATGGTGAATGCCATCTCCAATGGAGGCTTCTATCTCCCATACTTCTATATATATATATATATATATATATATATATATATATATATATATATATATATATATATATATATATATATATATATATATATTGGGTTATTTACACTAACTACTCATATGTTTTAATTTATAACACGGAGTACCCCTACTTTTAAACTATTTACACTAACCACCCCTACTTTTTTGGTTTATTACACGGGGTATTCCTACTTTAAGATAAAAATAAAAAAATTATAACACTAACTGTCCCTATTTTTATTTTATTTTTCTAAAGGGATGGGTGGTTAGTGTAATTTTTTAAAATCACCATTTGTTATAAACCAAAAACATAGGGGTGGTTAGTGTAAATAACCCATTTTTTTTAGAAAAAACTTGTTAGTACTTCTATCTCAATTACCATCATACGTGGCGTTGATGTAGGAAGATAAATTCTTATGATGGTTAGAAACACTCGTAGAAAGAGGAAGGAGACTTCGAAGAGGAAAAAATATGAAGAAGAGGAAGATGAGAGCTTTGATGACTTGTGCGAGGGGCTAGGCAAGATGTCTATGAACAGCGGGGAGGACGGGCTTTTGGAATTCATGGAGATGCACGCTCGATTCGTCTACAGCAACGACGATGAGGTCATCGAAAGGGAGGAGGTCGTGAGGGAGAGTATCTCTCCGAGCGTGATGTTGCTGAAGGGCCCTACCGGTTTCGAAGGGGAAGCACCTGAGGTTCCACGACGAAGATAGATCTATCCCCCCATGAGATTGCGGGGTCCAAGCAACGAGGAGGTGCATGGATTAATTTGTGCCTTCTTATTCTTGATGTCGTAAGGTTATTTATGTGTACGTAATAGTCCAACTAATTACTAACGAAATTGGACTCTTCGATCCTTCCAAGAAGCAAAAGCATATATTATCTATATCGATCATTTCCCTTATTTCTCTTTCGATATAGACAACCAATGAATCGCTCAAGTACTCATCTTCCATCTTGTTAAGTTAGAAATCGATTAATTAGAAACCTAATATTTAAGTGCTTCGGTAAGTCTAGTAGAATGTTAATAAAGTTCTCAAAGCAAAGGTCTAAATGCTCATGGCATGCAAAACAAGGATTTTAACTATAAACTGGTGTACCCACCTGGAATGGCTATTTTAAAGTATTTTATCCATCCTCTTTTAGATATACAAAACCCCATATTATAAAGAAATCTAGGTATTTACTTTAGCGAGTACTCGACAACTTTGTTGGCTAGACACAAACAAGATAAGACATGTACGATATAGACAGTAACAATACATATTTTTGTCATGTCCTAGTACATATATATACTATGAAGTGTGATTGTAATGTCCACATTATTTGTCCAACATGATGCATGTGGCATGGATATGGCACCGAATTTTGGTGTGCACAACTTGAGGCTTCCTTTTAGTTGACAAGTACTCCATTTTTGATCTCTTGCAACCTGGGAACAACATCCCTCATCAGAAGTCTTTCGTTTGGCAAGTCCTTCGTACAATGTAAGCCCACGTCTATGATAGATGAAAGACATCTACGCAAAATATCCACTCCGTCTGAAAGTTGTTACAGGTTGGTAAAGTCGGTTCTAAGGATATTGTTGTCTACAATCTCCATCACCGCATTGGGATATGCATTGTTTACCCATTGCCTCAGATTTAATTCCCCATTGAACATTGTGTCGACTGGCTTCTTTCCTGTGACTAATTCAAGAAGCAGAATCCCAAAGCTGTAGACATCTTCTCTTATTGTAACTCCTCCAGTTAACCCGTACTCTATCACATAGATTCTACTTAATTAACGATACAATAAATTAGCATAAGGTATTGAATGTATATTGGAAAATATTATTGAGTACCTGGAGCCATATAGTCGACGGTGCCTATGTTGTTAGTCGATGTTGTAGACTTGTTGTCAATGAGCATCAGTTTGGCAATGCCAAAGTCGCTTATGTGTGCGACCATGTTTTCGTCCAATAGAATGTTGCTAGGCTTCAGATCACAATGTACTATGACATGAGGATGTTGGTGATGAAGATAGTCTAAGCCCAAGGACACATCCAACATTATGTTTATCCTTTGGAGTAGGGTCAAGCATTGGTTTTGAGAGTACAACCACTTGTCCAGACTTAGATTTGGTATGAACTCGAGAACCAATGCCTTGAACTCCAAGTTTGAACAAGTACTGATAATCTTGACAAGATTTCTGTGGCGAACCTGGCCTAAAGTATGACATTCTGCATCAAAACTCCTTGAAGCTCCTTCAACTTCTAAATTCAAGACTTTCACTGCAACGAGCAACCCACCATCTAGGCTTCCTTTATATACCTTGCCAATGCTACCTCTTCCTAGTAAGTTGTCTTCGCTGAAGTTGTTGGTCGCACGAGCTAGCTCAAAGTATGGAATCCGTCTATGGTAATTCAAATACGGTGGCTCCTCCTTAGATGAGGCCTTGGCCTTCTTCCTCATAAAAAATTTTATGAATAGAGAAAAATAAGTGAGAAACACCAAGACGGAAGCTACATATGGGAGGACAAATTTGATCAATCGTAGTTTTGCACTAGAAGTAGAAGTCGTAATCATATTTGCAGGGCAAGGTGGAAACTTTAATTATGGTGCTCGATTTTCCATCAAAGATGTGATGCTGACATTTAAGAATACTTTTTCCTCTGGTATTTCTCCTTCCAACATGTTGAAGGAGAGGTCTAGACTATAAACGTAGGATAGGTTTCAGAAGGACTTGGGTATGACACCAGAGAGAAAATTATGCGAAAGATTTAGATATTCCACATTGAATAATCTACCTAACTTTTGAGGAATTTGGCCATGGAAGGAATTATTTGACAGATCTAAATATGTAATACTTTGTAGTTCTCCAAGAGCACTAGAGATGTTACCTGACAGGCGATTACTCCGTAGATCTATATAGCCTATGGCCTTCAATTTGGCCATCTGTGGGGGAAGTAATCCCTCGAATCTGTTTTGAGATAGGTTCAATTGAATGAGTCCTGTTAGGCTCCATAAGCTCAAGGGAATGGATGACGATAACTTGTTCTCAGCTAAATCAAGCTTTTGCAGCCTGCTAATGTTGCCCAATGAATCTAGAATCTGTCCCAAGAATTCATTGTCTGCAAAGGATATTTCTGCCAAGTTTGTCATTAGGCCGATATCGGATGGTATCGATCCCGTAAGTCTATTAAAACCCATATAGTTCAACTGGAGCTTCTTCAGCCTCCAAAGTGTCCTTGGAATCGTTCCCCTCAGCTCGTTATACGATAGAGATAGAGATATCAGGCTGCTCAAATTCCCCAGGCCTGTAGGGATTCTTCCTATGATGTTGTTATAGGAAACATGGAAATATTGAAGATTCATTGATAGATTTCCGTAAGCATCAGGAAGCACACCTTCAAATTGATTAGTCGTCACTCCAAGATAATTTAGATCCCTACAGTTGGCGAGAGATGCGATGAAATCTAGCCCTCCTGATAGTGCATTGTCTGCCATGAGCAACCTCTGAAGGATTGGCATCGACTTGCCAAGTGTAGCCGACACCGGTCCGGTGAGATTGTTAGTCGAAACTTCCAGACTAATCATCTTGGAAGCATTCCATAATGAAATTGGTATGGAACCAACAATACCATTATTATGTCGAGGATGGTGCCGGAGAGGGAGTTGTTGTAGAGGTCGAGATAAGAGAGGAAGGAGAGGTTGGAGAGGTGGGGGGAGATGGTACCTTGCAAGGAGAAGCTGCCCAGGTTGAGGGAGACGACCCTCGGCGGATATTGCCGGCTGCAGCGGACGCCGGCCCAGGTGCAGAAGGGGGCGTCCGTGGTCCAGTTCGCAGCGATGATGTTGTCGGAAGCAGCAGCACCACTGCTAGTGCTGGCGGCTTTGAACGCGAGCAGGGATGCGAGGTCGGTGGAGTTGTCCAGTGCTGCTGCTGCGATGGCAGCAGATGCATGTAGCAGCACCACCAGGAAGAGTAGGCATTTGTTGCATGCGAATAGAAATGCCATGTCACTGTGTATGTATATTTTGTTGTTGTTGTTGTTTGGGTGGATTGAGGAGTAGTGAGCGAGTGACTCTCTTCGTATAGTGAATGAGTGACTCTCCAAATGCAACGTGAGATGTGGTGTACAAATCACTTAATAAAGGAGTGATCCACCATTTGTCTCCGGTCCTCGTTACAAGACTTTGAAGTTTCCAAGCCAATGTCAATGTTGATGTTGGCCTATTGGCACCATTTGGTGACCTTCAACATCATCCCCAAGTCAATTGAGGTGTTAGATGGTTGGACATTGTCGATCTCAGAAATAAGTCTATATTCTATACCATAAAGAAAAGTAGGACTTAAGAAAATCCTTTTGATTGTCCAAAATAGATCAGCAGAACGATTTAATTGTTCTATAGAAATCACTACGGGTGTGTTTGATTACAAGGTGAAAAATATGTGGAAAAGAAATTAATTTCATAGAATTGCTTTCTTAGGAGAAAAATCCCATAGAACTTTAAAAAAAATTTCATTGAAAACTTAATTTGGATGTTTGATTGTCATTAGTTTTCATAGAAAATAGTTGTTTTTTGTATGGGTTGGACAAGTTTTATTTTCCACATTTTTAGAAGAAAATATGGAAAATGATAATTTTCTTGGAAAATAATTCCATGGTGAAGCTATTTGGGGGATCAGGACCGGAGAGTCGGAGACAGATGGTGGATCCCCCGCATTTATTGAATAAATGATTCGTACACCACATCCTCATCATCTCTGGTCGGTCAGTCAATCACGTTTGCTTGGGAGTTAATTTTCTTGACTTATGTGCTTGACTCAAGTCTTTTGCTCTTAATATGGGTAAAGTGCATTTAAACCCTCCTTAGATTTGCCTCGTTTGCAAAATAAGACCTTCTAGAAAACTTAAGCAGTTTGCACCTCCTGCAAAATCGTTTTTGCTCCGAATGCCCCTTTCCGTCAAAATGACGTTAGAACTAGCCGTTAGAGCCCATATTTGGATAAAAAAAATTTTGCACTCCCCAAAATACCCCTAATGCTAATGGTTACATTGTGGCTACTGGCTCTCTTTCAGTCTCTATATATAAGAATGTTTGTTTGAAACATAAAACCTAAGCTTTATAATTTCTACTTTTTTGACCGGTTGGTTGGAAGAAAAAATAATATTTAATTTTTTTTGTATTCCTTTTTTTAACTTATTTGCTCTCATTTAATGTATTGAAGCTTTTTCTTACCTACAAATCTCAAATCCAACTGCAAATTTTTTTATATTCTTTTTTTTTTTACTTATTTGCTCTCATTTAATGTTTGAAGCTTTTTTTTACTTATTCCTTTTTTTCTCAAGACGTCCAAATAGAAATTATGGAAGAACAATTTATTGCTACTGTGGATTAATTAGCCCATTGAAAACTTTATTGACACCACAAATCCTGGAAGATGATTAAATTTTTCAACAAATTCTTGTGATTTTCTACTATGGGAGGATGAGAAACATTCAGAACACTATCAAATTCTAATGTGAAATTTAATGAAAGAATTAAAGGAGCACCAAGGCCAAGGTTTATAGCCTATTCCTAGAGAATCGACAACGGCGGTGGCAGACACTGAACCCGGACCATGCTTCGACATACATGTTTTATAATTTATTTTTGAATTTTTGACACGTTTAGTAATATTTAAGTTATTTGTTTAAGGAATACATGTGATGAAAATAAATTTGTACCAAGAATTACAATTTCAATTAGAATTAATAAATAAATAATTACGATAATAGTCGTGACTAATAAATTATTAAGTAAGACTATAATGATGATTACAATGATGATTACTAAATTATTAATTAAAATTATTATAATATATAAATTATTAACTATAATTATAATTATGATTAAATTATTATTAATTAATATTATAATAAAATTGTAATTAATAAATTATTAACTAAGATTATAATTATTAATTAAGATTATAATTATTATAAAATATTAAATAATATAATATTAGTTACAGTTATCTAGCTCCAAATACGGTTTACCAAACATGCCCTAAGTTAAACGACTGGATAATTCAGGACTAACTGGACATTTGTTAAAAGATTTTTTTTTTTCAGAAAAAATTTTAAGATGAAAACCTACTATTTAGATTATAAACATTTATTTTCGAATATGACGTCAAGCATGAGAATTCTATCTTTTTAAGAACGGAAGGTTATGTTTTTGTCACAGTCAACTTTTTTTTCCGAGTAAATTCTTTTTTGCTTTTTGTTTAGTTTTCTTGTCTTTTTAATATTTTGTTTTTTGTTTCCATTTTTTTAGTTATTTTTTCATATTTTTTTCATCTTTTTAATAATCTTTTCTAGTTTTTAAGAGCGACTTTTATTTTTTTGGTAATTTTTTTATTCTTAAATATTTTTTGTTTTTTTCAAATTTGTATAGTTTTTCTTTTTGTCTTCTTCATTGTTTAAGATTTATCCTCATTTTTTGGTTTTTTGGAATATTTTTCTATTTTTTTATTTTTTTTCCATATTTTAGTAGTATTTTTTTGTTTTTTATTTGGTTTTTTTTTCTAGTTTTCATCATTTCTATTTTTTAAGAATTGATTTTTTTTGTATTTATCAGTTTTGTTTTCCCCAAAATATTTATATATTTGTTAAATAAAAATAATTTATGACAAAATAATTCTAACTAATAACTTTATAGAAATATAAAATTTCTGACTATAGTATTTAAACGTCCAAAGTTTTACTACAGTAAATAACTTTGGATTTTATTAGTAAGTGTAGATAATCAAGTGGCAAATTACAATGGCCAATTATATCCGGGGGTAAAATGGTCAACACAACCTCATTTTAACACCCGTTAACACAAAAGTTAGATTAGGGGGTGATTTGAGCATTTTCATAACCTTTTGGGTTTTTCAAATCAGGGAGTCTTTAATTGCGTTTTCGTAACATCTAAGGAGAGTTTAAATGCACTTTACCCCTCTTAATATTCATAACCCAACAATTATGCAACAAATAATAAATAACAGAGACACACATAGATGTGCATGCATTTCTTCTGTTAGCGGGCAAGCAATGCCTACTCTATCTCTGTCGTATAACGACCTGAGGAGAACGATTCCTATGACATTTTGGAGGTTGAAGAAGTTTCAGGTGATGTATCTGGATTTTAATAGACTTACAGGATCGATACCATCCGATATCGGCCTAATGACAAACTTGGCAACAATATCCTTAACGGAGAACGAATTATCGGGACAAATACTAGATTCGGTGGGTAACATTAGTGGGTCACAAAAACTTTATTTAGCTGAAAATAAGTTATCGTCATCCATTCCCTTGAACATTAGTGGGTCACAAAAATTCTCGGGGCAAACATCCTCGGCTTGCTTATCATGGCTACATGAACAACAAATTTTTATACCAAAATTTTGGAGGCAATTATTTGAATTTTTTTTTTCATCAGTTCAACTAAGGGCCATGTCTCCCTACTAAAAACCATATCTTCTTAGATGCTACAATCCATCTCTTCTTTTTTTTTTTTTTTTTTCTTTTGGAGGGTTGAGTTATAGTGCTTGATTGTATAAAATAGTACTATTTAATACAATATTATATCTTGGTTCCTTATTTATTTTTTTACAATACAAAAACAAAAACAAAAATCCCAAGAACTTTCTTGTAACAATTAATAGTCTAAGTAATTTTTTAAAAGACAGCTAAATTTTGTGGCGGGTTTTGAAAATAAATAAGTGGGAGATTATTGCCAAACCTTGGGTTTTATTAAAGAAAGAAGCAGAAAATTATACGCCTTAACCACTCGGCCAAAGCGTCCTTGTTGTTTTATTTGTTGAATGACCAAGTATTCAAGCTAATTATTACTATATTAAAAAAATTACAAGGATTAACACCATAGTTCAGTATCGACTGATGCCGATACGATTTGGACATGTCCTGATCCGATACCTATACTGATCGATACCGACATTTGGGGTCTCTTTCCGGTCAATTCGGCAAAGAAAAAGCGTAAAAACATAGAAAGGTTATAAAGAATGTAAAGAAGAAAACTATCTATACGTATGTAAATCAATCGGTAAGGGTGACTGTATTCATTCAATTTCAAAACTATTAAAAAACAACACTGAAAATATTAAAATTATGCCTAAATATATTTTCGTAATGTTATAACTTATTAATAATTATTTGTTTTTCGATACCAAAAAAAAATTCAATAATCCGAATCGAAATGCTGATACACCGATCTCGATACAATTCCGATACTTCGAACCTGATTAACACCCTCCTTCCACCACACAAGTACCCATTGTCTTCCCGGGATCCTTCACAGAAAAATTATTTAGCCCCTTCGGAAAAGACATATAGGACACCCTGTCCACCGTGTTACCTTTCCAATTCAGTCTTAGAAGCTGGAACCTAGGACCTAGGGGCAGAGACGTTCTCCGACTGAGCTACCACTTACTAACTCGCTTACACTAGGGGTGAGCATAAACGGTTGAAAACCGAAAATCTAACCGAACCGAAATATAACAAATGGTTCGTTTTTCGGTTATCGGTTCGATTTTCATTTGAAAATTTAAAATTTTGAAATAACGGTTGGTTTTCAGTTCTAATCAAAACTGAACCGAACCGAACGACAAACCGATTTAATTTAGTAATTTATCAAACAACCCTAATATCTCTCTCTCTCTCTCTCTCTCTCTCTCTCTCTCTCTCTCTCTATATCTATATGTTATATTATATATATATATATATAGATACATATATATATATATATACTAAAGAAGATATATATATTATATAGATATATATAGATAATATATAATATATATAATATATAGGATATATATATACATATATATATATATATATATAGATTATACTAAAGAATATAGATATATATTTTTTTTTTTGTATAATATATATATATATTATATTAAAAAAAAAATATATATATATATCTATAGATAATATATATATATATATAGATCTAGATTATAAATATTATATATATACATAATATATATAGATATATATATTTCTTTAGTAATAGAATATATATACTATATATCTATTTCTTTAGTAAATATATATATATATATATATATATATATATATATTATATATCATATATATAAGATATAGTATATATATATATATTATATAAGAAATATATATATATATATTATATATATAATATATATATCTTATATATATTAATATATATATAATATATATATATATACTAACGTTTTTTAACACCTAACTGAGGGCACTCTCTTCTCTATTCTCCATCGGTGCTTATATCTTTCACTCTATGCAATATAATAATTCATAAATGCAATAATGCCAGAAATATTTTTTAAAAATTGTTATTTAAATAGGCTCATTTTGCTAAAAATTGAAGGCCGGCACATTGGCCCATGAACCGAACCAACCGAAATCGAACTCTCCGGGTAGTACTCTCTCTTAGACTTAGGCCTCGTTTGGTTCGCAGAATCTCCGGATTGTGAAAGGAAAGTGATTACTTTCCTATATTTTGGTGTCAAAGGAATTGAGTAGGAAACGAAAGTGATTCTCAATGGAAGAAAAATTAGGGGAGGAAATGATTCCATCCATCCAAGCAAGAAATTACTTTCCCACATTGAAGTATTCACTTTCCTTTCCAAATTTCTTAACATTCCCAAACATCGGAAAGGAAAATCAATGAGAATTAAAAAAAATTTGGGAGCCAATTAACATAAGAGAAATGTTTAAAGAATATTTTCCAAAAGATGTTGACCAGCTAAACCTGTAAACTTGGTTACCTTTATCCGTCACATCAACATTTGCTAATAGTGAGCTAGTACGAAGCTAGCCATACAATAAGATTGTTAAACATATACTCTAAAAGATGCAATAGAACGAGTACAAGTATTGGTAGCTTTTCTGCAAGATATGTGCCAAAAATGTCTTCCAGGCATTTTACCTCTCTCTTTAATCTTCTTGAACTATTGGACCTTGGCAACTAACTTTTAGTTCGTATTCCTTTATCGTATAAGGGAAAACATGATTTTCAGGAAAACAAAACTCATAGTTTAAAGTATCGGCCGATACTGGTCCGATATGGCCGATACCGGTCCGATATGGCCGATACCGGTCCGATACGGCAGATACCGATATGGTTTGGCATGTTCCGATCCGATACCGACCGATACCCGATACTAACCGATACCGACATTGGGGTTCTCATTTTCGATCAATTTGGCAAAAAAAAAAATTTGAACGAAAAAGACAAATCAACAAGGATTTGAAGCATAATATGGTTGTAAAAGCATATACAAGAAGAAAATTGATCTATTGCATGTAAACCAATCGGTAAGGGTGACTACCATTTTATTTAATTTCAAAACCACTAAGAAATAACACTGAAAATATTCAAAATTATGCCTAAATGTATAAAATATATATTTTTAAATGTAAATAATTTATTAATAATTATTTTTTTCGATACCAAAAACCGCCGATACTACCGATATCACATATACCAATACTCATAGAATAGTCCTCGCCTATGCCAATACTCATAGAAATAGTCCGCTGATGATCCCGATATCGCTACTGTGAACCATGAACGGATCCCTCCATCTCAAACGAGAATCCAGATATCTAACCTGATAGGAAGTCAAGAGGAAAAAGACACAAAAGGTTTCCAAATACAAAAGTTACATAGAGCACTAATCATGACAGTTAGGGCCCGTTTGGTTTGCAGGATTAGACAACGTAATATAATTGGCATTACGTTGTCAATCTAACTCGGGTGTTTGGTTGAACAAAAAAATTAGATGTAATGTAATCGCGATTACAAGTTTGATTACATTACATCAGTTTCTTCTAAACTCAATTACATCATAAAACCTACGTAATCGCAATTACATTACAACTTAAGCGAAAGGTTGGTATACTATAATTTGGTCGTTTTTGGTCATTTTTGTCTTTTTTTTTATATTTTTGTCATTTTTGGTCTTTTTTTTTGTTCGTTTTTGTCCTTTTTTTGCGATTTTTGTTCGTTTTGTTCTTTTTTGTCGTTTTTGTTCATTTTTTTCATTTTTTGTTCGTTTTTTGCCGGTTTTTGTTCTTTTTTGTCGCTTTTGTTTATCTTTGTCGTTTTTGTTTGTTTTTTTTTTATCGTTTTTGTTAGTTTTTGTCTTTTTGTTTGTTTTTTGTCATTTTTTTTTGTTTTTGTCCTTTTTTTCATTTTTTTGCCGTTTTGTTCGTTTTTGGCTTTTTTTTGTTAGTCTTGGCTCGTTTTTGTTTGTTTTTGTCGTTTTTGTTCATTTTTTTGTCGTTTTTGTTTGTTTTTTGTCCTTTTTGTACTCGTTTTTGATCGTTTTGGGCCGCTTTTTTCTAATTTTTGGTCATCTTTGCACATTCTTGGCCGTTTTTTGTCGCTTTGGCACGTTTATTTTGTATGTTTTTTACGCTTTTGCACATATTTTTATCGTTTTTGCTTTATTTGCACGTCTTTTATCATTTTTGCATGATTTTTTTACTATTTTTGGTCAATTTTGTACGTTTTTATCGTTTTTTTTCTCGATTTTGTACGCTTTTCACCATTTTCACCTTTTTATCGATATTTGCCCCTTTTTTTTTGGCCGTTTTTGCACTTTTTTGTCCTTTTTTGGTCGATTTTGTATTTTTTTTTGCCGTTTTTATCTTTTTGGTCGATTTTGCACGTTCATTTATCGTTTTTGTCGATTTTGCACGTTTGCACATATTTTATCGTTTTTGGTCTTTTTTGTATGTTTTTATCATTTTTGGTCGATTTTTGCGCATTTTTTCCTTTTTTTCGCTTTTGCACGTTTTTTTAATTGTTTTCGGTCGATTTTGTACTTTTTTGCCGTTTTTGCACGCTATTTATCGATTTTTGACCATTTTTTACATTTTTACCTTCTTTGGTCGCTTTTTGCTGTTTTGTACGATTTTTATCGTTTTTGATCGATTTTGCACGTACTTGATCTATTTTGCACCTTTTTCTGTTTTTTGTCTTTTTCCAAATTTTTTGTTGTTTATGCTCATTTTTTATTTTTGTTTGTTGTTTTGGTCGTTTTTGTTTCATTTTTTTTCGTTTTGGTTTATTTTGCAAGTTTTGTTTTTATTTTTCATCCTTTTTTGCTCGTTTTAATTCCCTCTTGCTTTTGGTCTTTTTTTTCATTTTTCATTTTGTCTTTTCTGCTCCTTTTTATCGTTTTGGATCGTTTTTGTTTTTTTTGTCGTTTTTTTTGTATTTTTTAATTTTTTTTCGTTCTTGGCCGTTCTTTTTCGTTTTTTTATCGTTTTGATCCCTTTTGATACTTTTTTCGTTTTGGTCGTTTTTTTTGTCATTTTTGGTTCGGTTTTTGGTCGGTATTTGTCCTTTTTTTTTCCATTTGTGTTTTTTGTCATTTTTCTTGTTTTTGGTCATTCTCTTATCTTTATTGGTCACCTTTGATGGTTTTCGCCATTTTTGTCATTTTTAATTTTTGTGGTCGTTTTTTCTTTTTTTATTGCTTTTTCGTTTTTGTTTTTTTTCCGTTTTGTTCGTTTGTACACCACATTTTCTAAAATGTTAATAATTTATTAGTAATTATTTGTTTTCCGGTACCAAAAAATTCGATACTCTAATCCGAAACCTCCGATGCTGTCGATACCGCCGATCCCGATACTCGTAGGAATAGTCCGATACTGATCCCGATACCTATACTGTGAACCTTGAGTTACGGACCCATTACCATAAGGACTTTCCTCTGGAAGAACAAGATATCTAACCTGAAAAAGTCTCCAAATACAGAAGTTACATATAGCACTAATCATGACAGGTAATCTATTCCGCATAAATCAATGCAATCAAGCTAACAAGATTCTTTACTATAGTTAAATAAGGTAGAGAAACTTAATATGAACAAGCTTGAGCTCGAGCTTGATAAGTTTTTTTTTTTTAAATTTAGAGCTTGAGCTTGGCTCGAGCTTGTTCATATTAAGCTTGAGCTTGGCTTGATAAGCAAACTTGATTCAAGCTTGATAAACAAGGTCAATAAGCTCAAAATCAAGATCGTTAAGCTTGATTTCAAGCTCGCTCAACTTTATTTCAAGCTGATTAAGCTTGATTTTCAAGCTTAACAAGCTCGATATATTTCAAGCTTAACGAGCTTGATTTCAAGCTAGTTAGGTTTGAAATGGCCGGTGGCCGGTGGGTTTTGGATCTTCGGATGATCATCAGTGGTTTGGCACTAGTTTGCGGTAGGGCTGGTCTGGATAGTGGGGATGGACGAAAATGTACGGAGGCGCGGGGAGACCCCAACCAAATATCATTCCAACATTCATAGCTTGACTTGACCCCATGTAGTAAATGATTTGTACAGCTGAAGAAAAAGATCTGAAACTCACCGGCCATGGCTTTATGTGCCACATTTAATAAATGTTTGGTTTGTACACCACATTTTCATTCACCGGCCATGGTTTCCTAAAAAAAAACAAAAAAACAAATGGTGGATGCGGACCAGAGACAAATGGTGGATCACTCCTTTATTAAATGATTTGTACACCACATGAGAAGAGAGTCACTCACTCCTTCATTCACTATAAGAGGAGAGTCACTCTCACTCACTACTCCTCAATCCACCAACAAAATATAAAAAATAAAAGATACATATATACAGAAGAGACATGGCATTTCTATTCGCATGCAATCAATGCCTACTCTTCCTGGTGGTGCTGCTGCATGCATCTGCTGCCATCGCAGCAGCAGCACTGGACAACTCCACCGACCTCGCATCCCTGCTCGCGTTCAAAGCCGCCAGCACTAGCGGTGGTGGTGCTGCTTCCGACAACATCATCGTTGCGAACTGGACCACGGACGTCCCCTTCTGCACCTGGGTCGGCGTCGGCGTCCGTACCTGCTACACTTGGCAAGTCGATGCCATTCCTTTAGAGGTTGCTCATGGCAGGGAATGCTCTATCAGGAGGGCTGGATTTCATCGCATCCCTCGCCAACTGTAAGGATCTAAATTTTTTTAAAGTGATCACTAATCAATTTGAAGGTGTTCTTCCGGACGCTTACAGAAATCTATCGATGAATCTTCAATATTTTCATGTTTCCGATAACCACATCAGCGGAAAAATCCCTGCAGGACTGGGGAATTTGAGCAGCCTGATATCGCTAAATCTGTCATCTAACGAGATGAGGGGAACGATTCCTAGGACACTTTGGAGGCTGAAGAAGCTTCAGGGGATTCATCTGGGTTCTAATAGACTTACAGGATAGATACCATCCGATATCGGCCTAATGACAAACTTGGCAGAAATATCCTTTGTAGACAATGAATTCTCGGGACAGATACCAGATTCGTTGGGCAACATTAGCAGGATGCAAAAGCTTGATTTAGCTGAGAACAAGTTATCGTCATCCATTCCCTTGAGCTTATGGAGCCTAACTGGACTCATTCAATTGAACCTATCTCAAAACAGATTCGAGGGATTACTTCCCCGGCCCACAGATGGCCAAATTGAAGGCCATAGGCTATATAGATCTATGGAGTAATCTGCTGTCAGGTAACATCTCTAGTGCTCTTGGGGAACTCCAAAGTATTACATATTTAGATCTGTCAAATAATTCCTTCCATGGCCAAATTCCTCAACAGTTAGGTAGATTATTCAATGTGGAATATCTAAACCTTTCGCATAATTTTCTCTCTGGTGTCATACCCAAGTCCTTCTCAAACCTATCCTACGTTTATAGTCTGGATCTCTCCTTCAACATGTTGGAAGGAGAAATACCAGAGGGAAAAGTATTCTCAAATGTCAGCATCACATCTTTGATGGGAAATGGAGCACTATGCGGAGCACCACAATTAAAGTTTCCACCTTGCCCTGCAAATAAGATCATGACATCTACTTCTAGTGCGAAACTACGATTGATCAAATTTGTCCTCCCATCTGTAGCTTTTGTCTTGGTGTTTCTCGCTTGCTTTTCTCTATTCGTAAATTTTTTTTATGAGAAAGAAGGCCAAGGCCTCATCTAAGGAGGAGCCACTGTGTTTGAATTACCATAGACGGATTCCATACTTTGAGCTAGCTCGTGCGACCGACAACTTCAGCGAAGACAACTTACTAGGAAGAGGTAGCATTGGCAAGGTATATAAAGGAAGCCTAGATGGTGGGTTGCTCGTTGCAGTGAAAGTCTTGAATTTAGAAGTTGAAGGAGCTTCAAGGAGTTTTGATGCAGAATGTCGTACTTTAGGCCAGGTTCGCCACAGAAATCTTGTCAAGATTATCAGTACTTGTTCAAACATGGAGTTCAAGGCATTGGTTCTCGAGTTCATGCCAAATCTAAGTCTGGACAAGTGGTTGTACTCTCAAGACCAATGCTTGAACAGCTACTCCAAAGGATAAACATAATGTTGGATGTGTCCTTGGGCTTAGACTATCTTCATCACCAACATCCTCATGTCAGAGTACATTGTGATCTGAAGCCTAGCAACATTCTATTGGACGAAAACATGGTTGCACGCATAAGCGACTTTGGCATTGCCAAACTGATGCTCATTGACAACAAGTCTACAACATCGACTATAACAACATAGGCACCATCGGCTATATGGCTCCAGGTACTCAATAATATTTTCCAATATACATTCATTACCTTATGCTAATTTATTGTGTCCTTAATTTACTAGAATCTATGTGGCAGAGTACGGGTTAACTGGAGAAGTTACAATAAAGGGAGATGTCTACAGCTTTGGTATTCTGCTTCTTGAATTAGTCACAGAAAAAAAGCCAGTCGACACAATGTTCAATGGGGAATTAAATCTGAGGCAATGGGTAAACAATGCATATCCCAATGCTGTGATGGAGACTGTAGACAACAATATCCTTAGAACTGACTTTGCCAACCTGCAAAAACATTCAGACGGAGTAGATATTTTGCGTAGATGTCTCTCATCTATCATAGACGTGGGCTTACATTGTACGAAGGACTTGCCAAACGAAAGACTTCTGATGACGAAAGTTGTTCCCATGTTGCAAGAGATCAAAAATGGAGTACTTGTCAACTAAAAGGAAGCCTCAAGTTGTGCACACCAAAATTCGGTGCCATATCCATGCCACATGCATCATGTTGGACAAATAGTTTGGACATTACAATCACACTTCATAGTATATATACTAGGCACAACATAAATATGTATTGTTACTGTCTATATCGTACGTGTCTTATCTTGTTTGTGCCTAGCCAACAAAGTTGTCGAGTACTCGCTAAAGTAAATATCTAGATTTCTTTATAATATGGGGTTTTGCATATCTAAAAGAGGATGGATAAAATACTTTAAAATAGCCATTCCAGGTGAGTGCACCAGTTTATAGTTAAAATCCTTGTTTTGCATGTCATGAACATTTAGTCCTTTTGCTTTGAGAACTTTATTAACATTCTACTGGACTAACCAAAACACTTAAATATTAGGTTTCTAAACTAATCGATTTCTAACTTAACAAGATGGAAGATGAGTACTTGAGCGATTCATTGGTCGTCTATATCAAAAGAGAAATATGGAAATGATCAATACATATTTAGATAATATATGCTTTTGCTTCTTGGAAGGATCGAAGAGTCCAATTTCGTTAGTAATTAGTTGGACTATTACGTACACACAAATAACCTTACGACATCAAGAATAAGAAGGCACAAATTAATCCATGCACCTTCTTGTTGCTTGGACCCGCAATCTCATGGGGGATAGATCGATCTTCTTCGTGGAACCTCAGGTGCTTCCCCTTCGGAACCGGTAGGGCCCTTCAGCAACATCACGCTCGGAGAGATACTCTCCCTCACGACCTCCTCCCTTTCGATGACCTCGTCGTCGTTGCTGTAGACGAATCGAGCGTGCATCTCCATGAATTCCAAATGCCCGTCCTTCCCGCTGTTCATAGACATCTTGCCTAGCCCCTCGCACAAGTCATCAAAGCTCTCGTCTTCCTCTTCTTCGTATTTTTTTTCCTCTTCGAAGTCTCCTTCCTCTTTCTTCGAGGGTTTCTAACCATCATAAGAATTTATCTTCCTACATCGATCAACGCCATGTATGATGGTAATTGAGATAGAAACTAAGAAGTTTTTTCTAAAAAAATGGGTTATTTACACTAACCACCCCTATGTTTTTGGTTTATAACAAAGGGTACCCCTGATTTTAAAAAATTACACTAACCACCCATCCCTTTAGAAAAATAAAATAAAAAAAGGGGCAGTTAGTGTTATAAATTTTTATTTTTACCTTAAAGTAGGGATACCCCGTGTAATAAACTAAAAAAGTAGGGGTGGTTAGTGTAAATAGTTTAAAAGTAGGGGTACTCCGTGTTATAAATTAAAAACATATGAGTAGTTAGTGTAAATAACCCAAATATATATATATATATATATATATATATATATATATATATATATATATATATATATATATATATATTTTTTAAATAACCCAAATAAATATATATATATATATATATATATATATATATATATATATATATATATATATATATATATATATATATATATATATATATATATATATATACCCTTCTCTCCCCTCGCCTCGCCCCTGCAGTGGCCCCCTCTCTCGGCTGGGCCCTCCCTGCGGCCCCCTGTGTCCGCCTCCCCCTCCGGCGGCTCTGGTGAAGCCGCCCCTCTCTTCCCCGCTCCGGGGTTCCCTCCCCCCCCCCCCCTTGCGCGTGGTGAGCTCCCCCCGGATACATCCCCCCCCGCCCCTCCACCCGAGAGCTCCGTGCTTCTTTCGTGGTCGGCTCCTCCGCCTCCTTACGACCTACGGAGCTTCCGGCGCGCGCTGGAGGCCACCCCTCCCCCCCGCCGCTTTTGACCGGCCCCGTCCCTCGCCGGGATCCTCCTCGCGCGGGCTCCGGTTCGGCGCCGTCCTCTGGTCGTCGGTGAACCTCCCCAGAGCTTCCCCGTAGGTCGAGCCCTATGCTCCCTCCGTCCGGCGGGCTGCCCCCCCCCCCCTCCCCCTCCTTTCCCCTTCCCCTTCCCCCCCCCTCTCCTCCCCTGTTCGTCGTCAGGGTCACTCCCGGCGGTCAACGGCGTCCCTTTCCCCCTCTCCGTCCCCTAGCCTTCCCTCCGGCTGTTGGCCCCCCTCCTCCGCCGGCGCTAACCTACCCCCGCCGCCCTCGCCGCCCCGTACGACCCGTCGGCGGGGGGACCGAGGCGCTCGCGCCGCCTCGTGCTGTGCGCCTCGCTTCGGGCGCTGCTCCGCCCCTAGGGCCCCGCGCCCCTAACTTGGGCCCCGCACCCCTTTCCCGGGTCCCGCGCCCCTTGGGCCACGTGTTCCCCCCCCCCCCCCAGCGTTTTTGGGTCGCTCGCTGGACGTAACCCCCTGGCAGTTTTCAAATTTTGAATTCTTTTTCGAATTTGAATTCCGATCCAGTAAAATAAAAAAAATCTCTCTGGCAGTACGCCCCCCCCTCCCCCAGGGCCGAGCGCCCACACCCGCTCTTGTCGAATATTTTGCTGACCCTCTAGGTTTTTAATTTTCGAAGTTTTTCGAAAATTTGAATTTACCTTTATGTATTTCCTAATTTGTCTTACAGGGCTTTTTTGTGTATTTTGGTCCCTGGCAACTGTATTGCTCCTTTAGAGCCACCTTTATTATTCAATAAAATGTTGCTTGTTAAAAAAAAAAATATATATATATATATATATATATATATATATATATATATATATATATATATATATATATATATATACACCATAGAAGTAAAAAAAAAAATATACTCCATAGAAGTATGGGAGATAGAAACCTCCATTGGAGATGGCATTCACCGTTTACATCTTTACATCGACGCACAAAGTATCAACTTGTGTTAACCATATCTAACTAGCCAGTCATGACAATTAAGGCCCATAAAGTACTACCAACTTCGTGAGATCAGCCGAAAGCCTGAACCGATAATGAAACCGATGATTCAAAACCACCGAAACCACTCCAAAAACATCAAAACCAATAGTTCCGATATTCATATGTAATGGTCTAAAACCGGCCGGCACGTAAACCAAGTTTTCGAATTTGAGCCTTGATCTACATGGGTAGGTAAACCAGTTCCACATTTAAACTTCAAACTAGTTTATGAATCACAAGATATTCATGCTCATCTATGTTACGACACGCAAATGAATACGAACACGAAAAAATGAACAAATAACTGATTATGTCGTGTCCCAATTGAGTTTTGCAGTGCCCGTGTCATCCTCAATATGTGTCCGACACTGATACATCCAGCACTGTCCATATTTTCTAAGGGTCTGCTTGGTAACGGTGTTTTCACCGATTATTGGATGTTTTTGAACCAAACATTTATAAAAATCCCAATTTTTTTGAGGCACTGGTTTTGATCGGCTCAAAAACCCTCCAAAACAGGTGTAATGCAATTTTGGGTGGCTTTATAATCACCCCAAATTGGTGGGTTTTGAACGGTTTTATTATTTTATTCCATTTATATCATCACCAAAAATATATAATTGTAACTATAGTCTGATACTCATCCAATGTCCAATAATACTAATACAGATACTTTCTTTTGAACTTTGATTCAGATGAGGCTGGGACATCTTCAATAATAGTATATTAATGTCGACTATAAGAATCAATAACACAATCAAAACAACCTCTGCTCTTTTATATCAGCATTTCGGAATTCCTAATGTTCATTTTTTGCATAACCAACAAAATCCCACCCGATCTCCTCATTATTAGGCATGTCAATGGTAACTGATAACACAATCGGATTTTTAGTACAAAATCGGGTTTTGGTGTAAAATTTGAAACCTGAATGACTTTTGGGTCAGTTTCAGATGAGTCCATTTTCGTTCATCCATCAAAACTAGATAGGATGTTCACCCTAGTAAAAAAAATGACACGTGGCACAAAATCACTTTGGTGGGTGAACAAAACCACTTACAAAGTGTTTTTTATGGGATGAAAATGACACGTGTCATTTTTCACTAGAAGGTGAACATCCTACCTAGTTTTAGTGGGTGAACAAAATTGGACTCGTTTCAGAATAAACTTGAAAATAAAATCGAGTCTGTTTCGAGTTTTATAAATTGTAAATTACATCTTTTACGCTTTTGTTTTTGACGCGGGCGCTTTTAGGCTCAATAATAACAATTTGTATCAAAACCTAACGAATCATGAAATATAGTAACTGATCAACAACAACTTGTAACTTTTTAAATATAGTAATAATTAGCTTACTAATACTTAGTAATTCAGGGTTAATCAGAGGTTAATTTAACAAAATGGACAACAGCGACTCTTTGGCAGAGTGGTTAAGGCGTGTGCTTGCTAAGTATTTTTATTATTTTGCTTTTATTTTTTAAAACTAAGTTTTGGCAATAATCTCTCACTTATTTATTTTCAAAGCCTGCCACAAAATTTAGCTGTCTTTTAAAAAAATACTTAGATTATTAGCTGTTACAAGAAAGTTCTTGGGATTTTTGTTTTTGTTTTTGTTTTTGTTTTTGTTTTTGTTTTTGTTTTTGTTTTTGTATTGTAAAAAATGTAAGCAACCATGGTAAATAATTTCTTAAGGAGGAACAATAATACACTAGTGTAAGGAGTTGCTTGTACTCAACGCAAGTCCAAAAGTTAAAAAAAAAAGAAGATGGATTGTAGCTTCGAAGAAGGATATGGTTTTTAGTAGCGTTGCAGGAGACATGGCCCTTAATTGAACTGAATGAAAAAAAAAATTCAAATAACCGACTCCAAAATTTCGGTATAAAAATTTGTTGTTCATGTAGCCATGATAAGCAAGCCGAAACCCGACCTAAGTTTGATCAATCCAGCTTATGGCCTAAAAATTTAGCTGTCTTTTAAAAAATACTTGGATTATTAGTTGTTACAAGAAAGTTCTTGGGATTTTTGTTTTTGTATTATAAAAAAAATATAAGCAACCATGATAAACAATTTCGTAAGGAGGAACAATAATACAATAGTGTAGCAAGCTGCTTGTTCTCAACGCAAGTCCAAAAAAAAAAAGATGGATTGTAGCTCCGAAGAAGGATATGGTTTTTAGTAGCGATGTAGGAGACATGGCCCTTAATTGAACTGAATGAAAAAAAAAAAATTCAAACAACTGACTCCAAAAATTTGGTATAAAAATTTGTTGTTCATGTAGCCATGATAAGCAAGCTGAAACCCGACCTAAGTTGGATCAATCCAGCTTAAGGCCTAAAGAAGAAGCAGAAGCAGTTTTTGAAATAAGTCTCCTTCTCTCTGCTTATTTTCTTTCAAATATCTAATGATTGATTCACGCTATAAATATTTTGTGGATCATTAAGATTCACTCCTACCCCTAACTCGAGCGCTTGATCAAACTGTAACTTATTTTATAGACACATCTATGGGCACGCTTGGTTGGCACGTATTGTAAATGGCATTTGATATGGGTGTTTGGTGGAACCAAATTGTTTTGAATGTAATGTGATCGCAATTACAAACTTCTAGCTTGCATTAGAGGAATCAGAATTTTATGTGCCTCTCATTCAACAAATATATTATTTGTGAAGGAATAAAAGGATCCTTTGTACGAAAAAAATTATGAATCAAAACCATGTGCATCAAACTGCAAAATGATGGGAAGAGTTCGATGGCTAAGATATCGTTTGTATGAAAAGTTGAAGTAGCACTAGCTATAGGAGCTCTAATACCCAAGATCTCAGCCACTAGGTTACCCCTATTTTTTTAGTAATTTTTGCATTCGACTAGGAATTATATTGGTCTAGGCGATGTGCGATGTGTGATGTACCACACAGATATTTCGTGATGAATTTTCTTGGTATTACTGATCGAATATCTTACAATTTATATTTATATTTCATAAACCACCGCCTGCTATGGCGTGGACATGACAGCCATTCGTAACCACTAGATACTACCTATATGTATGAAATAAATATACTTTTAAGTTACCATAAATTTTGTTCGAAAATTCATCAACAAAGATACCTTAAACAAAATCTTGGGGACATCTTTAATAGTTTCACTATATACAATAGGTTAAGGAGCTGTTTGGTGATCATGACTCTTGAGAACTCACGGAACCCATATAACATAAGAGTAGTATTCCCCTGAGTTCAAAGCATCTGTATATATAGGTACCGGTCTGCAACAGATGAACCAAGGAATAGGTATCAGTTAAAATAAAATTTCGAATTCTCCAACATAGATTTGTAACTCTCAAAATCATACTTACTATAGTTTGTTGCAGAGGTACCAACCAATATTTCCTTGAAGGATTAACACCATAGTTTGTAGTATCTGTTGATACCGATCTGATTTGGCATGTCCCGATCCGATACCGACCGATACCCGATATTGACCGATACCGACCTTGGGGGTCCCTTTTTCGGTCAATCCGGCGGCAAAGAAAATTGAACGAAAGAAACCAATTAGCAAGGGTGTAAAAGCATATAAAGCTTATAAAAGCATGTAAAAGAAGAAAATTATCTATCGTATGTAAATCAATCGGTAAGGGTGACTGTTATTCCGTTCAATCTGAAAACTACTAAAAAACAACACTGAAAAAAATTAAGATTATGCATAAATGTATAAAATATATTTTCTATAATGTTAATAACTTGTTAATAATTATTTGTTTCCCGATACCAAAAAATCCGATACTCCGATCCGAAACCTCTGATACTGCCGATACCGTCGATTTCGATACTCATAGGAATGGCCCGATACCGATTCTGATACTTCGGACCTTGATTAACACCCTCCTTCCACCACACAAATACAACACTGTTCTTCCCGAGATCCTTCCCATTATCACATTATTGGCCCCTTCTGCAAAGACCATGTAGAACACTTTGTCCACTGCGTTTACCTTTCCATTCAGTCTTAAAAGACGGAACTTAGGACCATAGGGCAGAAGAAGTACTCCGACTGAGCTTCCACTTTGCTAACTTGCTTACACTGTTCAGATCCTTCCCTTGCAAAGACTACTGCTGATTAGACTCTTGTGTATTGCTTCCTATTACTGAAGTAAATCTCATACGATAACACTTGATGCGTGTGAACAATTGCAAATCACCTTCCTTGAGAGCAGGTAAAGCTGCGGTGAGATCCTGAAAGAAGGTACACAAAAACAAACGAAGGTAAGAGTGCACAGAATTTCCGTACCTCGACAAGTATGGCATGTGAGAGTTTCTCTGAAGTACATTGCAAAGGGCGAACATGAAACAGCAAGTTAGCAGTTTACCTTAAGAATATACTCTAAAAAGATGCAATAGAATGAGTGCAACACTACCAGAATAAGTCGTTTTAGCGACGCCTAAAGACGTCGCTAAAACGACAATTTTCTTCGCTAAAAATATTTAGCGACGAAATTACCGACGTTTTGGGCTGGTCGCGAAAATGTAAGTCGTTGATCTTCAAAACGTCACCAAACGTCGCAAGTACCGACGTTTACCGACGTATATATACGTCGGTATATTACCGACGTATATATACGTCGGTATATTACCGACGTCTACCGTCGTGTCGTCGTTGTATTAGCGACGTGTTTTGACGTCGGTAAACGTTGGTAAACTTACCGACGATTACCGCCGTGTCGTCGGTGGTTTAGTGACGTGTTCAAAGTCGCTATATGTCGGTAAAATCCTGGGAATTCCTGGGATGATTACCGACGTGCACCGACGTTTACCGACGTTCTCCGACGTATAACGACGTCGGTAAACGTCGGTAACCTGGAAAATATTACAGATTTACCGACGTTTACCGACGCAAACTTACGTCGGTGGACGTCAGTAAACGTCTGTGAACGTCGCTAAATCTGCAAAAAAATAAAATACAGAATGTCCATTTCTCCCTGCAGTTTACAAAAAAATAACCATAACCAATATAGGTTACACAATCACAGAATGTCCATTTCTCAGAATGTCCATTTCTCAGAATGTCTATTTCTCACTCTACACAGGTTTCAGTCCCTATAACCAAGTCTACAACAATCACACAACAACAAATATCCAAATAACCAAGTCTACACCAAATATCCAAATAACCAAGTCTACAACAATCACACAACAACAAGTATCCAAATGACCAAGTCTACACCAAATAACAAAGTCTACAACCAAATAACCAATGTCTACACACAACCAACAAATAGAATAAGATCCAAACATCCAAATCTACACAACCAACAAATATCTAAGTCACAAACAAAGAATGAAACAAACACAAACAAACAGTCATAACTAGGACTACTAGGAATCTGGTGCAGGAGGGGCACCGCCGCGACGAAGGGATAAGAACAACTCATACTCCTCAAGTGAAATCGATACCGATGGAGCAGGCAGTGACGTCGGTGGAGTCGGTGTCGAAGAAGAAGGCGATGGAGGCGGCGGAGTCGACGACGATGAAGGCGCACCCGGAGGACCAGCACGCTCCAACGCTGTAAGTCGCTGGTGGTATGAATCCATGATAGATAACATTCTATCACAGCTCTGGACCATCGACTCCTGCGCCAATCTCATCCTCTCGGCCATGGTCACCTGTCCTGTCTGCAGCTCCATCACCGTGTGCTCTAACCCTCCAACGGTGTGCTCTGTCCTCTCAGTCGTCTTCCTGAGGTCCATAATGCCGCGGTCGAGCGCATCCAATCGTGCTAGCAGCGCAGGATCGTCCGTAGGGTGCTGAGACTGCTCCTCGATCCGTCATAGCAGGTCGTCACGGAGAGACTCCATCATCTGGTAGACTCGGGCAGACTCCTGGGACGTCTGTGGACCATGCACACTAGCAGGAGATGTCCTAGAGGACTGAGTCGCAACTAGGGCGCCATAGGATCCCGTACCGTAGTACGTACCCCTACGGAGTCTACCAGCGACGGCTATCCACAGCTCGTCCGCCGACGGAGCTTGAGTGGGCTGCGAGGAAGTACCAGCCTCTCCTGCATCAGCTGCATTATCAGCCGCCCGTTCCCGCAGCCTCTGATACTCGGCCTAGAAAGAACTTATTATTACTAACTTCTAATTTCTAATTAATGTACTTATTATTACTAATTTCTAATTAATGTACTTATTATTTCTAATTTCTAATTAATGTACTTATTATTACTAACTACATGAATATTTATTTGCATCATATATACTAAGTTATATTAAAATTGACACAAAGTATTAAATTAAGATAACGTATTGTAATACTTACATAAGTCTGCTCGGCCCTCTCGTTAATAAGGTCACCGCCGCGACGATGGGTGGCCAGGAAGACGGTCACCATGTCGACGTTACCGACCTTCCTTACCTGTAATTAAATATATTATCTTAGTAATAATTTATCGATTTTGTATTAAAATAATATTTCTAAAAGAGGAAGACATACCAGACGACAGAAATGTTCCGTCATCGGAATCGACCCACCACACCACTTCGAGGCATGTTGCCTAGCCGTCTTGGCCTTCTCCGACTTCTCCTTGTACTTTGGCTCGTCAAATCGAGCCTTCATCGCATTCCACTGATCAGAGGTGATCCAACCTTGGATCGGTTTTCCGGCACGATCACGATCCTTCTAATCATTGATAGCGTCGCGGATCAGCTTGGCAGCGACGGCAGAAAACATCCCCTCGATAAGCTCGGCCCGGTGCGGTGGATAGAAAAACATATCCTAGAAGAGCGCAAACCAAATATTTATCAGTTATATATAATATGCAATAATTATATGATTCATGTTAAAAGTAAATATATTTTAACCTTGAAGCGCGCAAACCAGAAGGCCTTCCTCTCGTCCGGAGCATCAGAGTAGTTAATCCAAGCACCACCATAATTATGCCTCAGCATGTGGCCTAGACGTCTCTGTACCTCTGGGAGACGATATCTATACAAACATATTATATTCATGAAAAAAAAGTTAAATTATGATAAAAATAGAAAGAAAAAAATTATAAACCAAAATACCTACTTTGTACTGTCGGCCCAGATCTCCATTCTCCTCTCCTCCGGAGGTGCGCATGCATCATCTGCATGATGCTCGTCGACCGTCGGCGCCGCCGCCTCGGCTGTCGCCACATCCTCCGCCATCTGCTCATCCGTCTCCATTGTTGTATCATCACCAAGAACGCTAGACGGGCGAGCACTCTCAACAGGCCTGGAACTACTCGTCCTAGGAGATATGCCACGTGACATCGTCCCAGCAGACCCACCTACTGTCTGATATGGAGAAGTAATCGACGATGAGGATCCGGAGCCTGTAGGAAGTACCGGAGGATGATGACCTCGTCGTCCCCCTCGGAACGCTCCGCGACGACCTGCCATACCTGATAACAGCATATGATAATACAACAAATAATAGAGACTAGAAATATAAAAGTACAACAAATAATAGAGACTAGAAATATGAAAGTACAACAAA